>CM053038.1:86521347-86661347 GCA_028564925.1 Lithobates sylvaticus | reverse complement strand
CATCACTCTCAACCCTTCCTTCCATACTTTCTTCCACCTCAGCTGAGGCTTCCGAAGTACAACCTGGGCCTTCCACCCAGGAAGATGTGGAGGAGCCCAGCTTGAGCCAGGTATAGCATTGTTCAACATATTTCTTGTCAAAAAATTTATGACGTTAACTAGATGCTATTATTGATCACTAATTTCTGATTTAACAAAGTGGTTTACATATCAATAGACAGTAGTGGCCAAAAATGTTTAGGACAAGAATGAAAAATGCAGTCAGAATGATAGTCTTTTCTATTTGAAAACATTACATTTACAACAGTCATGAGCTCAAAATTGTGTGTGATTGATGACCAAAAACCTAAAACTATGTACCCTTTTCATACACAGCAAAGTCTCAGCCAGGAGGAGGCCGTGGAAAGTGGCAGCCAGGAGGTAGCCGTTGGAAGTGGCAGCCAGGAGGTGGCCGTGCCAAGTAGCCTGACCGAATCCCAGGTTCCTCCCCTCCGCCTTCCAACAAAAAGGACCAGAAAGGCAAGGAACCTAGAGGAGTCAGCGACTACTTTGATTCGGCAGGCTACTGCGGTCCTCACAAACACCCCTAGTGTCCACGAGGCCTTTGGCTGTATGACGGCCAGTAAAATGCAAGGAATGGAGGAGGGCCAACACCTCATCTGTGAGGGGCCAACTCACCAATAAAAGCCACGTCTGTGAGTTGGACCATATTACTCCTCCACCACCTCCAGCAACACCACAGCCACCCAACCCACCACAGCAGCATGGAAGGAAGCGTGGATTGAAGTCTTGAGAGTGATGGCCTGGGTTTGGTGTGGTCTGGCAAAAGACATATATGTCATCTGCTGCTGCTCCCGATCTCTTGGAGTCCTGAACCGGATTGTGCTTCCTATTAAATGGACTCCTCAGGTTACCAATTTTGCCTGTCAAATAATTGATGTCTGCCCTGGGGTCCAAAGGCTTCACCAATTCCAACTGTTTCTCCAGCATTGCCTTCCTCTTTATTTTGTTATGACCCCTAATAAATTTATAATTTTTGTTTTGACAAATACTTGGCTATGTGTTTTACTTCAAAAAGGACAGTTTGTTTGTGAGTAGGCAGGTATATTTCAAAAATACAATGTCAAATTAACAAGGGACACTAACCAACCTCTTTGAGGTTAAAAAATACAAGATAATAATGGTGTTGTGGCAACTTGACACACAAAACGACAAAAAATATTCCGGAGATCTTCAGAAAAAAAAAAGAAAAGGAGATCACTATAAAAAATTGAAATAAAGATTATTCTGGAGATCTTGAGAAAAAAAAAAGATTATTCAGGAGAGCACGAGAAAGAATAAAAAATCAGTTTGTCAGAACTCTGTGAATATCAGCAGCAAAGCAACTTCGTTATTCTAGCATTATAAAGAAGAAGAGAATGCGCTGCATTGAAAGATTAAAAAATTTGCAGCGTTACGAATGTTCTATCTCCATTACGAACTCTAGGTTTAAAAGACCGAGCGCTACCGTCTCGTACTTGATTCCGAGCATGCGTGGAATTTTGTGCATTGGACTTGTGTACACACGCTCGGAATTTCCAACAACAAAGTGAAGTTGTCAGAAAATTTGAGAACCTGCTCTCAAACATTTGTGTGTGGATATTCCGACAGCAAACATTCAAAGGAGCATACACATGGTCAGAATTTCCGACAACAAGCTCACATTGAACATTTCCCGTCGGAAATTCCGATCGCGTGTACGCGGCATAAGGATCTTCTCATCTGGACATTCCTGTTATATTAAAAACAAACCTGCAAAAAGTGAAGAGCCCTTGACTGGATTATACGGGTTCACCTAAAACCCATGTTACATGCTTTATAGTTTAATGAATTCGATTTTTGTTGGTCTTTTGGTAATGTTTAGATAAAGGTTGCATGAGGAGAGGAGTGGACAATAAAAGATAAGGCAGGCAACATTTTTTTAACTTTTTCTGAAGAAAACTTTCTTTGCATCATTTCATGAAATTTCATTTCCTTATCCATTTTAGGGCTGGTCTACATGAGCACCGAAGTGAAGTTCTCAGTGCATACTTCTGACTCCTTCTGTTCAGTCCTTCCCAAAATTTCCTGTAAAAAGCATGTATTGAGCTGACTAGTTCAGTACACATTAGAATTCAATAAAGTATTAGCAACAGATGTCCTCTCCCAAGTTCCCTAAACACTTTTAAGTGACATTTTTCTAGGTCAGCACTGTCATCGCAGTCGTATAACCTTAAAGCAAACCTGTGCTTTCTTTATGCAGGTCAAAGCAACAGCTTCACTTTAAAACCTGACTCCATGGCAGCTTATACCTATATTCCCATCCATGCCCCATCACATCTGGGAACAAAGAGAAGAAGCCCTATGTGAGAGTTTAGTCTGAGCATACACACAGCTGTAGACTCACGTCCTGCTCCAGTGTGATGGTTCTTGTACCTGAGTGGTCAAAAATAGTGTCTTCTGAGAGCATATGTTTTTCCAGCTGAATATCTGTCTGGCTGCAGCCAAGCCTCGCTGTGGTTTAGTACCTATTATTGTTGGTGGTCACATCGAGGCTTGGCTCTATCCGGGCCTCACTATGGTTTAGCACCTATCATCATTGGTGGTCACATTGAAGCTTGGAACACATGCCGGATACCATGTTGAATATGGGAACATGTCATTACGTTGTATACAGGTTTGTTTAATTATTATTGATTATTAAGTGTATATTATTGCGCAGTGCATGTATGTGGACCAATTTGAAGTCTTTGTAGATGAAATGCGTTGATTTTGATGAGTCCTTTCCATGCCATTGTGCCTTTTTGAATTGTATGCTTTGTGATCACAGAGGAGATTTTTTACTTGATGCAATACATCTTGGAATCTATGTAAAGCATTTTTATTCCAAATAAACCCGCAACCATATGGTTTTTCACTATGCGAAGGCTTTCTGTTGTTTTTTATGGATGCTGTTAACCATAAACCTACCAAATGGTTCTGTGGAGGAAGGAGGTTTTTTTACTATCTGGGACATTGCCATCCTGATCCATATTCTCACATGCCGGGTCAAGGTTGCCAGAGGTGGCTCAGCTGTGGAGGAGGAATTGCATCACTCATTATCCAGAGCCTTGATATCACATGCCTGATTGATGCTACCTTCTGGTAAGTGTATTTAATCTTCTCCCCTGGGTGGTGGATGCACACACGGCTGTGACTCCTTTAGTCCTCCACTCCTGGATTCCTTCCCATCAATATATACTAACGGATTAATGTTTTAATCACCAATGGGATTATGCTACAAATGTTGATTTACAATTTGCACAGTACACTTTATTTAGAGACACTATCAATCAGATGATGGTGTTAGAGTTTTTTGTATATGCTAATCACAGTATGTTGATATGACAATACTCAACATTTTATTCTTAGAGCTGCACTGTTTTCACTTTAGATAGATAAAATTAGCAATCTACATAGAATATAAAGTAGCAAAAGAATAGAGAGGAAAAAAGAGAGTGTAGACGTTAATGCGGTTGTATACCCATTTTTTACACTTTGACCTACAGGTAAGCCTATAATAATGCTTACCTGTAGGTAAAAAGAACATCTCCTAAACCTGTACGGTTTAGGAGATATTCCCCTTGCATGCAGCCGCTGACTTCAGCAGTGCATGCACTCTGAGTTTCCCGGCTGAAAGGTCCGGCAGATGCCGGACCTTGCTGGAAAGAAGTCTCCCACGCACATGCGAGGGAGTGACGACATCGCGGCTCCGGCCACTCACAGTGCCAGAGCTGCGATACCCAGAAGACATGCCAAGGGAAAATGTCTGCTCCCCTAGCGTGGACCAAGATCACCTACCGACGCTTTGTTCTAAGGTAAGTATTTCCTAATGAGCTAGTATGCGGTGCATACTAGCTCATTATGCCTTTTGCCTTACAGGTTTAAAAAAAAAAAAATCTGCGGGTTTACTACCACTTTAAAATAAATTTATTTGGATCAAATAGTTGACAAACTCACATTTGGCTAGTATAAAGAAGGCACATCTGAAAGGTATCACGGGAAATCTGTCAGCAGTGATCGTCATCGAGATTGCCATCTCAAGCCAATACAGTCCATTTCTCGATTCCAGGAAGTCGGCTAAATGGTCGAGAAGAACCCAGAACAAGGGCTGAAACACTTGTGGAGCGCGGTATGAGGCGTTGTGACATCACTGGACCAGGGGCAACACGTTTCCGAGCATGTGCACCGTGGGTGTAGTGCCAGTCCCGCTCCTTTGTCAAGCTAACCACATGGGATACAAACACGGCTTTATGTAGCACTGTAATCACATTTAAAAGGGGGCCATATAACAACTATGCAAATAGTAATTAGTATACGACTATAACAAGCATAAATACATAAATTCATATAACTAAAAGCACAAATGTATAATGAGTAAAAGCAAAAGAAGTATATATGAATATACACTATGATACCAAAAGTATTGGGATGCCTGCCTTCACACAAGTTGGCCCACCCTTTGCAGCTGTAACAACTTCAACTCTTCTGGAAAAGCTGTACACAAGGTTTAGGAGTGTGTCTATGGGTATGTTTGACCATTCTTCCAGAAACGTATTTGTGAGGTTAGGCACTGATGTAGCCCATCTGCTTCAAAGTTTGATGTGTTGTGCTTTCAGAGATGGTATTCTGCATACCTTGGTTGGTTACTTGAGTTACTGTTGCCTTTCTATCATCTGCTCATTCTCCTCTTACCTCTGACATCAGCAAGGCATTTTCGTCCACACAACTTCCGCTCACTAGATATTTTCTCTTTTTCAGACAATTCTCGGTAAACCCTAGAGATGGTTGTGCGTGAAAATCCCACTAGATCATCAGTTTTTGAAATACTCAGACCAGCCCATTTGGAAGTAACAACCATGCCACATCAAACTCAAACTTAAATTCCCTTTTCTTTCCCATTCTGATGCTCAGTTTGAACTTCAGAAAGTCTTCTTCACCACGCCTAAATACATTGAGTTGCTGCCATGTGATTGGCTGATTAGCACTTTGTGTTACCAAGCAATTGAACAGGTATACCTAATTGTCAGGTCACCTGAGGCCATGGAACAGATGCACCCCATTGGGGTCAGGAGTGCACCGCTGAGGTAGTGGACCTTACGCCTGACTGCTACAGATGGAGCTCTGGGTGGTCCAGGAAAGCACGGATCACACTGGGAGCTAGAGCATGAGATTTCCAAGGGCGCAGAATCTAAGAGCCAGCAGGTGTTCACCAGGGCCCCTAATGGTGGGGATGGACTTCGCTGCAGTCTGGCTCCAGGTCGCGGCCCCCAGGGTCTCCCAGCTTACACTCACGGTAAACTACTGGAGTATAGAAAGGAAGCAGCAGCCTGGGACAACAAGGATAGTCAGGAGATAAGCCAAAAGGTCAGGGCAACAAGAAGATAGGGAAAGTCAAAGAACACACCAAAGGTCAGGATATGAAGCAGACAAGGACAGTCAAGAACAAGCCAAGGTCGGTAAACAGGATCAGACATAAGACACACAGCAATAAGCACACGAAAGGCAAATACACAATATTGATCAACAAGGCTTGGCTTGCAGTGCACAGCTAATATAGTGTTCCTAATTAGATGCTGGGGTGGAGCCATGCTTGAGTGAAGATTACTCACGCATACAGGTGAACAGCGGCTGGCCTCTAAGCTGAACACAACAGAAAGGTGAGCCAACAGACAAGAACAATAGTGCAGAGTCATGACAGTACCCCCCTTACGAGGTCTCCCCCTCCCCCGCTTGGGCCCAGGCTTGGAGGGAAACCTCAGATGAAACCTCCTCAAAATGCGAGGTGCAAAAACATCAGATGCAATTATCCAAGATCTCTCCTCAGGACCAAACCCTTTCCAATACACAAGTTACTGAAGAATGCCTTTACAGAGCCAGGAATCCAGAATTTGACTAACCTCGTACTTCCGATTATCCTCAGAAATCGGGGCGGTACAGAGAGGATGAGAGAACTTATTGAGGACTAAAGGCTTTAGAAGGGAAACATGGAAGGAGTTAGAGATTTTGAGGCTTTTTGGAATCTGAAATTTGAAACAAACTGGATTCAGTTTAGAAGTTATAATGTACGGACCAATGAATCTTGGGGCAAACGTAAGAGAAGGAATCCGGAGCTTGATGTTTCTGGTGGAAAGCCAGACTTTGTCCCCTGGCTGTAGAGAAGGCGATTTACATCTGTGACAGTCGGCAAAACCTTTGAATTTGCCAGCGGCTGCCCAGAGGGAATCATGAACATCACCCCAAATAGAATTGAAGGATTACTAAGCCGTAGCCAAAGCTGGAATGTCTGGAGAACAGGTCATAGGAAGAGGGAGCTGAGGGTGTTTTCTGAGAACTGGTGTTTACATGATTGTTGTGAGAGAATTCTGCCCGAGGGAGTAGAGAGGACCAATCATCATGATGAGCAGAGACTAAGGTGTGGAGAAAGGCCTCTAACTCCTGATTAACCCTCTCAGTCTGTCTATTGGATTGAGGGTGGTAAGAAGAGGAAAAATCCAAGACAATATTGAGGGATTTGTAAAAGGCTCTCCAAAAAATGAGAAGTAAATTGGACACCCCTATCAGAAACAATATGAGAGAGAACCCCATGGAGGCGGATGATTTCTTGAACAAAATTGGGAACCAAAGCAAGAGCAGAAGGGAGGGGAACACAATGAGCCATCTTGGAGAACTGATCTATTACCATCCAAATTACCATATTATTCTCAGACAGTGGAGGATCAGTGAAAAAATCCATGGCAATGTGAGACCAGGGCTCCTTAGGAATGGGCAAGGGCATGAGAAGACCAGTAGGAGCTTGTGTGGAGGATTTAGACTGAGCACAGTCATGACAAGCCTTAACGTAGTCCTTGACATACGAGTGGAGAGTAGGCCACCAGTAGTGGCAACTGATGAGCAGGAAGGATCGGAGGAACCCAGCATAACCTGTCACCTTGAAATCATGTCCCCAGCGAAGGATCTTAGCTCAGTGGGGACGAAGGTCTTACCAGAAGGAATATTTGGCTCTAGGGGTGGTGGAATGGACAAGAATGCACGAGGTGGGAATGATTGCCTCAGGTTCAGGGGTGGGCTCCTCATCCAAAGTGTCAAATGACCTAACAAGAGCATCAGCCCGACTGTTGCAGGAACCAGGCTTGTGCGTAATCGTAAAATTAAAATAGGAGAAGAAAAGGCTCCACCTGGCCTGTCTGGGATTCAGACGTTTGGCATTCTATAAGTACTGCAGATTTTTATGATCAGTGAAAATCGTTATGGGGTGAGGGGAACCCTCCAAGAGATGATACCACTCCTCTAACGCCAATTTAATTGCAAGAAGTTCCGGATCACCAATATCATAAACTTTCTCTGCCTGAGAAGATTTTTGGGAGAAGAAAGCACATGGATGAGGTTTCTTGTCAAAGGACTGAAGAAGCACAGCTCCCACCCCCATTGAAGAAGCATCCACTTCAACAAAAAATGTATCCCCAGGATTAGGTCTCCTCAATAAGAGATCCAGAAACAAAGGCCTGTTTCAAATCGTGAAATGCAGAGACAGCTTCAGAGGACCACTTCTTGGCATTCGCACCCTTCTTGGTCAAGGTGATAATAGGTGCAGCAATGGAAGAGTAATTCCTAATGAACTGCCTATAATAATTTGTGAACCCAAGAAAGCGCAGTGTGGCCTTGAGGATGGTAGGAAGAGGCCAGTTGGTAATGGATCCATTTTTCCGAAAAGATGAGAATCTCATCCAGATAGATGACAACAAATTGATATAGCAGATCCCTGAAAATTTAGTTGACAAAGTTTTGGAACACAGCTGGGGCATTGCACAAACCAAAAGGCATAACCAAGTATTCGTAATGCCCATCCCTAGTGTTAAACGTGGTTTTCTATTTGTCACCTTCCTGTATCTGGATCAGATTGTATGCACCTCTGAGATCCAACAGGTAAAAATGGAGGCACCTTTCAACCTGTCGAATAGTTCAAATATTAAGGGTAAGGGGTATCCATTTTTGATTGTCACCGCGTTTAAGCCTCAATGGTAAACAGAGTAAACATAGTCAAAACATAGCCAGAGTTCAGGAACCAGAACGGATAGTCAGGCAAGCCAAAACGTCAGGGAGCCAGAGATGAGCGAGGTAGAACAGCAAGCAGGATCTGGAGCCAGAAGGAATGTCAGCCAAGCAAGTTTCTAACAGGAACACAGGAAAGCGTCTCTAGAGATGTGACAAAGGCAAAAGCAGAGATCGTCTAGGCTAGACGGCTTAAGTAGGCAGGACTGATGAGCAGGATATTAACAGAGGAGTCACTGTGGAGAGAAAGGAGCTGGAAATTAGCCGACAGCTGAGTGGCCAGCTTTGAGAAGGAAGGGCTGAGCCCAGCCCTGACACCTACAGTTGATCCAGAAGGAGAAAAGAAAAACCCTATAAAGCATGGTCTAATTTGCTACAGTGTGGGAAAAAATTACTTCCTGATCCCGTGAAAGCAACTGGATATTCCCTGGATCAAAAATCTCTGGTGTTCTTACTTATACATGTTAATATCGAGTTATATTTTTTACATTTAGGAATGCATGCAACTCTTTTAAAACAATCAACTGAGCTGGCCAATACTAGTTCCTGAGATAGTTTACTTCACATTTCCACAGCTCTTCATGAAGAAGCCTTTACATATCTGTAGGTTAACCTTTTTTCCTCCAGGCATAAATAATTACTTTGCACCACATTGACTATATGGATTACGGTACATAATTCAGGACAATGGAAATTTGCCATAACTATAACTGAAGGTGTAAGTTTTTAAATTAGTCATAATTGCAAATTCTCACTCGCTTGAAGGAAATAAGCATACGGTGTATGTAAGGTACAAGTGTGATTGAAAACAGGAAAAAGAAACCTCAAACTTCACATTTTATCATTTTTTACTTTATGTGTGGTAAGAGGTGGGGTATGGCAGACTGGTAAGATTGCTTCTGTAAGATAGCACCTTCTTTTCACTTTTAAGCAGATTCTGCCTACCAACGTCATTGTCTTTTTTAAGATAGCTTATTGCATTGTCCAGGATACCTTTCTGGAAACCAATGAACTCTCTGCACTTTAAAAGGTTTTGAGTTGACATAAAGGGCACTGAACATGTGACTATAAATTTCCCAATTTTTCAATCTCTCGACTCTTACACAATTTCACAGAAAACATGGTCTTACTCTTACACAATTTCACAGAAAACATGGTCTTCTGGTGTAGTTGGTTGCACTGCTTTACTCTCAGAGCCTTTTTATTAAAAGGACAAAAGAGTAAAATAGAACCCAGCTCCACGGGCTGAACAAGAGAAACCACTTGATTCTCCCAGTCACATTATGTTGGATGAGGATAGGGAAATCGAGAGCCCATGAGGCTAAATGAAAGGAACAGTGTGGATGGAGGAATCTCTCCTACTTCACTTTCTGAATACCCCAACCGTAACTGAATTTCACTGTCGAGCCAACAATTTTCCACATGGCTTATTCAATTTTGTAATCAAAGTTGGTTAAGCCACAAGGCAAACTACAGCTCAAATTTCATCTCTTTCAGCAGGAAATGGTCAACATTTGAGCCATGTATGGCTAGCATTAGGAGTTTGGTTAACTATAGTGTTAAATAAGTCGTTAAGTCAGCATTAGGGCTAACCTTAAATTACGATAAAAATTAGGGTTAGGTTTTAGACAGTGTTAATTTTGACGTCAAATTTTGATTTTTTTTTATGTCATAGTCTTTTGCCTAAAATGCCATTTTAGTTTTAGTTGTATTTTAGTCATATGAATTGTTTTAGCTTTAGTTGTATTTTAGTTGACTAAAATCTTCAGTACATTATAGTTGACTAAAATCTAAAGGGTTTAGTTAAATTGTAATGCATTATTTAAGCATTTCTCTAGAATTGCCAAATTCATGATATACTCCTAAAGTAAAAATCAAACAACATGTTATTTTTTATGGTATTAAAGTTTGAACGTGCACTACAGACACAGATTTAGCCGTTGAGTTATATAACATCTTTATAGATAATACCATAAACAAATAAAAATTATGCTTTTTGACAAACAGAAGTGCAACTTTAAAATATAAAAAAATGAAAAAAATCTAAACTCTATTGGCTGTAATGCTATTGCACATATTACCTGAATATATTATCACCATTAAATATTAAGAAAAAAAATAAGAAAAGCCCTTTTCTTAATTTTATTTCTTTCAGTAGATGCTTCCTATTTATTTGTTTGTGGCAGTGCAGTGTTAATTTTGACATCAAATTTGGATTTAGTGTTAGTCATGTCTTTTGACTAAAAAGGCCATTTTAGTTTTAGTAATATTTTAGTCATCTGAATTATTTTAGTTTTAGTTGTATTTTAGTCAACTAAAATTGTGTTAATTTTGTTTACAAAATTAACACTGGTTTTAGGAGGCTACATAGTTACATAGTTACATACAGTAGTTAGTCTGGTTGAAAAAAGACACAAGTCAATCTTGTTCAACCCAAAAAAGGGAAGCAAAAATAACTAAATAATAAATATCCTAATATACACAATCCTTTACCTGCTGTTGATCCAGAGGAAGGCAAAAAATCCCAGCAAAGCATGAACCAATTTGCTCCAGCAGGGGGGGGGGGGATCCTCCTGATCCCCCAAGAGGAAATGGGATATTCCCTGGATCAACTTTACCTATGTTAGTATCCAGTTATATTACCGGTATGTACATTTAGGAAAAAGCCCATGCCTTTTTAAAAGCAATCTACTAAGCTGACCAGAACCAGCTCTTGAGGGAGTCTATTCCACATTTTCCCAGCTCTTACTGTCCCCTCAAAATAACCCAACACACAGCCATTAATGTCTAAACCACTGGCAACAAAAGTGAGCACACCCCTAAGTGAAAATGTCCAAATTGGGCCCAATTAGCCTTTTTCCCTCCACGGTGTCACGTGACTTGTTAGTGTTACAAGATCTCAGGTGTGAATGGGGAGCAGGTGTGTTTAATTTGGTGTTATCGCTCTCACTCTCTCATACTGGTCACTGGAAGTTCAACGTGGCACCTCATGGTAAAGAACTCTCTGAGTATCTTAAAAAAAGAATTGTTGCTCTACATAAAGATGGCCTAGGCTATAAGAAGATTGCCAAGACCCTGAAACTGAGCTGCAGAATGGTGGCCAAGACCATACAGCGGTTTAACAGGCCAGGTTCCACTCAGAACAGGCCTCGCCATGGTGATCCAAAGAGGTTGAGTGCACGTGCTCAGCGTCATATCCAGAGGTTGTCTTTGGGAAATAGACATATGAGTGCTGCCAGTATTGCTGCAGAAGTTGAAGGGGCGGGGGGTAAGCCTGTCAGTGCTCAGACCATACGCTGCACACTGCATTATATTGGTCTGTCGACTCAGAAGGAAGCCTCTTCTAAAGATAATGCACAAGAAAGCTCGCAAACAGTTTGCTGAAGACAAGCAGACTAAGGACATGAATTACTGGGACCATGTCCTGTGGTATGGTGAGACCAAGATAAACTTATTTGGTTCAGATGGTGTCAAGCGTGTGTGGCAGCAACCAGGTGAGGAGTACAAAGACAAGTGTGTCTTGCCTACAGTCAAGCATGGTGGTGGGAGTGTCATGGTCTGGGCCTCCATGAGTGCTGCCATCACAGGGGAGCTACAGTTCATTGAGGGAACCATGAATGCCAACATGTACTGTGACATACTGAAGCAGAGAATGATCCCCTCCCTTCGGAGACTGAGCTGCAGGACAGTATTCCAACATGCTAACGACCCCAAACACACCTCCAAGATGACCCCTGCCTTGCTAAAGAAGCTGAGGGTAAAGGTGATGGACTTGCCTAGCATGTCTCCAGACCTAAACCCTATTAAGCATCTGTGGGGCATCCTCAAATGGAAGGTGGAGGAGCTCAAGATCTCTAACATCCACCAGCTCTCTGATGTCGTCATGGAGGAGTGGAAGAGGACTCCAGTGGCAACCTATAAAGCTCTGGTGAACTCCATGTCCAAGAGGGTTAAGGCAGTGCTAAAAAAAAGGTGGCCACACAAAATAGTGACACTTTGGGCCCAATTTGGACATTGTCACTTAGGGGAGTACTCACTTTTGTCGCGAGCGGTTTAGACATTAATGGCTGTGTGTAGAGTTATTTTGAGGGGACAGCAAAGTTACACTGTTATACAAGCTGTACACTCACTACTTTACAAAGTGTAATTTCTTCAGTGTTGTCATATGAAAATATATAAAAAAATATTTACAAAAATGTGAGGGGTGTTCTCACTTTTGGGAGATACTGTATGTGTTAACTGGTTTCCCTGTGCATGTTGAGTATTCTAGTTTCTTTCTACAATCCACAAAAGAAATTCAAAATAAGTGCATTTAAAGACAAGGGCGCAAAGGATGCATGCAGTCTAAAAACACCATATTGGCAAACTTGTTATTTTCCTTTATTTTTTTTCCTTTATTTTTTTAAAAACCGAGGTAATTACAATACAATTCCAAATAACTGAAACACTAGAACCTTATATTTAACCATTTGACCTTCAAAAAAACAGTTTGCTGAAGACAAGCAGACTAAGGACATGAATTACTGGGACAAACAAGCAGACAAGATTGCCAAGACAATGTTGAGTATTCTAGTTTCTTTCTACAATCCACAAAAGAAATTCAAAATAAGTGCATTTAAAGACAAGGGCGCAAAGGATGCATGCAGTCTAAAAACACCATATTGGCAAACTTGTTATTTTCCTTTATTTAGAGTAGATCTGCAATATGTATAATACCAATGACAACAAATTTACATAAAAACCAAGGTGATTACAATACAATTCCAAATAACTGAAACACTAGAACCTTATATTTAACCATTTGACCTTCAAAAAAACATTTTTCTAAAGGCATTACTGCCTAAAGACCCATGAAACTACAAAAAAAATCTAGAAATATGGTGTATGACATAACTCATTTGAGTTACCCTTCCATCAACTTATTTTTTAAGCAATTCTTTTTATGTAATCAATCATATCAAGGTTGTCAAATTGATATCCTTTTCCTATATCATATCCTATATCCTATATTTCCTATATAGGATATATCATATCCATATCCTATATTTCCTATATCATATCCTAGGTAGGAGCAAAATAGTTTTAAATTATATATTTAAGCCTTTCAATTAAACCAATTGCCCAACCTGTAGTTCTGTTTCAGAGAATTTTAACATTTCTGCAGTTTAATAGCATGTGATTTATGTTTGGAATTGGGGTCCCACACTTCAAGTTGTGACAGCTACTATTAACTTTCTAATCTGAGTATCTAGATGTAGAAATAAAGGCCCTATTACTAAGCCCCAGGTATTCTTCTCTAATGTCAGTTCCCACAATTGTTTTACAAATCATTTTAATGACTTGCTCAGTTCCCCTAAGTTTCTCTTCTTGGAGAAAGTAGTTCTCCACTTTTTGATATGCAAATCTCTTATTTTTGATGGATAAGGAGTTTTAATGGGGAAAAAATAGCAAGTAATAAAATATAGCATATACAGTTGCCACTCAAGTCATATTGTTATTCAATGTTACTAAAAATTACCTTTTCTTTTTAAATCTGCAACAAAGTTTCTGTAAAATTAAATTCAATATGGAAACCTGGAGGCATTCTATACAGAGCTGGTGTATAAAACGGACCCCAGAAATGTAATTTCCTGCTTGTATGATTGGCTGATTTTCTCAGAAGTCTGCACTAAGATACAAGTCAGATTTTAGGCATCCTCTTCATAAAATATTACTTTAGTCAGATACTCCCAAAGAATTATTAACATCTAAAGCAGGGTTTCTCAACCAGGGTTCCCACGAAACCTAGGGTTCATCCAGAGGTTGCTAGGGGTACCGTGAGCAGTGAGCAATTTCTGGCTCTCAGATAAGTTTACACTGACATTATTTTTTTTTAGCTATCTGTAAGGGAGCAGGGCTAGCGACAGCATAAGGCAGCCAAGGCGGACGCCTTAAGGCACCAGGAGAGGGGGGGTTCTAAAGCCAGGGCTTCTCTCAAGAAGGTCTTATGCTGGCGCCGGTGTTCTGCTGAGATGTTTCTCTCCCTCCAGCCTTTGCTATCAACAATCCCCTGCCACTAAATCATATCTCCAGCACAGAGACAATCACTGCTGAACTGGAGGTGATTAAGATGAGGGAGCCCGGGAGACCGTGGGGGTAGCCGAAGAAGACCAGGGGGTGGGGCCAGCAGGCACAGAAGCTGGAATGGCACAGATGACAATCCTCTGTGGAAGATAGGGCATGGCTTAAAGTGTTACTAAACAGTAAAATCAGTCTGTATATGCTTGTTATACTCACTGTGGAACCTAAGGGGTTAATCCTCTGCATTGTGTAAAAAGGCTGTTTGATCTTGTACGCACAGATCCTCCCCTTCTTCCACTGATTCCAGAACTTCTCCTGATAAGATAGAGTCTTTGGAGTCAGGCTGGACATGCTCAGTTTGGTTTGTATTGCTAGAGAGTTTTTTTTTTCTTGGGAGGGTGCATGTGATCAGCACATGGCCAATCAGTACTGTCCAGACAGAGGATCGGGGGTCCTGGATCCTGATAAGACAGCTCAGTGCAGCATGAAAACTTCTCCTACAAGCTTTACCAGGAACTGATAGAAGTCACAAGACTGCTATATACTGCTGATGAAAAAGGGTATTTTATTTTTACTAAAATTAATGCATTTCCATGTTCTGTGTACTGTGGGAGACCAGATATAGTGAATGGGGTTAGTTCCTTTTTATGTCTGACTGTCTGTACAATGTCTTTTATTATACAGCCCACTGCACGTACAGGTGGACCCTACATGACTAATAGATGAGGATAGAGAAGAAGAGACAGACCAAGGGAAAAGAGAGATGGGGACAGAAGGGGACATGGGGACAGTTAGAGAAGCTACATGGGGACAGAGCAAAGGAGATTGGGACAGAACAGAAGACACACGGGGTGGAATCCGCTTTGCTCAGTGGGGGATCTGTGAGCTGATCCCCGCTGAGCAGAGTGGGATGGAGCCCGCTCTGCGCTATGGGCGGTCGAATGTAAATAGACTTTGCTGTCCGTTTACACCCGACTGCAATCTGATCCGCCCAGATGGAGGGGAACAGATCCCCTTCCGTTTATTTTTAGTGGATTGGATTGGAGATTACACCCGCTGCTCCATAGAAGAGAATGAAGGGCCCAATTGGGTGGTTAATGTAAAAGTGCCTAAAGTGTGATGTTATAGAAATTGAGAATAATTAATATATGTATGTTCCAAAGTGCTAGTGCAGTAAATACATACATTTCATACAAAACGTCCAATAAAATTGTGTTGTAATAAACTTGTGCAGGCCCACTGCAAGCTGCTTGCACTGACTTTAGTGTACCATCACCAAGACAGAGCACACACCATCTACTTACCAAAAAATCTGATCTCATAAAATTATGTGGTCATGTGTGCTTGTCATCTGCCGGATATTTGCAGCCACTTCAATCAAAAATGCGACTTTTGCATACAAAATTCCTTGCCCCGGCCTTGTAAAGGAGTAATTCTTCCCAATGTCCTCAAGTGTAAGTAGCATTCTCCCCACTGATCATTACACTATTGTACCAATAAGTGTGGATACAGTAATGTTTTAGCAGGGGTTCCCTTGACCAGAAAGTTATTTCAAGGGTTCCTATGTATTAAAAAGGCAGAGAAAGACTGGTCTAAAGAGATTCAGACACTGCAGTTTCGCAAAAATTGTAATTACACACCCCTGTTAAACAGGGGCTGAAAAATTGGGCCTTAGGCACTGGTGCCACAACACTGCAACCCCTCACAGATACTATAGTTGTAGCGCATGAATGAGCACTGCTGCAAAGTATTGCATCAAAAATTGTAATTACACGCCCCTGTTAAACAGGGGCAGAAAAATTGGGCCTTAGCCACTGGTGGCGGTACCCAGAACCAAAAATTTTCTTACAAGCTATCAGCATGAAAATTGAGGAGGAAGAGGATAGTCACTCAGCATAACAGGATAGTCACTCAGCATCAGCATAGGCAGTCTTGAAGGGTTCTTACAATAAAAAAAAATTATTCGGTTACATCAGCATCAGGTGCTTGGTAGCTGGTGATCCAAGACTGATTAATTTTTATGAAGGTCAGCCAATTGACCGATTCGGTGGACAGGCGCACCCTGTGATCGGTTACAAAGCCTCCAGCAGCACTGAATGTGCGTTCTGAAAGAACGCTGGATGCAGGTCCGGCCAGTAGCTCAATTGCATACTGTGCAAGCTCTGGCCAGTCATCCATCCTCAAGACCCAGTAACCCAGAGGATTTTGCATAATGTGAAAGATGAAGATACGCTGAGTAAATAGATACCCAACATGTCACGCTTCAAAATTGAACGCGCTTGTGGAATGGCGCCAAATTTTGGTATTTAAAAATCCCCATAGGCGACGCTTTAAAAAATTTTACTGGTTACATATTTTGAGTTACAGAGGAGGTCTAGGGCTAGAATTATTGCTCTTGCTCTAACGTTCATGGCGATACCTCACATGTGTGGTTTGAACACCGTTTTCATATGTGGGTGGGACTTACGTATGCGTTTGCTTCTGCGTACGAGCTCACGGGGACAGGGGCGCTTTAAATTTTTTTTTTTTATTATTGTTAATTTTACTGTTATTTTTTTTGTTTGACACTTTAAAAAAAAAAAATATTTGATTACTTTTATTCCTATTACAAGGAATGTAAACATCCCTTGTAATAGGAATATGGCACGATCGGACCTATTTACAGTGAGATATGGGGTCAATAAGGCCCCACATCTCACCTCTAGGCTGGGAAGCCTAAAAAAAAAAAAAACGATCATGGCTTCACAGCTGAGGCACCACAGTTATTTGAATGCAGAGGCCAGGCGTGACGTCATAACATCGCGCCCGGCCTCCGAACGATCATAGAGACTCCGGCGACCATCTGGTCCGCCGGAAATCTCTATGATCACCATCCGGGGGCCAGCGGATCCTGTGTTCGACTCACCGATGGAATCGCTATGATCATTCTTATGGTGCAGGGAATCGCCAGCTGAAAACGGCAATATCTGAATGATGTCTGTAGCTACAGGCATCATTCAGATATACCCCCGGAAAGTAGAGGACGTCATATGACGTACACTGGGCGCCAGGTGGTTAAGCCACAGCCAGTATTTCATATAACCCCCGCCATTTTTTTGTGGGGGGGGGGCTGTTTGCAGGGGGGGGGGGGGGCCCATACAACATTTTGCTATGGGGCCCTGTGATTTCTAGTTACGCCTCTGCACACATCTTTTTTCAAGCAGTATACAGCATAGGTAAGAGGAAAGGGAAGCAGTGTTATTAAAGCAGACATAAATGTAGGCTTTACTTCCACTTTAATTGATTTACATCATTGCATATTTCATCAACAACAGTTATCCATTGCACAGTCCTGTTTCACTAACCACACAAATTTTCAGACATTTGTTTCATAATTCTCTTTAAGCTTCAAGGAACGCTTAACTATATGTTTGGTTCTAAGAGAGCAGTCACAAATTATGCAGAAAGCAGGTTTTGTGCAGAGCACAAAATGAAATATAGTCTAGCACAGCACAGAAATTCCAGAAGAGATCATTCTGGAAACAGTTCTTCTATTTCCACAAGTTCAATACCCAGAAAATTCAAATGCACATATTTCCACAGCATTTCCAACAAGGTGGCACAACTAGTTGCAAACTTTGGGTTGCACACAGCCAAAAAAGCGTCATCATTGTACACAGGATATGTGTAGTACGTCCAGTCTCTCTGCTTCTTCCCCCCCCCCCCCACCTCCTCCAACTATACAGTAATTGTTGATTTTTATTAAAGTCGGCATTACTGTACACTCAGAGAAGGTGATGGCAGGGGTAGAGTAAAATATTGTTACATTTGTATCATTCTGTTCATTCATCTGCAGATCAAAGGGATTATTATACATGATTTACAGTGGTGTGAAAAAGTGTTTGCCCCCTTCCTCATTTCCTGTTCCTTTTGCATGTTTGTCACACTTAAGTGTTTCGGAACATCAAACCAATTTAAACAATAGTCAAGGACAACACAAGTAAACACAAAATGCAATTTGTAAATGAAGGTGTTTATTATTAAAGGTGAAAAAAAATCCAAACCATCATGGCCCTGTGTGAAAAAGTGATTGCCCCCTAAACCTAATAACTGGTTGGGCCACCCTTAGCAGCAACAACTGCAACCAAGCGTTTGCGATAACGTGCAATGAGGCTTTTACAGCGTCCTGGAGGAATTTTGGCCCACTCATCTTTGCAGAATTGTCCTAATTCAGTTACATTAGAGGGTTTTCGGGCATGAACGGCCTTTTTAAGGTCATACCACAACATCTCAATAGGATTCAGGTCAGGACTTTGGCTAGGCCACTCCAAAGTCTTCATTTTGTTTTTCTTCAGCCATTCGGTGGTGGACTTGCTGGTGTGTTTAGGATCATTGTCCTGCTGCAGAACCCAAGTTTGTTTCAGCTTGAGTACACGAACAGATGGTCGGACATTCTCCTTCAGGATCTCTTGGTAGACAGCAGAATTCATAGTTCCTTTTATCACGGCAAGTCTTCCAGGTCCTGAAGCAGCAAAACAGCCCCAGACCATCACACTACCACCACCATATTTTACTGTTGGTATAATGTTCTTTTTCTGAAATGCAGTGTTCCTTCTACGCCAGATATACTTGGACACACACCTTCCAAAGAGTTCCACTTTTGTCTCATCGGTCCACAGAATGTTGTCCCAAAAGTCTTGGGGATCATCAAGATGTGTTGTGGAGAAATTGAGACGAGCTTTGATGTTCTTTTTGCTCAGCAGTGGTTTTCTCCTTGGAACTCTGCCATGCAGGCCATTTTTGCCCAGTCTTTTCCTGATGGTGGAGGCATGAACGCTGACCTTAACTGAGGCAAGTGAGGCCTGCAGTTCCTTGGACGTTGTTGTGGGGTCTTTTGTGATCTCTTGGATGAGTCGTCGCTGCACTCTTGGGGTAATTTTGGGCGGCTGGCCACTCCTGGGAAGGTTCACCACTGTTCTATGTCTTCGCCATTTGTGGATAATGGCTATCACTGTGGTTCGCTGGATTCCCAAAGCTTTGGAAATGGCTTTATAACCCTTTCCAGACTGATAGATCTCAATTACTTTCTTTCTCAATTGTTCCTGAATTTCTTTGGGTCTCGGCATGATGTGTAGCTTTTAAGGATCTTCTGGTGCCCCTTACTGTGTCAAGCAGCTCCTATTTAAGTGATGCCTTGATTGTGAACAGGTGTGGCAATAATCAGGCCTGGGTGTGGCTAGAGAAATTGAACTCAGGTGTGGACAACCACAGTTATAGTATGTTTTAACAAGGGGGGCAATCACTTTTTCACACAGGGCCATGATGGTTTGGATTTTTTTTCACCTTTAATAATAAACACCTTCATTTACAAATTGCATTTTGTGTTTACTTGTGTTGTCCTTGACTATTGTTTAAATTGGTTTGATGTTCCGAAACACTTAAGTGTGACAAACATGCAAAGGAACAGGAAATGAGGAAGGGGGCAAACACTTTTTCACACCACTGTATATAGCACCAACAGTTTGTGATGAATTTAGATATGCAAATGATGTCAGTTAAAGCAACCTGGCAATTAAAAAATGTTTCCTTTTGTTTAACCTCTTATTAACCCTTAGTTTAACGCCTTAGTCCCTTTCTCTCTTCAACTATTATTTTCCTGATAATTTTTTGTTTGTTTCTATTTATTAATGTCAGGAGCATCTAGCGCTTCTGCTTCTTATTCCAGCATCTGGGTTTTGGCTATGATTGATTGAGGATTGATGTGGTCAGTCTCTGGGTGGAAACCAAACCTGTTATAAGCAAGACAAACCTTCCGTATCATGCTTGTGATAGAGAGTGATATGTGTGTAATTTCTGATCAATTCCTAAACAAGCCCCTGTCTGTCTGCCCTGCTCTGCTAGATTGGATTTCCCTGGATTTTCCCCCCGGATTTTGGACTATTCCCTGAACTCAGCCTGCCTTTTACCTGGACTGTCATAGAACCACTCTGCCTGTCTGCCAACCGCAAGTACCTGTTTGCTTTGCTCAGTTTGCACTTGCCCTAGCGTGGTAGCCAGGCACTATAGCATTGTGCAAAAGTCCTGGGGGCAACGGAATACCATAGCACTGCTTGCTTATGAGAAAGGGAGCTGCTATAGGTGAAGGATACAGTAGCCAGCTATAGTGTCTGACCACCTGCGTTGGGGTAGACGTGACATTATCACAAGCCTTTAACAAAAACAATTTCTGTGAAAATGGACTCGACATAGGCTCGTTTATTTGCTGAGGAAATTTGCAAACTGACACGCCAAGTCCAGGAACTGTCTGTGCATGTAAACGCACCTCCAGCAGTAACACAGGAGCCAGAGCCCAAAGTTAACCTGCCTGATCGTTTTTCTGGTGACCCCTATATGTTTTCCAACTTTAAAAATAGTTGTATACTTTAAGCTTAAAGACGAAAGTAAACCCTGATGGGTTTACTTCCTCTTTGTTTCCCTGCAAAGGTAAAGCATAATGGGCTACTATGCATCGCATAGTAGCCCATTATGTGTCACTTACCTGACACAGGAGCCAGCGATGTCACCGATGTCCCCTCTTCCATGGAGCGTCCATTTTCTTTCCGGGTATCGCGGCATATCGCCGTTAGCAGTGGCAAGCTCAGTGCGCCTGCGCGCCGCTGTTTATGGCGCATGCGCCGTAGACAGAGGTGCCTGTCTTTTTGCAAATATCTCCTAAACCGTGTAGGTTTCGGAGATATTTCTTAGACCTACAGGTAAGCCTTAATCTAGGCTTACCTGTAGGTCAAAGTGGTCTGTAAGGGTTTACAACCACTTTAAGCCACACTCTTCTGGTTCTGAAGCACAGCGGATCAGCCTGATTATTACATGGTTGCAGGTGGATCCCCAGTCTTGGGCTTTTAGTCTCCCCGCAGATGACCCAGCCAGAGGGTCAGTTGAAGCTTTTTTAATGCCCTAGGTTTACCCTATGATGATCCTGACCGTGCCAAGATAAATGCACCACTGAACATACAATACTGTTCTGATTTCCTCCGCTGGGCACCTGACTCAGGGTGGAATAACCCAGCTCTAAGAAGTTCAGGTTAGACTTATCAGACTCCATCAAAGACTCCTTAGTACACTACCTTGAACCAAAGTCATTAAATGAAGCCATGCAAGTAGCCATCCGTATAGACAGGTGTTTACGAGAAAGGCGTACAGAGAGGTTGGTTTCTTTGTCCCCCCCCCCAGTACGCTGCCTACTTTTTATTCTTCATCAAACCTTCCTGAGCCCTCTCAATCTCTCCTGGAGGATGAGCCCATGCAAATTGGTGCTACCTAAGGAAAAGGCTAGAAGAAGAACTCTGGGACTCTATTGTGGCAACCATTGCCACTTTGTCGTCAGCTCCCCTAACAAGCCGGGAAATGCCAAGAGTCTAGTGCAGGTGGGGTATGCTTCTATAGACTATACTGTGTCAGCTTCCCTCGGAGATAGGGATGAGCCGAACACCCCCGGGTTCGGTTCGCACCAGAACCTTCGAACCGACCGAAAGTTCGCGCAAATTTTCGAACCCTATACGTTATAATGGACGCGAACGTTCGAAATCAAAAGTGCTAATTACAACGGCCAATATGCATGTTAATGTCATAAAACAGGTTTGGGGACCCGGGTCCTGCCCCAGGGGACATATATCAATGCAAAAAGAACTTTTAAAAACTAACGTTTTTTCGGGAGCAGTCATTTTAATGATGCATAAAGTGAAAAAAAAAAAGGTGAAATTTTCCTTTAAATATGGTACCTGGGGGGTGTCTAAAGTATGCCTGTGAAGTGGCATGTGTTTCCCGTGTTTAGAACTGTCCTTGCACAAAATGACATTTTTAAAGGAAAAAAAGAAGCCATTTAAAACCACTTGCGGCTTTAGGTTTGTTCTTAAGTAGAATCTGAACAGGTACATTATGAAGTGTAGCTCCATCCCAAAAAAATCAATTTTTAAGCTTTTTGGAGAACATAGGGAGGGGTTATCACCCCTGTAACATTTGCTGTCTTTGCACATCTGTTCAGAACATGTCACCTCACTTTCCGTCCCAATGACAAATGTTTTTGGAAAAAGTGGGGTTTTAATTGAAACAAGGATTGGTGATAAAGTATCAGTAGAGAGGAGATACCTTTTTCCCAAATTAAATCTAACAGGATAGAATTTCCCTTCCTAGGGGTAGATTTCCTCTCACTTCCTGTTTTCTCTTTCCATTTGCAAGTAGGAGTCGTTTGTAAGTTGGATGTTTGAAAGTAGGGGCCTGGCGTATATACTCTGCAGAAATTTGCCCTATTAGATGTTGGTGTAGCCACAAGACTGGTGGGCACAGGAATGGGCCCTGCTGTGAGTTAATAGATCAAGATTTGTAATTGCATGCACCTGTTGAACAGGGCAGAAAAATTGGGGGTGGTGGTGGTGGTGGTGGACGGTGTTGCCACAAGACTGTAAGCTCTCACAGTTACTCTTGGTGGGCGCAGGAATGGGCCCTACTGTGAGTTATTAGATCAAGATTTGTAATTGCAAGCACCTGATGAACAGGGCAGAAAAATTGGGCCTTTGGCGGTGGTGGTGGACGGTGTTGCCACAAGACTGTAAGCTCTCACAGTTACTCTTGGTGGGCGCAAGAATGGGCCCTGCTGTGAGTTATTAGATCAAGATTTGTAATTGCAAGCACCTGATGAACAGGGCAGAAAAATTGGGCCTTTGGCGGTGGTGGTGGACGGTGTTGCCACAAGACTGTAAGCTCTCACAGTTACTCTTGGTGGGCGCAAGAATGGGCCCTGCTGTGAGTTATTAGATCAAGATTTGTAATTGCAAGCACCTGATGAACAGGGCAGAAAAATTGGGCCTTTGGCGGTGGTGGTGGACGGTGTTGCCACAAGACTGTAGGCCCTCATAGTTACTCTTGGTGGGCGCAGGAATGGGCCCTGCTGTGAACTATTAGATCAAGATTTGTAATTACCCGCCCCTGTTAAACAGGGGCTGAAAAATTGTGCCTTAGGCACTGGTGCTGGTGCCACAACACTGCAACCCCTCACAGATACTGTACTTGGAGCACAGCAGTCACACGTGTTGCAAAGCATTTTTTTAAAAAAAATTGTAATTACCCGCCCCTGTTAAACAGGGGCTGAAAAATTGTGCCTTAGGCACTGGTGCTGGTGCCACAACACTGCAACCCCTCACAGATACTGTACTTGGAGCACAGCAGTCACACGTGTTGCAAAGCATTTTTTTAAAAAATTTGTAAGTACACGCCCCTGTTAAACAGGGGCTGAAAAATTGTGCCTTAGGCACTGGTGCTGGTGCCACAACACTGCAACCCCTCACAGATACTGTACTTGGAGCACAGCAGTCACACGTGTTGCGAAGCATTTTTTTATAAAAATTGTATGTACACGCCCCTGTTAAACAGGGGCTGAAAAATTGTGCCTTAGGCACTGGTGTGGTGGCATGGATCATTGAGGAGGAGGAAGAGGATAGTCAGTGAACATAAGAGGACAGTCACTCAGCATCAGCATAGGCAGTCTTGAAGGGATGTGATATTAAAAATTATTCGGTTATATCCGCCTCAGGTGCCTGGTAGCTGGTGGTGATCCAAGACTGATTCATTTTGATGAAGGTCAGTCGATCAACCGAGGCGGTGGACAGGCGCACCCTATGATCGGTGACAAATCCTCCAGCAGCACTGAATGTGCGTTCGGAAAGAACGCTGGAGGCAGGACAGGCCAGTAGCTCAATTGCATACTGTGCAAGCTCTGGCCAGTGATCCATCCTCAGGACCCAGTAAGCCAGAGGATTTTCGGTGGGAAAGGTGTCCAAGTCTGACCTTGCCCCAAGGTATTCCTGCACCATGTATATCAGACGCTGGCGATGGTTGCTGGAACCGATCATACCTTGGGGCTGCGGACTAAAAAATTGTCTGAACGCATCGGTCAGACGTCCACCTTCCCCACCGCTCCTTCTGCTACTGACCGAAGCCTCAGCAACTCGTCGCCCAGGACCAGGAGTTTGTAGCCTCCCAGTTTCTGGGAACGCGTTGCACAGACCTTTCTGCAAGGCCTCCCTGAGATGTCTCATCCTCTGCTCCCTCTGCGACGGCAAGATAAGGTCCGCACCTTACCCTTGTACCGCGGATCAAGGAGAGTGGCCAGCCAGTAATGGTCCCTCTCCTTGATCCGAAGAACACGAGGATCCTTCCGCAGGCTTTGCAGGATCAGGGAGGCCATGCAGCGTAGGTTAGCTGAGGCATTCGGTCCGGAGTCTTCTGGGTCACTGAGGATGACATGATCGCCAGCCACCTCCTCCCAGCCACGTACAAGTCCACTGGTTTGTTGGGACTGTACATCATCCCTAAAAGACTGCTGCTGCTGATGCTGAGTGCCAGGCTCCACCTCCATGCTCACACAATCCTCCTCCTCCTCCTCCTCCTCCTCCTCCTCCTCATCCTCTTCCTGTGTGATGGGTGGGACAGGAGGAACACTGTCCGGATAAAGGGGGCCTTGAGAGGCAAGGAAGTCCTCCTCTTCCTGCCTCTGTTCTGCCTCAAGTGCCCTGTCCATTATCCCACGCAGCGTATGCTCCAACAGGTGGACAAGAGGGACAGTGTCACTGATGCATGCACTGTCACTGCTCACCATCCTCGTGGCCTCCTCAAATGGTGAGAGGACAGTGCATGCATCCCTGATCATGCTCCACTGACGTGGGGAAAAAAAACCAAGCTCCCCTGACCCTGTCCTGGTGCCATAGTCGCAAAGGTACTCATTGATGGCCCTCTGCTGCGTGTGCAGTCGCTGCAGCATGGCCAACGTTGAGTTCCACCTGGTGGGCATGTCACATATTAGGCGGTTCTTGGGCAGGTTCAGCTCCTTTTGCAGCTCAGTCAGCCGAGCACTGGCATTATAAGATCGGCGGAAATGCACACAGACTTTCCTGGCCTGCCTCAGGACATCCTGTAAGCCTGGGAACCTGCCCAAGAACCGCTGCACCACCAGGTTGAGGACGTGAGCCATGCAGGGCACATGGGTAAGCTGCCCCTGTCGCAGGGCGGAGAGGAGGTTGGTGCCATTGTCAGAAACGACCATTCCTGGCTTAAGCTGACGTGGCGTCAACCACCTCTCGGCCTGCCCCTGCAGAGCTGCCAGAACCTCTGGCCCAGTGTGGCTCCTGTCCCCCAAACACACCAGCGCAAGCACGGCATGGCATCTTTTTGCCTGCGTACTTGCGTAGCCCCTTGTACGCCTACGGAGCACCGCTGGTTCCAAGGACAGAGCACTGGAGGAAGAAGAAGAGGAGGGGGTGGAGGAGAGAGGTGTGTCACAACCAGTAGCAGTAGTAGCGTTTTGGAGGCGTGGTGGCGGAACAACCTCCAACACTACTGCACCTTGTCCTGCATCCCTCCCAGCTGCCAATAGAGTGACCCAATGGGCCGTGAAAGAAAGGTACCGTCCCTGTCCATGCCTGCTGGACCATGAGTCAGCGGTAATATGCACCTTACCGCTGACCGCCCTGTCCAGCGAGGCATGGACATTGCCCTCCACATGCCGGTAGAGAGACGGAATCGCCTTCCGTGAGAAAAAGTGGCGTTTGGGAACCTGCCACTGAGGAACCGCACATTGAACAAACTCACGGAAGGGGGCCGAGTCTACCAACTGAAAAGGCAGCAGTTGAAGTGCTAGCAATTTAGCCAGGCTAGCATTCAACCGCTGGGCATGTGGATGGCTGGGAGTGTACTTCTTTCTACGGTCCAGCAGCTGGGGCAGGGAAATTTGCCTGCTGCAATCGGACGTCGGTGTACTGCAAGTACTTGGTTGTGACACACCTAATTCTACACCTTCAGTCCTCTCAGAGCAGCTTTCAGAGAGGACTGAAGGTGTAGTGGGGATGGAGATCCCAGCTGAGGAGGAGCAAGGAGAGGTCCGCTTAGTTCTTTGGTGTGGGTCTTTTATGTGTGCCTGCCAACGAGCTGCATGGCAGGTCGCCATATGTCTGGTCATGCTTGTGGTGCCCAAGCGGCTGATGTTTTGGCCACGCGAGATACGCTTGAGACAAATATTGCAAATAGCAGTGGTGCGATCTGATGCACTCGTCTCAAAAAAGGCCCACACCAAAGAACTTTTCTGATAACGTGCAGAGGCAGCGCCCTGCACAGGCGGAGCTCTGCGGTGTTGTACAGTTGCTGTGCTGGCCTCTACCTGGCCTCCAGGGGGCACCCTGCCTCGTTGGACATGTGACGCCGCATCCTCCTCCTCCTCGTCCTCCTCCTCATCCTCTCTCCCTTCAGGCACCCACGTGGAGTCAGTGACCTCATCATCCCCTCCCTCTTCACCACTAGAGCAAACCTGGCAGTAAGCTGCAGCTGGTGGAACAGTACTGCCAGATTCCTCAAGCTGGGTATCATCATCCGAGCCTTCGAATCGTTGGGCATCCTCCTGGAGCATGTACCCAACACTGTGCTCAAAGAGTTCGGGGGACTCCTCAGGAGGACATGGTGGGTCTAGGGAAGGGGTGGCTGATGATGCTCTGCCAGTACCCTGAGCCTGGGTGAGAGAGGATGAGGAGGATGAGGAGGGCTTGGTCATCCATTCTACCAAGCCTTCAGCATGATGCGGCTCCACATGTCCAGCTGCCGAAAACAAAGACGCGCGTGTCCCATGGCCACGTGCTGATGACGATGCACGACCACGTCCACGTCCACGGCCACGTCCACTAGAAACAGAGCCTGCCTGCCCTGTGTTCTTGGCTCTGCACGCTCTGCCTCCCCTTGGCGGTCTTCCAGCCATTGTAGTCGGTAGTCCTGTGGGTGCTGCTGAGAAGAATATATAGGAGCTCTGTGTGATGCCACTAACACACTAGAAGTCCTGTGGGTGCTGCTGAGAAGAAAATATAGGAGCTCTGTGTGATGCCACTAACACACTAGAAGTCCTATGGGTGCTTCTGCAAAGAAAAAAGAGGAGCTCTGTGTGATGCCACTAACACACTAGAAGTCCTATGGGTGCTTCTGCAAAGAAAATAGAGGAGCTCTGTGTGATGCCACTAACACACTAGAAGTCCTGTGGGTGCTGCTGAGAAGAAAATATAGGAGCTCTGTGTGATGCCACTAACACACTAGAAGTCCTATGGGTGCTTCTGCAAAGAAAATAGAGGAGCTCTGTGTGATGCCACTAACACACTAGAAGTCCTGTGGGTGCTTCTGCAAAGAAAATAGAGGAGCTCTGTGTGATGCCACTAACACACTAGAAGTCCTGTGGGTGCTTCTGAGAAGAAAATAGAGGAGCTCTGTGTGATGCCACTAACACACTAGAAGTCCTGTGGGTGCTTCTGAAAGAAAATATAGGAGCTCTGTGTGATGCCACTAACACACTAGAAGTCCTATGGGTGCTTCTGGAAAAAATATATGAGCTCTGTGTGATTCGACTAACACACTAGAAGTCCTATGGGTGCTTCTGGGATCAAAATATATGAGCTCTGTGTGATGCCACTAACACACTAGAAGTCCTATGGGTGCTTCTGGGAAGAAAATATATGAGCTCTGTGTGATGCCACTAACACACTAGAAGTCCTATGGGTGCTTCTGGGAAGAAAATATAGGAGCTCTGTGTGATGCCACTAACACACTAGAAGTCCTATGGGTGCTTCTGGGAAGAAAATATAGGATCTCTGTGTGATTGGACTAACACACTAGAAGTCCTATAGGTGCTTCTGGGAAGAAAATATAGGAGCTCTGTGTGATGCCACTAACACACTAGAAGTCCTATAGGTGCTTCTGGGAAGAAAATATAGGAGCTCTGTGTGATGGACTAACACACTTCAAGTCCTATAGGTGCTTCTGGGAAGAAAATATAGGATCTCTGTGTGATGGGACTAACACACTTCAAGTCCTATAGGTGCTTCTGGGAAGAAAATATAGATCTCTGTGTGATGGGACTAACACACCTCAAGTCCTATAGGTGCTTCTGGGAAGAAAATATAGGATCTCTGTGTGATGGACTAACACACTTCAAGTCCTATAGGTGCTTCTGGAACAAAATATAAGATCTCTGTGTGATGGGACTAACACACTTCAAGTCCTATAGGTGCTTCTGGGAAGAAAATATAGGTCTGTGTGATGGGACTAACACACTTCAAGTCCTATAGGTGCTTCTGGGAACAAAATATAGGATCTCTGTGTGATTGGACTAACACACTTCAAGTCCTATAGGTGCTTCTGGGAACAAAATATAGGATCTCTGTGTGATGGGACTAACACACTTCAAGTCCTATAGGTGCTTCTGGGAAGAAAATATAGGATCTCTGTGTGATGGGACTAACACACTTCAAGTCCTATAGGTGCTTCTGGGAACAAAATATATGATCTCTGTGTGATGGGACTAACACACTTCAAGTCCTATAGGTGCTTCTGGGAAGAAAATATAGGTCTCTGTGTGATGGGACTAACACACTTCAAGTCCTATAGGTGCTTCTGGGAACAAAATATATGATCTCTGTGTGATTGGACTAACACACTTCAAGTCCTATAGGTGCTTCTGGGAACAAAATATATGATCTCTGTGTGATGGGACTAACACACTTCAAGTCCTATAGGTGCTTCTGGGAACAAAAATATATGATCTCTGTGTGATGGGACTAACACACTTCAAGTCCTATAGGTGCTTCTGGGAACAAAATATAAGATCTCTGTGTGATTGGACTAACACACTTCAAGTCCTATAGGTGCTTCTGGGAAGAAAATATAGATCTCTGTGTGATGGGACTAACACACTTCAAGTCCTATAGGTGCTTCTGGGAACAAAATATATGATCTCTGTGTGATTGGACTAACACACTTCAAGTCCTATAGGTGCTTCTGGGAACAAAATATATGATCTCTGTGTGATGGGACTAACACACTTCAAGTCCTATAGGTGCTTCTGGGAAGAAAATATAGGTCTGTGTGATGGGACTAACACACTTCAAGTCCTATAGGTGCTTCTGGGAACAAAATATATGATCTCTGTGTGATTGGACTAACACACTTCAAGTCCTATAGGTGCTTCTGGGAACAAAATATATGATCTCTGTGTGATGGGACTAACACACTTCAAGTCCTATAGGTGCTTCTGGGAACAAAATATATGATCTCTGTGTGATGGGACTAACACACTTCAAGTCCTATAGGTGCTTCTGGGAAGAAAATATAGGTCTGTGTGATGGGACTAACACACTTCAAGTCCTATAGGTGCTTCTGGGAACAAAATATATGATCTCTGTGTGATTGGACTAACACACTTCAAGTCCTATAGGTGCTTCTGGGAACAAAATATATGATCTCTGTGTGATGGGACTAACACACTTCAAGTCCTATAGGTGCTTCTGGGAACAAAATATATGATCTCTGTGTGATTGGACTAACACACTTCAAGTCCTATAGGTGCTTCTGGGAACAAAATATATGATCTCTGTGTGATGGGACTAACACACTTCAAGTCCTATAGGTGCTTCTGGGAACAAAATATATGATCTCTGTGTGATGGGACTAACACACTTCAAGTCCTATAGGTGCTTCTGGGAACAAAATATATGATCTCTGTGTGATGGGACTAACACACTTCAAGTCCTATAGGTGCTTCTGGGAACAAAATATAAGATCTCTGTGTGATTGGACTAACACACTTCAAGTCCTATAGGTGCTTCTGGGAACAAAATATATGTCTCTGTGTGATGGGACTAACACACTTCAAGTCCTACAGGTGCTTCTGGGAACAAAATATATGATCTCTGTGTGTGTGATTGGACTAACACACTTCAAGTCCTATAGGTGCTTCTGGGAACAAAATATATGATCTCTGTGTGATGGGACTAACACACTTCAAGTCCTATAGGTGCTTCTGGGAACAAAATATATGATCTCTGTGTGATTGGACTAACACACTTCAAGTCCTATAGGTGCTTCTGGGAACAAAATATATGATCTCTGTGTGATTGGACTAACACACTTCAAGTCCTATAGGTGCTTCTGGGAAGAAAATATAGGATCTCTGTGTGATGGGACTAACACACTTCAAGTCCTATAGGTGCTTCTGGGAACAAAATATATGATCTCTGTGTGATTGGACTAACACACTTCAAGTCCTATAGGTGCTTCTGGGAACAAAATATATGATCTCTGTGTGATGGGACTAACACACTTCAAGTCCTATAGGTGCTTCTGGGAACAAAATATATGATCTCTGTGTGATGGGACTAACACACTTCAAGTCCTATAGGTGCTTCTGGGAACAAAATATAAGATCTCTGTGTGATGGGACTAACACACTTCAAGTCCTATAGGTGCTTCTGGGAAGAAAATATAGGTCTGTGTGATGGGACTAACACACTTCAAGTCCTATAGGTGCTTCTGGGAACAAAATATATGATCTCTGTGTGATTGGACTAACACACTTCAAGTCCTATAGGTGCTTCTGGGAACAAAATATATGATCTCTGTGTGATGGGACTAACACACTTCAAGTCCTATAGGTGCTTCTGGGAACAAAATATATGATCTCTGTGTGATGGGACTAACACACTTCAAGTCCTATAGGTGCTTCTGGGAACAAAATATATGATCTCTGTGTGATTGGACTAACACACTTCAAGTCCTATAGGTGCTTCTGGGAACAAAATATATGATCTCTGTGTGATTGGACTAACACACTTCAAGTCCTATAGGTGCTTCTGGGAACAAAATATATGATCTCTGTGTGATTGGACTAACACACTTCAAGTCCTATAGGTGCTTCTGGGAACAAAATATATGATCTCTGTGTGATGGGACTAACACACTTCAAGTCCTATAGGTGCTTCTGGGAACAAAATATATGATCTCTGTGTGATTGGACTAACACACTTCAAGTCCTATAGGTGCTTCTGGGAAGAAAATATAGGTCTGTGTGATGGGACTAACACACTTCAAGTCCTATAGGTGCTTCTGGGAACAAAATATATGATCTCTGTGTGATTGGACTAACACACTTCAAGTCCTATAGGTGCTTCTGGGAACAAAATATATGATCTCTGTGTGATTGGACTAACACACTTCAAGTCCTATAGGTGCTTCTGGGAACAAAATATATGATCTCTGTGTGATGGGACTAACACACTTCAAGTCCTATAGGTGCTTCTGGGAACAAAATATAGGAGCTCTGCCTGCCTGCCAGGAACACACTACAAGTCCTATAGGTGCTTCTGGGAAGAAAATATAGGAGCTCTGCCTGCCTGCCACGAACACACTACAAGTCCTATAGGTGCTTCTGGGAACAAAATATAGGAGCTCTGCCTGCCTGCCAGGAACACACTACAAGTCCTATAGGTGCTTCTGGGAAGAAAATATAGGAGCTCTGCCTGCCTGCCACGAACACACTACAAGTCCTATAGGTGCTTCTGGGAACAAAATATAGGAGCTCTGCCTGCCTGCCAGGAACACACTACAAGTCCTATAGGTGCTTCTGGGAACAAAATATAGGAGCTCTGCCTGCCTGCCACGAACACACTACAAGTCCTATAGGTGCTTCTGGGAACAAAATATAGGAGCTCTGCCTGCCTGCCAGGAACACACTACAAGTCCTATAGGTGCTTCTGGGAACAAAATATAGGAGCTCTGCCTGCCTGCCACGAACACACTACAAGTCCTATAGGTGCTTCTGGGAACAAAATATAGGAGCTCTGCCTGCCTGCCACGAACACACTACAAGTCCTATAGGTGCTTCTGGGAACAAAATATAGGAGCTCTGCCTGCCTGCCACGAACACACTACAAGTCCTATAGGTGCTTCTGGGAACAAAATATAGGAGCTCTGCCTGCCTGCCACGAACACACTACAAGCCCCTCTTTCTAAATCAATCTAAATGAATGAATCTATCTAACTCAATCTCTCTAAGTAAATCTCTCTAACTAACTAAATCCAGCAGAGTGTCACAGATCTAGCCTGCTCTATCTGCGCCGGAACAGCATGTGACCGGCGCAGACGGCGTGGCGGCCTTTTATAGGGGGGGGGGCCTGTACTACAGCCCCTGAGCTGTAATTGGCTACAGGCGTCCTGCCTGTAGCCAATTATGGCTCTTCGAGTTTCCGGGGCTGTGATTGGCCAAGCATGCGGGGTCACAGTGCATGCTTGGCCAATCATCAGCCAGCAATGCACTGCGCCGGCCGCGCCGGCCGCAATGCATTGCGGGGCCGCTCGCATCACACGAACGTGATGCGAGCGGCCAAAATAGTTCTGGGCTCGCCGAGCGAGCGAACGCCCGGTGCTCGATGCGAACGTGGGTTCGCATCGAGCACCGGGCCCATCCCTAACTCTGACCATTGGGGAATTTCATAAGGAGACTTGATAACATCTCCTGCTTAACCGCTTATCTTGGGGTATCCTTGGCTTAAACTTCATACCCCACACATAGATTGGGCTACAGGGGAGATTAAATCCTGGTCCAAAGACCTGCATCCAGAACTGCAGTAAAACTGCTGACCAGTTGCCCATTTGTAACTCTTGTGTGGCCAGTAACAGTCATGTCTTTATTACAGTCCTATTCGGATCCTGATCATGACACTTTTTCCAAGTGTGACTCCAGTTTTCATAACCATTTGCTTTTACATGTCTCTATTAAAGCAAAAGACGCTGACAAGTTTATTGAATTCTCTACAGGCCACCTCTTCAGCCAATTGCCACGGTCTGAATCTTTTCCTCCTAGAAGCCAAACTCACCCGCTGTCTCGCAGACTTGATCCCTGTTTTGAAACTTCTAAGTTTCACAATATCTTACCTCCAAATGAGCAATAATGTTCTGAATTCCTCTGCTGGGCACCTGACTCAGGGTGAAATAACCCAGCTCTAAGAAGTTCAGGTTAGGCTTATCAGACTCCATCAAAGATTCCTTAGTACACTACCCTGAACCAAAGTCGTTAAATGAAGCCATGCAAGTAGCCATCCATATAGACAGGTGTTTACGAGAAAGACATACAGAGAGGTTTGTTTCAGCCCCCTTGCCTTATGGGAAAGGGGACTGCTATAGGTGAAGAACACAGTAGCAAGCTATAGTGTCTGACCACCTGCGTTGGGGTAAAAGTGACAATTACCTATTATTATTTTTTTATTTAAAATGTTTTTGTTTGTTAATATTTTTACATATTTAACATATATTTACACATTTCTCATTTAACCACTTCCAGACGGCTCGCAGTACATTTACTGTAGGCCGGCGGCGTGGGGAGACCTTTTAAAAAAAAGAAACAAATGTTTCTGTTTTTATCTATTTTCCTAATTGGGGGTTACCCGTCTTAACTAATTTCACACTTGCAGCCTTGTATATTATGGCAGCACCTCCCGAAAATCTTGTGTCTAAAAATAGACACAGGCTTCTCCAAAATGGCCACTGGGAGCCCACTAAAGAGGATAAGGCAGTCCTTTCCTGTGTTGCCCATAGGGAACAGAGCACCACAGCAATTATGTGATTGTGTGTGCTCCAAGTGCTTCTTGGGACACAGTCCCTTGGCAGAGAACCTTGGACAGGTGGGCTGTGGTGGGAAGTGCCACAACCAACGGTCCCCATGAACACCCTGTTACAAGTATCTAAAAAAAAAATCATTAAAAAAAAAAAAAATACTATAGTTCCCTTTCAAAGATAAATAAGAGTTTAGAAAGTTAGGGTCTTTCACTTATACCACACTAAAATTTTTCTTTTTTCTCTTTTTCTATTTTTTTACATCTATGAAAAATTCCTTTAGTCAAACCATGAACACAATTTCCCTTCCTATCATAATTTGAAAAAAAAAATCAAATTGGCAGCAATTCTGCCTTGGGTTTGCTTTCAGTGTTCAACTTCAAGACAAAACGTGTGGTGGAAAGTTAGCTAGCAGAGATCAGAGAAAATCAGACTTAAGAGTTCCACAGATGACAAAGTGGAAAGTACTATTCATTCTCTTTTGTGAGTCTCACTACAGTTCAATACGTCTGGTTCACTCTGAAACTTCCTGTTATGTTAACGGCTTCGAGAAGAGCAAGAACGGTTCTGAAGAACTCTGCTTAAAGAATTTAGAAAAAAGAAGGCTGGAATGCTTCATGTTCCAAAATAGGTACGTCTCCTAAAAAAACATTCATTTTTTTTTCATATAGTTGCTATAGATGGGTGTAGAATGCATTTCATCCGCTACTCTTATATTTTCCTCTTTGATGTGCACTTGACGCCCTAGAGTACTCTATACACAGACCACATGGGATTCAACATACACTGTCTAATAATGTGATGCCAAGTATACAGGATTGCAGCCATGCACAAACACATTTAGGTAACGATTATTTATTTAATTAACCTAATTTATTTATTTTACTAATGATAATGTGCAAAGTACAGTAAGCTTGGTTGCTTTTATGTTTTTAAGTTTACATTGCACAGGTTTATAATAAATATTACTAAAAGATATTTGGGCATTTGTTTTCACATATTTTTTTTTTTTTCTCGAAAAGCAGCGCATAGAACGCTGACAGTGCCACAATTTGTATCCCCCAATTAGATTTTAGTTTACCCTACTCGGAGCAGTGAAAGGTTAACCCTTACTGGCTGCTGTGGGTACCTTATGGTTCTTTGTAATATTAAATATGTTTTTCATCTGCACCACAGTGTCTTACTTTTTTTTTGTGCATACATTTCAGAAATATTAATAGTGCACTATAGTATCAGTATTAAAATAGTAAAAGCAGCAGCATAAATAATGCTGATAGTATGATTGCTACTATAGTTATATTTGTACTGTGTAGTAGTACTATGATTGCTGTTTTTTTTTTCGTAACACAATTGATACTATTACTGAAAAAAAAACAAAAAAGAATCATCAGTTGACTAACAGTTGTAAAAGTGGTGCAATGTTAGCTTAGTGATTCATTAACGTTTCTATTGCCTTTATCGGGGGTCAGCAACTTGTAGATCACGGACAGGTGATCGTACCAGGCCGCATGCCCTCAACATGGGGGGTGGGGGCTTTGGGGAAGGGGGTGCCCCACCCAAAGCACCTTGTCCCCATGTTGATGAGAACAAGGACCTCTTCCCGACAACCCTGGCCGTTGGTTGTCGGGGTCTGCGGGAAGGGGGGGGCTTATCGGAATCCGGGAGCCCCCTTTAATAAGGTGGCCCCCAGATCCCAGCCCCCCACCCTATGTGAATGAGTATAGGGTACATCGTACCCCTACCCATTCACCTGGGGAAAAGAGTCAATAAAAAAAACACTACACAGGTTTTTAAAGTAATTTATTAGGCAGCTCTGGTGGTCTTCTTCCGACTTCGGTGGTCTCTTCATGCTCTCTGGCCTCTTCTCTGCTCTCTCTCTCTCTCGGTAACCCCGCCCCTTATGATGTCACAGTCCCATCATGACCCGGGACTTGACGTCATAAGGGGTGGGGTCACCGTGTGACATCACTCGGTGGCCACGCCCCATGCCTATATAAGTCAACGCGCACGTCGCGCTTGCTCGTCCCCACCCCCTTTCCTGACTGGCCGGGCTGCATGCTCAGATAAGGGTCTGGTATGGATTTTGGGGGGACCCCCATGCCGTTTTTTCAGCATAGGCGGGTTCCCCTTAAAATCCATACCAGACCAAAGGCGTTTTTTATTTTAAATTTGGCGTGGAGTTCCCCCTCGAGAGCTGATTATTCTGTGAGAGAGGCAACATTGTCGCTTCAATATAGATGGAGATCCGATTTGGAGGCGACTTCCATTGAGTTCTATGGGTACAAGTCGCCTAGAAGTCGGATTGAAGTAGTACAGGAACCTTTTCTGAAGTCGGAGCGACTGCAGTAGTGTGCATTAAGACAGATCCATTCACTTACATTGATTTTTTCATGTAGGGTGACTTGAGGCGACTAGGGGCGACTTGGGGCGTCTTGAAGTCGGATCCAAAGTTGCCCCTGTGTGAATGAACTCTAATGCCCCGTACACACGGTCGGAATTTCCGATGGAAAATGATCCTATCCTTAAATCCTATAGGACCATGTTGTCGGAAAATCCGACCGTGTGTGGGCTCCATCTGACTTTTTCCGTCGGAAATTCAGACGGAAAAAATTTGAGATCCTGCTCTCAAATTTTCCGACAGCATAGTCTGATCGGACTTTTTCCGATCGTGTGTAGCGAATTCCGACGGACAAAGTGCCACACATGCTCAGATCACATTACAAGACCAAAGCTATTGGCTACTAGCCTCTACGTAGTTCCGTCGTATGCAACGAACGTCACCACATTCAGAATGATCGGATTTTCCAACAACTTTTCCGACCATGTGTATGCAACACCAGTGTCGCACAAAATCCGTCGGAAAAAAATCTGAATTTCCGACCGTGTGTACGGGGCATAAGGGTGCCACTGCCGAATGCAACTAAGTGCTCATTCACAAGTGCAGCAGGCACTGCTGCTCCTCTGAAAAGCGATCCGATTGTATTTGACAGGTGGCGAGGACGTGCTATGTTGCCTCCTCACCACCTGATTCAAACCCATGATTGCATGCGATTGCGACACGGTAGTAAGGCAATTAAATGTTTAAATCAGGTGTGAGGAGGCGACACTGTGCCCAGTGATCTTTGACTTCTCCCATGTAGTTCAGGTAGATCTCCACCTCTATAAGTTTGCCTACCCCTGCCCTTTATGGTATTTTACCAGATGTCTTCATACAGTATGTAAGTCATGGTTGGAGATTTCTTGCTATTGTATCTTAACAGACAGACCAGTAATAATTCCTGCATTATAACCATTATTATATTATTATCATATTGTAGTTTTGTGTATATTTTTTATTTAGTTTGGTCAAGATTAGAAATTCCTTTGCTACAAATAAAATCATGTTGTCTACAGAGCCCAATAGCTGAAGCTGAATGCTGAAAGTATGATTCCTACTGTTGTTTTATTTGTAATGTGTAGTAGTACTATGATTGCTGTTTTGTTTTGTTTTTGTAACACAATTGATATTATTACTGCAAAATCAAAAAAAAACATCAGTTGTAAAAGTGGTGCCATCTTAGCTAAAAATGGTTTATTAACATTTTGGTTCCCTTTTTGGTATTATCCTTTGCATTTTACCTTCAGATGTCTTCCTACAGTATGCAAGTCATAGTTGGGGATTTCTTGCTATTGTATCTTAACAGACAGACCAGAGAAGTTCAGAAAAAATGTGTCACATGTGTAGTGTACAAATTCCTCCACATATGTGAAAACAATTTTCTACTCTCCCCTGAGAACATCTCATTTCTCATGTGTTTAAAAATATATTCTTCTGTTTTTCTTCGTGTTGCCGTCACAATTCTTTTTTTAAAACGTTAATTGTGTTATCGAGTTACGAATCACAGTAATTTTACTAGAATTGCCTTAGTGCTTTTATTATGTATTACAGTTAGTAGATAGGAACTTAGGAAACATTTAGGGCTGATTCACACCACAAAAATGCACCCCTGATGCGTTCCAGGTGCGTTTCTGCATGCTCGTTTTTAACGCGTTCTTGATGCGTTCCGGTGCGTTTTTGACACGTTTCCAGATGCCTTCCAGGTGCTTTTTTTCTTCTTTTTCCTGTTTTTTTTCTCACTATACTAGGGTCCAGTGCGTTTTTGATGCATTCCAGTGCATTTTTTGTGCGTGTTTGATGTGTTTTAGGGCCAGTTCACACCATAGAAATGCAGTCCGGATGCGTTCCAGGTGCTTTTCTGCATGCACGTTTTTTATGCGTTCCAGTGCGTTTTTGGTGCGTTTTTGATGCAGTCCAGTGCTTTTTCCCCCCCCCTTCTTTTTTCTTGACCTTAAATAAGGATACGTGTGTTGCAGTGCAATTTTGGTGTATTTAGGTGCATTCCAGTGCATTTTTGATGCATTTTACATAGGGCAGTTACTGATATAAATATAAATAAAGATAAATATTCGTATTCGATTAATCGACTAATTTCGATTAATTATAACGCACATACCGATCCAACTACTTTTAGCTGATCTCCTTGCATTGCAACTCTGCATTAGTCAGTGGTAAATGTGGTATACACTATATACAATCACCCGACACTAGTTGGTTTCCACAATCCATGACTTAACTTCACAGTTCACACAAATACGTTTTAAATTCAAACTGTAGCACTGACGTAAGTAATTTTTTTTCCACAGTAGCGTGACAATCCCTCCACCTCCGGTCTAACAAATCACTCTCACCTTATGCCATGGACCCCTGTGCAAACAGGTGGTCATGCAAGCGGGTATCAAAAGGGTTAACACGGACCATAAACTTCTCTCACGTCTCCTTAGATCTCAGCAAGGATGCCAGTTCATGGGTAGAAAGAAAAGATCTAAGTGCTCACCGCTTAAGTATAAGATAACATTTTTGTGTTCAAACACAAACTACTCACATAAAGAGGATAAAAACACAGCATGTAAAGCCGACAATCGTGTTAGTTCCGTAGGGCAGCAGCGGGTGACGCCATGCGTAGCTCCTCCCCCGTACGCGTTACTTTCAATCAGAACTTCAACGTCACCGGAATCCTCCCCCCTTCCCTTCGTTAGCAGATGGAGGCACTTGGGGAAGGGGGGAAGAGTCCGGTGACATCACGGACATCTCCGATGGAACTCCCTGAAGACACGGAAGCCGGCGGAGAGGTGAGTACCGATCAAAAAAATGAATTGATTATTCGAGGAATTAATCTTTAATTTTCACAGCCCTAGTTTTACAGCGTTCCAGTACAGTCCAGTTCAGGAAAAATGCAGCATGTTCTACTTTTTTTTCTGGAACTGGAAAGCCCTGTAACTGACTGCACTGGTGTGAACTATGCCATTGGAAACCATATAACCTACTTTTCATGCGTTTTTGATGCAGAACAAAAATGCCCTGGACTGCATGTGGTGTGAACTGGCCCTAAGGCAAATGTCTTGTTCAAAGAAATGCTGTCATCTGCTATGCGTGTCTCTACTAAGTTTGCCCCCCGACCCAACCCCCCAACCCCTTATACTCACCGTATTTGCGCTCCCTTTGCTACTTCTTCCTCCATTGCAGCAGGTGACTCTAAACTGCATTATGGGGGAATGTGTGACCTGAAACCCTGTGATAGGCTTATGTCTAGTAGCTAATATTAGGCCTGAGAACCGTCACCTAACCAAAGGAGTGACACTACTGCTCCTCTAGGTCATTGACATTGCTAATTTTAACACCAGCTTTGACATATGGAGTGGCCAGGGAGCACAGGCAAAGTTAAGTCGGAGGAGTCCCTTTGCAGAGACATTATCATTTTGTGCCACATTGGCAAGGTAACAGTGTCTCTTGAATATGCCTAGTGCTGCAAATTCCTCCTCGGTGTGCTTCTCTGAAAATATTTTCACTTACTAGAGGCCTTACCCCAATGCTAAACCCTGCCAACTGCCATTGTCCTGTCTGATGAGAGGGCCTTAACCACTTCAATACCAGGCACTTACACCCCCTTCCTGCCCAAGCCAATTTTCAGCTTTCAGCGCTGTCACTTTTTAAATGACAATTGCGCAGTCATGCTACACTGTACCCAAACTCAATTTTTATAATTTTGTCCCCACAATTAGAGCTTTCTTTTGGTGGTATTTGATCACCTCTGCGGTTTTTGTTTTTTGCTAAACAAATAAAAAAAGGCCAGAAATTTGGAAAAAAAATAAATGTTTCTTTGTGTTATAAAATTTTGTAAATAAGTAAGTTTCCTCCTTCACTGAAGGGCACTAATAAGCTGCACTGATGGGCACTGATAAGGCGGCACCGATGAGGTGGCACCAATGAAATGGCACTGATGATGGGCACTGTGATCTGGGGTAATTACGCTCTAGTGGTGCGTCCAAGTTGAAGTAATCATGTCAGTCCCAACTTCATTTTCAAGGGCATGGCAGACCATTTTTATTCAAAAGAAACAAAGTTCGAAAGAAAGGGACTGCAGCGATATTCAGCATTGCAGTCCTGCTTCAGAACAACCAGCATTCAGCCTTCCTGGCTAAAAACGCAGCACTCCTGCTCAGGCCTTACACCTTAGGCCTTGGTCTGTCTTCCCCAGACCTGAGGCTCCGCACCTCTGTGCTTGCAGCTTTGTGCTGCACTGGCTCCTTCCTGACTCCTAGGCCAGACCTCCTGTCTGCCGGGCAGAGCTGTCTCTAAGGATGAGCACTGACCTCTATTCCTGGGATGATTATGAAGCCAGCGCACAGGTGTGCAATTAGCAAGCCTACCAAAATCAGGCATACACTGCTCATATGCACCTGTGACATGGGGTCGCATCTCCACAGCACTGATGGGCACTGATAGGCGGCACTGGTGGGTAACACTGATTCTTTTCTATTCTATTCTAATTTGAATTTATACAATTGGAATTCAAATTTATTCTATTTAAATTTTGAATTCCAGAAGATGGTTTTATTCTTTCTAATTTATTATATTCTATTGCTTTTTTTCCCTTTTTTTTCTATTCTATTCTTTTATTCTATTATTTCTATTATATTTGAATTCAAATTTATTCTTTTTGAAATTAGAATTTCAGAAGATGGTTATATTCTATTTTATTCTATTCCTTTATTTTCTATTCTATTTTATTCTGTTCTTTTATTTTCCATTCTACTTTGTTCTGCTTCACTATATTCCTTTGTATTCTATTTCTTTTTCTTTTATTCTATTATTTTCTATTATATTTGAATTCAAATTTTGTCTATTTGAAATTCACATTTCAGAAGATGGTTATATTCTATTTTATTCTATTCTATTCCTTTATTTTCTATTCTATTTTATTCTGTTCTTTTATTTTCTATTCTAAGATGATAAAAAGGAAGCAGCGCCAGAACAAACAAAAAATTACTATATAACAGACAAAAATAATTCCAAAAAATCACTGTGTCCAGTCCTAGATTTTAAAGTCCAAATGTAGCTGGAATGTTATGAGCACAAAAACAGCTAGGGTAGATGGTACACAAGTTGAAGGGAATGTCCACATCAAGGATAATCACAGAATCAACACCGCAGTGAGGTAATGTATTTGGTGACATAGAATCCCTCCACCAGTGTTGCTATGCTCTTACCAGAAGTCTGAGCATATAGAGCTCTGTGGAAATGGCTATGGATAACCTGGCGATGAAATCCTGCGATCACCCAATGGATAATACGAGCCTGGCGTCCCTTATTCCTCCCGGTACTCCATTCATACACAGAAGTCTGAGCATATAGAGCTCTGTGGAAATGGCTATGGATAACCTGGCGATGAAATCCTGCGATCACCCAATGGATAATACGAGCCTGGCGTCCCTTATTCCTCCCGGTACTCCATTCATACACTCAGCAGTGCATTGTAGTATAAAAGAAGAGAAGGGGTACCCATAGCGTAAACCAGTACTATATGTTTATTTTAAAAGCATAAGATAAACTCACATTAAAATTCAGATTGGAGCATAAAAATACATCCGCCGGCCGGTCGGATCCTGTAGCCCGTCCTCCTGAGCGTGGTGGCGTCACTGCGCGCCTATTTTCCATTCTACTTTGTTCTGCTTCACTATATTCCTTTGTATTCTATTTCTTTTTCTTTTATTCTATTATTTTCTATTATATTTGAATTCAAATTTTGTCTATTTGAAATTCACATTTCAGAAGATGGTTATATTCTATTTTATTCTATTCTATTCCTTTATTTTCTATTCTATTTTATTCTGTTCTTTTATTTTCTATTCTACTTTGTTCTGTTCTACTCTATTCTTTTCTATTATATTCTTCTGTTTTCTATTCTATTTTCTGTTCTAACCCTTTATTTTTTATTACATTTTTTTTTATTCTATTCTATTCTTTTCTATTATATTCCTTTATTTTCTATTCTATTTTGATCTCTCCTGAAATTCAAATTAGATTTGAAAACTATTCGAATTTTGTAAAAGATTTTTGTTTTGTTATTTCGGAATCCTTTAAATTCATTACCATTGTAATTCGGGAATTTAGATACATCCGAATTTCCAGATAACAAAAAATTTGTTTGAATTTCGATTCAGAACAAAATACACTGCACATGTCTAAACATGAAACTAAATGTGAAACTCTTTCCCTTTGCACGATTTTAGGGCCTTACACGATTCTTTTGTTTATGCTTCTGTGATCTGACTTCCTGTTAGAGGAGGCTACTTTCTTTTTCCATGGTCCAACTATATGTAGGAGCATACACTATATTGTTAAATGTATTGGGACGCCTGCCTTTACACGCACATGAACTTTAATGGCATCCCAGTCTTAGTCCGTAGGGTTCAATGTTGAGTTGGCCCACCCTTTGCAGCTATAACAGCTTCAACTCCTCTGGGAAGGCTGTCCACAAGATTTAGGAGTGTGTCTATGGGAATGTTTGACCATTCCTCCAGAAGCGCATTTGTGAGTACAGGCACTGATGTTCGACGAGAAGGCCTGGCTTGCCGTCTCCACTCTAATTCATCCCAAAGGTGTTCAATCGGGTTGAGGTCAGGACTCTGTGCAGGCCAGTCAAGTTCCTCCACCCCAAACTCGCTCATTCATGTCTTTATGGACCTTGCTTTGTGCACTGGTGCGCAGTCATGTTGGAACAGGAAGGAGCCATCCCCAAACTGTTCCCACAAAGTTGAGAGCATGAAATTGTCCAAAATGTCTTGGTATGCTGACGCCTTAAGAGTTCCCTTCACTGGAACTAAGGGGCCAAGCCCAACCCCTGAAAAACATCCCATACCATAATCCACCAAATAATTTGGACCAGTGCACAAAGTAAGGTCCATAAAAGACATGGACGAGCGAGTTTGGGGTGGAGGAACTTGACTGGCCTGCACCTTGTCTTTCATGCGTTTGCCCTTCCATGTGCTCCTTGCTGTGAAGGCCAGTTATAGGTGGGGGCAGAGGCCATTTGTTGGTTACTGGTGTAAATATGGTCCAGGGACACGCTGGGCACCTTTGCTGCCATTGTACTATGTGCTGGGTGTCCAGTATGCTCCTGTTCCTTTAAGGAGAATTGGGCTACCTCCAGGCCTACCTGCCCCTCATCTATCCATTAAAATGTATGTGCTCCAACTGTGGAGATGCTCATAACTTCAGTAGCGTTAGGACTGCAAGCATACACAGGGTGCCGTGAAGAGGCCTTGCAGCTTACGCATGCGTTTGCAAATGTGTGCTAACTAAACCCCTGTTTTTAATGCAAACTGTTAGACAGGTTAATTTGGTTGCTCAGCAGACTGGTTGGTGAGTTGAGCTATTGGAATGTTCTGTTTTTGTCTTTCATGCATTTGCCCTTCTATGTGTTCATTGCTGTGAAGGCCAGTTCTAGGTGGGGGCAGGGGCCATCTGCTTGTTACTAACCTTCACCTCAACCCGATAGAATGGAGTGGAGACTGCGAGCCAGGCCTTCTCATAAACACACTCCTAAACCTTGTGGACAGCCTTCCCAGAAGAGTTGAGGCTGTTATGGCTGCAAAGGGAGGGCCAACCCAATATTGAACCCTACGGACTACGACTGGGAAGCCATTAAAGTTAATGTGCGTGTAAAGGCAGGTGTCTCGATACTTTTGACAATATAGTGTAATCACCTCTCTTGCTTCCGAGGTTGACTGGGTTCCATTGTTCATAGCGCCATCTCTTGCATTCAAATTTGAAAAACATTTTTTAGACTGTGTGTCCCCATAGGGGAAACAGAGTAGAACAGTGGCTTAGTGGCTAGCACATCAGCCATGCAGAATGTGGTTCACTGGTTCACATCCCAACCAGGACACTACTTGCATGGAGTTTGATAATTCTACCTGTGCTTACATGAGTTTCCTCCTATACTCCAATGAAATTGGCCCATGCATGTGGGATAGGGGCCTTAGATTTTAAGCTCCTTAGGAGCAGGGACTGATGTGACTGTGTAGAGTACATTTTTGGTGTTATATAAATGCTGCTTTATATAAATAATGCATTTGGGTGGCAAAAATATGAATGAAATCTATACACTGGGGGGAGAACCTCGGGGGAATCTAGGATGGAAAAGGATCTGGGGGTCCTAGTAGATGACAGGCTCAGCAATGGCATGCAATGCCAAGCTGCTGCTAACAAAGCAAACAGAATATTGGCATGCATTAAAAAGGGGATTAATTCCAGAGATAAAACGATAATTCTCTCGCTCTACAAGACTCTGGTCCGGCCGCACTATGTAAAGAAACATAAGAGGATGCTTCTAAGTTGAGAAAGAGGCGTCACCACCTTGAAACGCGTAGCCACACCTCCTTCATGCCTCCCAGAGTGTGACGTCATCGGCCAAGTTCACATGCTGTCAGATCGGCTCCAGAGCTGGTATATCCTCTGTTAATGGCAGTTTCTTCTCTTTAACATCTTTGCACTGCCTGGGTTTGTGGATGACAAAAACAGAGTTTATGACATGTTTTTTTTTTTTGTTCTACTACTTATGAGTGGTTTATTTACTTTTTATTTATAAATTGATCCTCCTGTACTTAGAAGTGCCCTCTTGTGTTTCTTTGCATTGCTACAGATATTACCTCTATCTCCACTAAGTTATTGAGGCCGGCTGAGCTTACCAGTAATATAGACATTATGACATTTTCAGCATTCCAGAATTTACTGGCTGTCTTTGGCGCTGTTACAGGTTTGTTTATAGCAGACATTAACTATGCCCAGCATGAAATTTGCATAATTTTCCCTTGCCCAGAGTGCTGCAGTTGGGGCAAACAGCCAATAGCGGTACGCCCCTGTACACATGTAAATGCTGATTCTTCTGTGGGAAACTATCGGAAAAGACATTGTACATGTGCATGTGGGTAAACGCGGACGCATCAGTGTTTACACTCACTTCTACGCCCCACCAGCAGCACTTTTGGTGCAAGGAAATAAATGGCAGGAATTTTATGCTAGGCATATTTTATGTCTGCAATCATCTGTGTGTGAGAGGCCTTACAAAGAAAGCAGGGCCCTGCTTTGGTGTGTGTATCACAAAAGTGGTTGGACAGTATTTCAGATCCTTTGGCAGATAAGACAGTTTACATATTTTTTATTTCATCTGTGTATTCAGTGGTTTGCCTGGAGTTTAGATTTAACCGCTGCAGCTGAAGGCTAGCAATGTCCTATAGCAAGTAAAGAGGATATAGGCTTTTTTTTTGGTTACTCAGTTCTTGATTATAGATTCAGACCACTTCTGACCAGATGGTGTAATAATAATGCTAATGGTATCTTACTACAGGCTTTTCACCATCACCGGACTGTGAGGATTCAGGTTAACCTGGGTATGAGAGCACACCTGAGATGTGGTTTGAATATACAGCAACTACTTTACTGAAGACTTTACTAGAAACTGGAATCAATGTAACAGCTTACACAGAAAATAGAAATTATCCAAAAGCTGACCTCCGAGCAAACCGTTAAATACACAGAAAAAAATACATGCATGGGAGCTGTTTTACATCCCAATTCTGTTCATCCAGTCCTGAGATTTACACAGCTCTCTCACACAGCACATTTTTGTCTGACGGGAGTACATCTGATCTTTCTGTGCTGCAGTTTTACTTTCATTTACAGATCTCCTGCCACCTCTCTCCTGTGACTGTACAGTGAAAGGCAGTGGCGTCACTAGGGTTGGTGTCAACTGGTGCGGTAAAATATGGTGTCACCCCCCCCGTCACTGAGCAATACGGGGCACTGAGCAGGCTAGCGCATCAGCACAGCTCTCCCCCAAGCCTGCCATAGTGTTCTGTCCTGCCACTGCGGAGTGAAAGCAGGAGTAGGATAGAGCAGTAGACACTGAGCAGGCTAGTGCATCAGGCTCTCTTCTGCCTAGCCTGCCACGGTGCTCTGCAGGGTGCTGGGTAGGCTAGTTTTGGGACGGCAGCATCATGGTGCGCACGCCAAACCAGCCCCTGTAAAAGTCATGGTTTATGCCAGTGCGCCAATCCATGCACTGTCACGGATGGGGGTGACATCATCACAGTCGGATATCACTTCCTTCTTAATGGTGTCACCCAGGCCTGGACTGGGACAAAAAATAGACTCAAGCATATTAGACTGAGCCCCAAGTCTAAATACCCCCCAATGTAACAGTATAATCCCCTTCCAGTTTAATCCCCCTGATGTAACCCCCCTGTGTAGCACCCCCGTGTAATCCCCTTAAGGTACCCCCGTGTAATCACCCTAATGTAACCACCCCCGTGTAATCCCCCTAATGTAACCACCCCCTGTGTAATCCCCCTAATGTAACCACCCCCCGTGTAATCCCCCCAAGGTACTCCCGTGTAATCCCCCTAATGTAACCCCCCCTGTGTAATCCCCCTAATGTACCCCCTGTGTAATCCCCATAATGTACCCCCTGTCACTGTGTAATCCCCCTAATGTACCCCCTGTCACTGTGTAATCCCCCTAATGTACCCCCTGTCACTGTGTAATCCCCCTAATGTACCCCTTGTGTAATCCCCCTAATGTACCCCCTGTGTAATCCCCATAATGTAGCCCCTGTGTAATCCCCTAATGTACCCCCTGTGTAATCCCCATAATGTACCCCCTGTGTAATCCCCATAATGTAGCCCCTGTGTAATCCCCCTAATGTACCCCCTGTGTAATCCCCATAATGTAGCCCCTGTGTAATCCCCATAATGTACCCCCTGTGTAATCCCCATAATGTACCCCCTGTGTAATCCCCATAATGTAGCCCCTGTGTAATCCCCATAATGTAGCCCCTGTGTAATCCCCCTAATGTACCCCCTGTGTAATCCCCATAATGTAGCCCCTGTGTAATCCCCATAATGTACCCCCTGTGTAATCCCCATAATGTACCCCCTGTGTAATCTCCATAATGTACCCCCTGTGTAATCCCCCCAATGTACACCCCCCCCCCCCTGTGTATATCTGCCCACAGTGACATTGCATACATCTCTCCCCCCTACATTCACAGACCTCAGATCAGCGTGGCTCTGTCCACATGGATGTTCATTGTCCCTCCTCCTAGGCTCTTCCTCCTGTTGTGTCCCGTCAGTGTGGAGGAGGAGCCTTGGCTCCGAGGAGTGTAATTGTGATAGGCAGCCGGCATCTCTGCCTGCCTGTCACAATAATAGGGGATTGGAGTGCCGCTTCCCTGAGGACATGCGGGCGCCGTGCACTGGGCTATGGGAACCCGAGCTGCCTGTCTGCCTCACAATTAATTCTCCTCCTCACCGAACATCGCTGAGCAGAGATAGTGCTCAGTGGACGGAGGAGGAGAGAGCCGCGGTGCCTCTCTCAATCCAGTGCCGTGCGGCCCGCACCCCCCGCACCCCCCTTGCAACGCCGCTGGTGAAAGGAGAAGCAGCATATTGATGAGGTCATCTCTCTGTCACTATGCTCTGCCCAGGTATGAGCATGCTTCTTACAATGCATCCCACCTGATTGGCTTCTTAAGGTGCTTCTTCCTTACCTAATCAAAGCAACTGTTATACAGCAGACTGCAAGAGGCTGATGTCAGGTCAAATTCGGGTAATTACATTCCTTGAATTAAAAAAAGAAAATAAGTTTAGCTATGGATTAACTATTTGGCTACAGCATGGTCGGATAACTCTGGGAGTGCGTACTATGATGTCCTCCTAGAATCCGCGCACCCGAGAATGTCCATGACCGGCAGGTTCTCTGGACCCAGGGTGTCACGGAACGGCCAGTGACAGCGGTCCTTTACCACGTGATCACTCCGTCAAATGACAGAACAGACCGGAGCATGTCCGGTTCAGCTCCTCCACTCTCCTCACACCAATTGGCACAGTGTGCGAGGAGAGGAAGGAGCCGGGTGCAGCAGCGCTGTGGGCTGGATCTGAAGTGCCCACAGTGCTGATCTCTGCCCATTCATGGCTCATCCATCCATCCTTATGCATGCTCCATCCATGCCCAGCGATGCTCATCCATCCATCCACCCATTCCCAGCCATGCTCAGCCATGCCCAGCCATCCATCCATGCCCAACCATGCTCATCCATCCATGCCCAGCCATGCTCATCCATGCCCAGCCATGCTCATCCATGCCCAGCCATGCTCATCCATGCCCATCTATGCCCAGCCATGCTCATCTATGCCTATACATGCTCATCCATGCCCAGCCATGCTCATCCATGCCCAGCCATGCCCAGCCATGCTCATCCATGTCCATCCGTGCTCATCCATGGCTCATGCGTGCCCATTCATGGCTCATTTACGCTCATCCGTGCCACATCAGTGCTCATCCATGCCACTTCAGTGCTCATCCGTGCCTCATCTATGCCACATCAGTGCTCATCCCTGCAATATCAGTGCTCACCCGTGCCACATCCATGCCACATCAGTGCTCCTCCGTGCCACATCCATGCCACGTCAGTGCTCATCTGTGCCACATCCATGCCACATCAGTGCTCATCCGTGCCACATCCGTGCCACATCCGTGCCACATCAGTACTCATCTGTGCCATATTCATGCCACATCAGTACTCATCCATGCCACATTCATGCCACTACAGTGCCCATCAGCGTCACTACAGTGCCCATCTGTACCTCACAAAAGTGTAATAGGTAGTCAAATTAGATGTGTAATTTATGCTCCTAGAACACCTGATGGTGTTCCCTGCATGTTGGGCCTCTGTATGTGGCCAGGCTGTGTAAAAGTCTCACATGTTGTATCGCCAAACTCAAGAGTAGCAGAAAATATTTTGGGGTGTCATTTTTAGTATGTACATGCTATGTGTTAAAAATATCTTATATGGACAACTTTGTGCAAAAAAAAAAAAGCGTTTTCGTTTTCTTTCCACATTTTCCAAAAACTTGTGGAAAAAAATCTTCTGAAATCATGTTCAGAAGACTCATAATGCCTCATAGAATATATGTTGGGGTGTTTCCATAGTCCTGGTGCTACCTTCAAAAGTGTAAGAGGTAGTCTAGGAATTATATGTGTAATGTAATATATGTGTAATTTATGTCCCTAGAATACCCGATGATGCTCCCTGCATGTTGTGGCCAGGCTGTGAAAAAGTCTCACACATGTGGTATTGCCATACTCAGGAGGAGTGCACTTGGAAGTGCAGTCCCTGTAGATCTGAAGGGGACATGCAATGAAAATAAAAAACAGCATTTTTGCTTGTACATGATTGGATGATAAAATCAGCAGAGCTTCCACTCATTTCACATCTTCCCCTCAGATCTACAGCGACTGCACTTCCAAGTGCACTTGCAGTGCAACGTGGATTTGTCTTTAGTAAATCAACCTTTTTGTTTCTCTGTGGAGTTGGCCATCTTGTTAAAGGAAATATTTTGTTAGGGCTTTTCCATTGACAATTGATTGTCTAATAATTACTTAACCACTTGCTTACTATGCACTTAAACACCCTTCCTGCCCAGACCAATTTTCAGCTTTCGGTGCTCTCACACTTTGAATCACAATTACTCAGTCATGCAACACTGTACCCAAATGATTTTTTTGTCCTTTTTTTCCCACAAATAGAGCTTTCTTTTGGTGGTATTTGATCACCTCTGGGTTTTTTATTTTTTGCGCTATAAATGAAAAAAGACGGAAAATTTTGAAAAAAAAAGAATTTTTCTTAGTTTATGTGATAAAATTTTGCAAATTATTAATTTTTCTTCATAAATTTTGGCCACAATTTATATTGCTACATATCTTTGGTAAAAATAACCCAAATTAGTGGATACTATTTGGTCTTTGTGAAAGTTATAGAGTCTACAAGCGGTGGTGCGAATCATACAAAATTGATCACATCTGATGTACTGGTGACCTATCTCATTTCTTGCGACCCAAACAAGCCAGGAAAGTACAAATACCCCCCAAATGACCCCTTTTTTGAAAGTAGACATTCCAAGGTATTTAGTAAGAGGCATGGTGAGGTTTTTGATGTTGTAATTTTTTTCCCACAATTCTTTGCAAAATGAAGAATTTTTTTTTTTTATTTTTTCCCCACAAAATGTTCATTGTAATAGGTTATTTCTCTCACATGGCATGTGTATACCACAAATGACACCCCAAAATACATTCTGCTACGCCTCCTGAGTATTACGATACCAAATGTGTGGGACTTTTACACAGCCTGGCCACTTACAGAGGCCCACCATTGAAATAGCACCATCAGGCGTTCTACATGCATAAATGACACATCTCATTTCTCAACCACCTATTACACTTTTGAAGGCCCTGGAGCACCAGGACAATGGAAACGCCCACAAAGTGACCCCATTTTGGAAAGCTAACACCCCAACGTATAATCTATGAGGCATAATGAGTCTTTTGAACGGTTCATTTTTTTCCAGAAGTTTTGGGAAAATGTGGAAAAAAAATGAAAACGCATTTTTCTTACGCTAAGTTGTTCATTTATAAGATATTTCCAACACATAGCATGTACATAGCAAAAATTACACCCCAAAATACATTCTGCTACTCCTCCTGAGTATGGCGATACCAAATGTGTGAGACTTTTACACAGCCTGGCCACATACAGAGGCCCGCCAGTGAAGTAGCACCTTCAGGCGTTCTACAAGCATAAATGACACATCTCATTTCTCAACCACCTATTACACTTTTGAAGGCCCTGGAGCACCAGGACAATGGAAACGCCCACAAAGTGACCCCATTTTGGAAAGCTAACACCCCAACGTATAATCTATGAGGCATAATGAGTCTTTTGAACGGTTCATTTTTTTCCAGAAGTTTTGGGAAAATGTGGAAAAAAAAAAAAATGAAAACGCATTTTTTTTTACGCTAAGTTGTTAATTTATAAGATATTTCCAACACATAGCATGTACATAGCAAAAATTGCACCCCAAAATACATTCTGCTACTCCTCCTGAGTATGGCGATACCAAATGTGTGAGACTTTTACACAGCCTGGCCACATACAGAGGCCCGCCAGTGAAGTAGCACCTTCAGGCGTTCTACAAGCATAAATGACACATCTCATTTCTCAACCACCTATTACACTTTTGAAGGCCCTGGAGCACCAGGACAATGGAAACGCCCACAAAGTGACCCCATTTTGGAAAGCTAACACCCTAACGTATAATCTATGAGGCATAATGAGTCTTTTGAACGGTTCATTTTTTTCCAGAAGTTTTGGGAAAATGTGGAAAAAAAATGAAAACGCATTTTTTTTACGCTAAGTTGTTAATTTATAAGATATTTCCAACACATAGCATGTACATAGCAAAAATTGCACCCCAAAATACATTCTGCTACTCCTCCTGAGTATGGCGATACCAAATGTGTGAGACTTTTACACAGCCTGGCCACATACAGAGGCCCGCCAGTGAAGTAGCACCTTCAGGCGTTCTACAAGCATAAATGACACATCTCATTTCTCAACCACCTATTACACTTTTGAAGGCCCTGGAGCACCAGGACAATGGAAACGCCCACAAAGTGACCCCATTTTGGAAAGCTAACACCCTAACGTATAATCTATGAGGCATAATGAGTCTTTTGAACGGTTCATTTTTTTCCAGAAGTTTTGGGAAAATGTGGAAAAAAAATGAAAACGCATTTTTTTTACGCTAAGTTGTTCATTTATAAGATATTTCCAACACATAGCAAGTACATAGCAAAAATTACACCCCAAAATACATTCTGCTACTCCTCCTGAGTATGGCGATCCCAAATGTGTGAGACTTTTACACAGCTTGGCCACATACAGAGGCCCAACATCCATGTAGCACCATCAGGTGTTCTAAAGGCATAAATTACACATTTCATTTCCTGAGTACCTATCACATTTTTGAAGGCCCTGGAGCACCAGGACAATAGAATTACCCACAAAGTGACCCCATTTTGGAAAGAAAACACCCCAATGTATATTCTATGAGGCATAATGAGTCTTTTGAACATGTAATTTCTTTCCACAAGTTTTTGGAAAATGTGGAAAGAAAATTAAAACCAATTTTTTTCTTACAAAGTTGTCAATTTAGAAGATCTTTATAACACGTAGAATGTACATAGCCAAAATTACACCCCAAAATACATTCTGCTACTCGTCCTGAGTATGGCGATACCCCATGTGTCAGACTTTTCCACTACCTGGCCACATACAGAAGCCCAACATGCAAGTAGCACCTTTAGGCTTCTAACACATAGCATGTATACACCAAGAATTGCACCCCAAAATACATTCTGCTGAGCAAAGGGTAAAAAAAAAAAAAGGCTCACCTGTGGTTCTAGCAGGCAGGAATACCGTTCCAGAGCAGTCAAAGTTCAGTTCAGGTAACAGGCATAGGTATGGCTAGTTCAGGTAACAGGCAAAGGCATGGCCAGTTCAGGTGCCAGGCAAAGGCATGGCCAGTTCAGGTGCCATGCAAAGGCACGGCCAGTTCAGGTGCCATGCATAGGCACGGCCAGTTCAGGTGCCATGCAAAGGCACGGCCAGTTCAGGTGGCAGGCAGAGGCATGACCAGTTCAGATGGCAGCAGGTGGCACTTTGTACATTAGGCCTTGGTCAGGTAAGACCTGAGGACAGGGGTAGAGGCTTCTTCCCACCCAAATCTCTACGAAGCCTCCGAGTCTCCAGACCCTAATCCGAGAAAACAAAACCTGGAGAAAAATGTTTTCTCCACTCGGAAAACCTTTTCTGGAGCCCCTCACATGTGAGACCCCTGTGCTGTACAGTGGCAGGGCAAATGATCAGTTCAGGAGGCAGGCAAAAAGAATGGTCATTTAACAGGCCGAGGTCAATTCACGTTGAAGGCAGAAAGATGTTTGGCAGAGGCATAGTCGTTAACAGTCCGGGTCATTCACAGAAATGGCAGAAAGTGGAAACTGGAAAAAAGTCATCTAATAGTGCAGTGAAGTATGATAGCTTCGAAAGCACGTTCCAATACAGAGGCCTGGATGGGAGGGACAGTCGGGACAGTAGTATCGGGTGTCGCGGCGATTTCCCCTACTTGAACACACACGACATTTTTTTTGGGGTTTGCGACCTGTTTGGGTAGGAGGGAGAAGTTCAGGAAAGTGCCTTTCATGGAGTCTGGATACTTCATCAGAGCGAATTAGTTGAGTGGGTTGGCCATGGGGATAGATGAGGGCTGTGAGGACGTCTTCTTGAAATCTTAGATAGGTCAGGGAACTTTGGGTGCACTTAGAAAAAATAATATAGGAATTGAACATGGCTAGTTGCATCAAATAAATGGCGACTTTTTTGTACCAAAAAAGCGATCTCCTGGTGGCCAAGTAGGGCTGCATCATCTGGTCGTTCATATCCACCCCCCCCCCCCCCCCCCATGTATAGGTTATACTCGTGGATACATTTTGGCTTCTGGACGGCGCCTCTTCTTCTCTGCAGTTCCACCAAGGTGTCGTTGTGTATTGTGGAAAGGATGTAGACGTCTCTTTTTTTGTCTCGCCACTTCAGCGCTAGTACCTCTTCAGTCCGCATACTGGCCTTTTCACCCGTCTTCAAGTTCTTGGTGACCAATGTCTGTGGAAAGCCTTTGCGGTTGGTCCGCGCTGTCCCACAGGCCACAGTCTGCTTTAGGTAGAGATGGCGGAAAAGTGGGAGACTTGTGTAGAAATTGTCTACATATAGGTGATAACCTTTCCCAAGCAGTGGTTGGATCAGCTGCCAGACAATTTTGCCACTTGTTCCCATGTAGGTAGGGCATCCAGGGGGGTTTAGCTTTTTGTCTTTTCCCTCATAAATTATGAAATCATATGTGTAGGCCGTGGCCCTGTCACACGCCTTATAAAATTTTACCCCACGTCTGGCTCGTTTACTGGGCATGTATTGTTGGATTCCAAGTCTTCCAGTGAAGTGTAATAGTGACTCATCTACACAGATATTTTTATCTGGGGTAAACAGTCGTTTGAAGCTGGCGCAAAAAAAAATTGATTAGGGGCCGAATTTTGAATAATTTATCATAACTGGGATGATTTCGAGGGAGGCATTGGGCATTGTTATTGAAATGTAAAAATCGCATTATCATTTCATAACGGGTTCTGGGCATCATTGATGAATAGATCGGCATGTGGTGGATATGTAGGGTAGACCAGTAGGAATGGAGTTCATTTTTTTTTGTCAGCCCCATGTTGAGGGTTAGGCCAAGGAAAATTTTAAATTCTTCAATGGTGAGGGGTTTCCAAACAAAAGGGCGGGCATAGGAAGAACTTGGATTGTTGGCTATATGTTGGCTGGCATATAGATTACATTGCTCCACAATGTAGGTTAGGAGATCATTGGGAAAAAATAAGTGAAAATAATAAAGTGGGGTTACATTTTCCGTCCGTATCTGAGGGCCTGGCTGGGCTGTAAAAAGGGGAATTACAGGTTCTACTGACGTATCGGGCAGCCATGTTGGATACAGTAGAACATCTGGAAGGGTAGTACTGCCTCGTTGATGTGATGCTCCATTGCTAGCATCTGGCCTATCTTCTAGGAAGGTTGCCAAACTGCTGGTGGATGGCTGCCTATCCCGGAGTGCTGCGCTGCTGGTGGATGCCTGCATATCATCCTGGAGTGCTGTGCTGCTGGTGGATGCCTGCATATCATCCTGGAGTGCTGCGCTGCTGGTGGATGCCTGCGCCTGCTCATTTCTCCTGCTTCTCTTTGTTAGGATTCTATCATCCTCTGTTTCCATCTCGGAGCCACTGCTGTCCACTGGCTCATAGTCGCTATCCGAGTCTGACAGAGAGAGTTCCCCGCTACTCTCGTCTGACATACTTTGGAGTATCTGGCAAGCCTCCTCTGCGCTGTATGACCTTTTAGTCATGTTGACTGGCAGATGCGACTGATGGCGGGCAGATGCGACTGATGGCGGGTGTCAGATGCGCCTGATGGCGGGCGGTCAGATGTGCCTGATGGCGGGCGGACAGATGTGCCTGATGGCGGGCGGACAGATGTGCCTGATGGCGGGCGGACAGATGTGCCTGATGGTGGCGGGCTGATGTGTTTGGTGGCGGGCGGCTGATGGCCGGAAGATTTGCCGGATTATGGCGGGCAGATGTGCCGGATGATGGCGGGCAGCTGTGCCGGATGATGGCGGGCAGCTGTGCCGGATGATGGCGGGCAGATGTGCCGGATGATGGCGGGCAGATGTGCCGGATGATGGCGGGCAGATGTGCCGGATGATGGCGGGCAGATGTGCCGGATGATGGCGGGCAGATGTGCCGGATGATGGCGGACAGATGTGCCGGATGATGGCGGGCGGACAGATGTGCCGGATGATGGCGGGCGGACAGATGTGCCTGATGGCGGGCGGACAGATGTGCCTGATGGCGGGCGGACAGATGTGCCTGATGGTGGCGGGCTGATGTGTTTGGTGGCGGGCGGCTGATGGCCGGAAGATTTGCGGATTATGGCGGGCAGATGTGCCGGATGATGGCGGGCAGCTGTGCCGGATGATGGCGGGCAGCTGTGCCGGATGATGGCGGGCAGATGTGCCGGATGATGGCGGGCAGATGTGCCGGATGATGGCGGACAGATGTGCCGGATGATGGCGGACAGATGTGCCGGATGATGGCGGACAGATGTGCCGGATGATGGCGGACAGATGTGCCGGATGATGGCGGACAGATGGACACTGTGTTTTGGGGACACTGTGTTTTGGGGACACTGTGTTTTGGGGACACTGTGTTTTGGGGACACTGTGTTTTGGGGACACTAGCTAGGTGATCAGTGGGTTAACAGCAGACAAACAGCTATATAACTCACTGATCTCCTGGCTGCAGCACAGATCTCTCTTCCTCTCCTCACTGACAGGCTCTGTGTGAGGAGAGGAAGAGATGAGAGCAGTTACAACTGCTCTCTATTTACATTACATGACGACTGTGATTGGACACAGTCGTCATGTGATCAGGAGGGCCAATCAGATGGCCCTCCTGTCTCACACTGCTCAGCTGTCTCTGGGGGACACAGGCAGATCGGGATCGCGCCGCTGCGCGGGCACGCAGTGGCGCGATCTCCTGTCATCTGCCGCCCTTCCCCCTTTGTTGACATTGCGATGGCTGTGATTAGACACAGCCATCGCATGGATCAGGAGGGCAAATACATTGCCCACCTGCCGTGCCGAGATGCGGCGTGTGCGGGGGACACGCGCGCATCGGGATCGCGCGGATGCGCGGGAGCGCGCCCGCGCGATCCCGCTACTTCTGAAGGACGTTCCGGAACGTCCAGTCAGAAGTAGACGGCTCCCACCCGGCCGTATATGTGCAGTGGCCGGGTGGGAGGAATGTTTGGTTTTTTTAATATTATTATTATTGTTCCTTTGAAATCAGAATCACTAGAATCAAAAGAACCAATACTATGTCTAGATGTTCCCTAAAAGAAAGCAGATCTTCAATGTTTGAGTTCATGTATAGTTTTAGTAGGTAAGGTGTTAGGTATTTATTGGGTATCATTAGGTATGTATCATTGGGTATTTCTCATGTTCCATTATGCCTGTACAGGCTTCCTACATATTCATTGTGTTTAGCTTGAAATGCTCAAAGTTTCCTTATTGCCACATGGATTGCTAGACATGTGGAATGTTATGTCTATGAGGAAATTCCACTGTCAACTGTTGATAGCTGTGGACAGCTGAACACAGACACAATGGCTACCAACAAAAAAAGCAGAAGGATCATCAAAGGAAGTGTCAGTCTATTTAAAACTGGTATTTCAAGTTTAAGTAGATGCTGGAGAGTTACAGTGGTTGTAAAGCCTAAACCTTTTTTTACCTTAAAGCATTACCTGCATTAAGGTAAAAATAAAATTCAGTATGTGCATCGCCTCTCACCCCAATTAAACGTACCTGGGCCCGATCTCAATCCAGTGCTGGGCCTGTCTGTAACGGCTATCCCCTTTTCTTCCCCTGTCACAGGCTTTAATGAGAGCAGTGGGAGCCATTGGCTCCCGCTGCTGTCAGTCAAATCTTGTGACAAGAGAGCAGGGGGCGGGGCATAGCCTCGCTGTCTGTGTCTATGGACGCAGGCAGTTGGGCTCAGGATCGAGCCTGCAGGTGTGCCACAAAAGGAAGCGGCTTTCTTATTTGGCACAACAAGAAGCGGAGGAGCTAGGAGTGCAGGCAGGGGACCCCAGAAGAAAAGGATTGGGCCTGCTCTGTGCAATACTATTGCACAGAGCAGGTAAGTATAACATGTTGTTATTTAAAAAAAAATAATAAATTTACTTTGCAAGTGCTTCAAACCACTAGATAGTTTCTTTCTTGCCCACCATCTAATTAATAAATAGTATAGGCAACACATAGGAGTTTTTATAAAAAATGTGCATAGCAATTAGCCCGGGCAAAGTGCTTATCATTTGCTTTGTGCGAATGGAGCTAAAAATAAATATTATTAGGCTATGTCCTGTTCTGGATGAAAGTTTTTCTTTGATTTAAAACAGAAAATATCAAATTTGCCCACTAGATGGTGTTAAGTATCATAGGATTTTCCTATGATACTTAGCACCATCTAGGGGCCAAATGCGGAAATTTCCATTTTATTTCAATGAAAAACACGCCCAGCACAGGAAATAGCCTAATAACATTTGTTTTTCGCCACATTTGCTCAGAATGAACATATATGCCCTTCACTAGATGATTTGCTGTGCATTTTTTTCATAAATACACCGCTAGGACGTTAGTTTGCAAGCACTGGGCTTAGTTTAATTCCTTGTTTTGTTTTTTTTATTGCATTTAGTCACTTTATAGAAAAATTAAAAGTCAGTCAGGGAGGGGGGCAGAACTGAGCGTTCAGTGGTGTCTGATCACTCAGATCTTGGTGTACACACTAAGAGAAACACACACAGGAGGGCGCAAACGCCCAGTGCATTACCCAAGATTTGTTTGTACAAGAAACCAAAAAGCCACATGGATACCCACAGACAACGGAAATAACAAGCATCACAAATAGTTCATTCATTGACCAGAAAGTTGACGCATTTCGGGCATGCAGCCCTTCCTTCAGGGGTCAACTTGCCGACAATGCTGTGTATTAGTCAAGTTATGCTTGTTACTGTCGTCTTTAAGAATTAATTTGGCTTTTTGTTTTTCTTGCACAAGTAAATCACAGGAGGACGTATATGCACTAGGCATTTGCGCCCTCCTGTGTGCGTTTTTTTTTGTAGCTCCATTTTGGATTCCCTCAGAGGATGAGAGGAATTATTACCCTGGAAGAAGCATAGACTCCACAGAGTTACATAACTTGGTCTGGTGAGTGTCCTTTGAGTGCTGGAGTGTTTGTTAGTTCTCAGTGCAGAGCCTAGGTGAACATAAATGTTTTTTTTCCCAACCCCATACTTCTCTTTTAACAACCAGTGATGTCACCATGTGCATTCACATACATGGCTGGGAATGTATGGTATCTGGGTGCCCCTCTATTGTAAAAGAGGGCTTCCAGATTCTGATAAGCCCCCCACAACCACTTTGCAAAGTATCTGGAGATGAGGCCCTTGTCCTCATTAACATAGGGACAAGGTGCTTTGCCAGGGGGTCCTCCTGTCCCCCAGCAAGGTACCCCCATGTTGAGGGCTTGTGGCCTGCTATGTCTTAGAAGAGGAGGGCTGTACTCTTGCCCCCCTTCCTTTCCTAGCTAGCCAGGCTGTATTTTCAGATTGAGGGCTTGGCATATATTTTTAGGGGGACCCCACACACATTGTTAGACGCGAGTAAAGGAGAGCCGATAGGCTGCTCCTCTGACAGGGGGGGTCTGTGCTGATCGATTATCAGCGCAGCCCCCCCCCGAGGATGCCCACACTGGACCACCAGCGATGCCACCAGACCACCAGATATGCCCAGCACCAGGTATGCCACCTAGACCACCAGGGATGCCAGTCAGTGCCCACAATGGATGCCAATCAGTGCCCACAATGGATGCCCATCAGTGCCCAAAATGGGCATCACTGATTGGCATGCATTATTGTTTGGCACTGATTGGCATCCATCAGTACAATAAAATACAATACAATGCCGCCTATCAGTGCCCATCCATGCTGCCTATCAGTGACCATCCATGCTGCCTATCAGTGCCCATCCATGCCCATCTGTGCTGCCTATCCATGCCCATTAGACATGTGAACAACAGAAAATGTTGTTTATTTTCGTTTTGTTTCTTTCGTTTCCGTTGATTCGTAACGATTCGTAAATTCGTAAGTCGTCGGTGTTCTTATTCTTAACGATTCGTATTTTCGTAAGAGTTATTTTTTCGTTGATTCGTTTTTCCGTTAATTTTCGTTTATTCGTTTATTCGAAATTCGGACGCATTCGTATTTATTCGTACTTTCGTAACATTCATAACATTCGTAGATTCGTAATCGGAGCATAATTCATAATTTTATGTAATGTGTATGCTATTATTACATTTTAAGAGACAGGGAAAATTACATTCGAAAAAAAAGTTACAAATGTACAAATTTTTTTGTTCAATCCATTCGAAGCACGTTAAGCAGCGCCATTGTAAGAGACACGGAAAATTACGAATCGAAAAAAAAAAAAAAAAGTTACGAATGTACGAATTTTTTCGTTCAACCCATTCGAAGCACGTTAAGCAGCGCCATTGTAAGAGACACAGAAAAATTACGAATCAAAAAAAAAAAAAAAGTTACGAATGTACGAATTTTTTCGTTCAATCTATTCGAGGCATGTTAAGCAGCGCCATTGTAAGGGACACGGAAAATTACCAATTCAACAGAAAAAAAAAAAAAGTTATGAATGTACGAATTTTTTAGTTCATTTTGATTTTCGTTGTTCCTGTTTTCGTTTTTTGGATTTTCTTCTTTCGTAGATTCGTTGTTTCTAATTTTTTTTTTTTCGGATTTTCATTGTTTTCGGATTCGTTCGATCCGAACGATTCGTAACATTTTTTTGCGAATCGTTCGTTCATTCGTACGATAACGAATGAACGAATATAACGAAAGAAATGAAAAACGAAAAAAAAAAGAAACTAATTGCACATGTCTAATGCCCATCCAGGCCGCCTATCCGTGCCAGCTATCAGTGCCAATTTGTACCACCTATCAGTGCCCACCCGTGTCCCCCATCAGTGCCACCTATCAGTGCCCATCAGTGTCACCTCATCAGTGCCACTTCATTGTGCCACCTCATCGGTGCCCATCAGTGCCGCCTTATCAGTGCCCATCAGTGCAGCCCCATCAGTGCCCATCAGCGAAGGAGAAAACGTACTTATTTACAAAGTTTTGATGCTGAAACAAAAAAAAACATATTTTTTTTCAAAAATTTTGGTCTTTTTTTATTTGTTTAGCAAAAAAAAAAAAACGTAGAGACCACTCCATTTACAGGTTACAGGAAACTAGGGACTCAAGAAACAGGGGATCACCTGGGGGCCACATTGGAGGCTCAGGTCTTGCCATGTCCCAGTTATTTTCCATAACCAAACACTGCTCACGGGTGGAAAATTTTAGAAGCTATCGACAAACACCTATTATACAGACCAGGGGAAATCAATTCCTTCTTAATGCTGACAAGGGCTTTGTTCTGGCGTCCATCTCCAGCCTTATCTTTTCTATGGCATTCTAATGAGGAATTGCTCCAATTGAGCTAAAAATCACACTTGATTACACTCTACTCCCTACCCCTGATGAAAGTTTTGGAGAAAACCTGGAAACGCGTCGGGTATTGGGGCATTACACCCAGTTGAGAGCATTAGTGTCATTTTATGTTCTGATTGTCATTGTTTTTTGTACATTTGTTTTATGTAACATTGTGTAGACGTTATACGTCTTTTTTACCATGTGATTATTTGATCTGTGTATTATTAAAATTATTATTGATATTTATTGTGTTGGTGGTCTTTCAGAGTCCCATTCAGGGGGACATTCTTTTGGTCTATCTATATTGGGGATGGGATCACCACACTACTTTTCCTGATACAGTGGAAGCCTTCTTTTTGTCCTCATGTCATGTACTGTGCCCACCATGTGATATATTGTGCCCACCATGTGCAGTGCCCACCATGTCATGTATTGTGCCCAATATGTGCAATGCAGTGCCCACCATATCATGTACGGTGCCCAGCATGTGATGTACTGTGTCCACCATGCCATGTTCTGTGCCCACCATGTGCAGTGCCCACCATGTCATGTATTGTGCCCAATATGTGCAATGCAGTGCCCACCATATCATGTACGGTGCCCAGCATGTGATGTACTGTGCCCACCATGTGGTATATTGTGCCTACCATGTCATGTACTGTGCCCACCATGTGATATATTGTGCCCACCATGTGCAGTGCCCACCATGTCATGTACTGTACCCATCATGTGATATAATGTTCCCACCAAATGCAGTGGCCACCATGTCATGTACTGTGCCAACCATGTGTTATATTGTGCCCATGTGATTTACTATGCCGACCATGTCATGCACTGTGCCCACCATGTCATTTACTGTGCCCACCATGTAATGTGGTGTGGTGTACAGTGCCCACTGTAAAATGTGCTGTAATGTACAGTGCCCACTGTGTAATGTGCTGCACCCACCATGTCATGTGCTGTAATGTACAGTGCCCACCATGTAATACAGGTTAGTGTGCCCTCTGTGTAATGTGCTGTGCCTGTCATGTGCTGTGCCCACCATGTCATGTGCTGTACAGTGCCCACCATGTAATGCAGAGTGGTCTGCCCTCTGTGTAATGTGCTGCACACACCATGTAATGTGGAGTGGTTTGCCTTCTGTGTAATGTGCAGTGCCCACCATGTAATGCAGAGTGGTGTGCCCACCATGTCATGTGCTGTACAATGGCTACCGTTTAATGTGGTGAGCCTACCATGTAATGCAGAGTGGTATGCCCTCTGTATAATGTGCTGTGCCCACCATGTCATGTGCTATGCTGTACAATACTGGGCTGTACAATGCCCACCGTTTAATTTGCTGTGCCCACCATGTAATGCAGAGTGGTGTGCCCTCTGTGTAATGTGCTGTGCCCACCATGTAATGCGGAGTGCTGTGCCCACCATGTCATGTGCTGTGTTCACCAAGTAATGGGTTGGGGGCAGGAAAATAACACATGTATATGTACAAACTACTAAATCAAAATTGATCTACAGGTGTTCTCTTCCCTGAAACCTAATAATCCAGCATAAGATTAGAGTGATCTTTTGTGAGAGGCAGCCTGGAACAGCAATCTCTGACCATCTCTTCACAGTCCCTGACCATCTCTCGTATCATGTCCTCAGTCTCTGACCATCTCTTGTATCATGCCCGCAGTCTCTGACGGTCTCCTGTATCATGTCCACAGTCTCTGACCATCTTCTGTATCATGTTCACAGTCTCTGACCATCTCCTGTAGTATGTCTGCAGTCTCTGACCATCTCTTGTATCATGTCTGCAGTCTATGACCATCTCTTGTATCATGCCCACAGACTCTGACCATCTTCCCACTCTATCCTAACTCTCTAACCCATATCCTCAACCTCTCCCTCTCTCCTTTTCCTCTGGCAGCTTTTCCTCCTCACTCAAACATGCACTGGTTAACCCAATACGTAAAAAAACCCTCACTGGACCCCACCTGTTTGAATAACCTAAGACCCTTCTCCCTGCTCCCGCTTCCCTCCAAGCTCCTCGAACGCCTTGTGCACGACTGCATGAGTTGCTGCCTCACTGACAACAAACTTCTTAATCCACTACAATCAATATTTCTGCACCCAGGCATCTGTCACCCTAGGATTGGCCCTGGCCTTTATGATGCTGTTTGTTCACTAAGGTTCTCTTAAAAACCTCTGAGGGCTTCACAGAACAGCTGTATTTATACTGAGATTAAATGACACACAGGTGTACTCTATTTACTAATTAGGTGACTTCTAAAGGCAATTGGTTCCACTAGATTTTAGTTAGGGGTATCAGAGTAAAGGGGGCTGAATACAAATGCACGCCACACTTTTCACATATTTATTTGTAAAAGTAAAATTTGAAAACCATTTATTATTTTCCTTCCACTTCACAATTATGTGCCACTTTGTGTTGGTCTATCACATAAAATCCCAATAAAATACATTTACATTTTTGGTTGTAACATGACAAAATGTGGAACATTTCAAGGGGTATGAATACTTTTTCAAGGCACTGTAGCTGCTGTCTAATCCATATTATTATTAAATTATATTACCCACTCCATGCTAAAAGTGTACACCACACCCAAAAATTTACTGTAAACAAAATCAAATGTTCTTAGCGTACAAATAAATGATATCGCCAAACAATGTGTTAAAATTCCCCACAGAACGATTGTAACAAATAGTCTAATCCTTATAAACAGCCCTTAGTGCCAAAACACATAAAATATCCAATTTAGGAAATGCATTCATTCCAACTTTAAACAATGTATCAAATAGATCAAATTAAAAGTCCACCACAGTGCAAACCATCTTCATAGGCAGTCAATGTAATGTTGGTACACACAACCGGACTTTGACGGACTAGGTCCGACGGTCTTCCCAACGGACTTTCGGCAGAGTTCTGATGGACTTTCCGAATGAACAGACTTGGCCACACACAATCACACCAAAGTACGATGGATTCGAACGTGATGGCGTATGACCGGACTAGAATAAGGAAGTTCATAGCAAGTAGCCAATAGCTGCCCTAGCGTCATTTTTTGTCCGTCGGACTAGCATACACACAAAATGATTTTTTCCATAGGAACTGGGTCCAACGGAGTTCCGGCCGAAAAAATTTCTAAAGTCCGTCAGATTTTTGGACAGCAAAGGTCCGATGGAGCCCACACACGATCGAATTGTCCGACGGATTCGTTCTGTCGGACCTTTGCTGTCAAAAAATCCGGTCGTGTGTACGCGGCATTAGTCTCATCACAACACAACGAAGCGTTCCAAGAAGTGTTCCAAGTCCAATGGATTTACACTCACCGACTGGATCTGCCTAACTTTCTTTTGGTCCGTTTCAGGTCCAAATTCAGCTCAAAATTCATGAGCTGCTGCATTCTATAGTGTGAACCCAGCCTAAGGCTGGATTCACACCTATGCATTTTTAGTGCTTTTTGCATTTTGCAGATTTGCCCTGCAGTCCATTTAACATGGTTTCCTATGGAACACGTTCTGTAGTGCAAATCTGCAAAATGCTAAAAAGCACTAAAAATGCATACGTATGAACCAGGCCTAAGGCTCAATTCACATCTATGCATGTTGATTTTGAGCATTTCAGCAGTGCTTTTTGCGGTGCTTGTCGCGTTTTTGGACATTCGCTTTTACCGCGATTTTGACGCGTTTTGCGTTTTTTTTACACTGTGGTTGCTTAGCAACCAGCTATATACAGTGTAAAAAATAGAAAATAAAAACGCAAATCGTGGTAAAAACGCGGTACTTGCATTTTGGATGCCGGTCCATTGACTTCTATTACATGCAAAACGCTGCATTTTGCACGAAAAAAAGTCCCCAACCCTTTCCAAAAAACGCAGAGGCACAAAAATGCATTGATGTGAACATGTTCCATAGGAACCCATGTTAAAAAATCTCCCTGCATTTCTGCAAAATGCAAAATGCATCAAACAACGCATTAGTGTGAATCAAGCCTAAATGTCAACTCCTCTCTCCAGCTCTCCGGTGAGTATTATTTTATATGCTTTGTAAAATTAGGATTACATTTGGTGATTCTATTCTGTGATCTTTTTAGATGGCTGATGATGATATTACTGTATATGGAAATTTTATCACACCATCTTAATAATGTAAAATTTGTTAAAAAGCCAACCTATTTTTGAACACACAGACAGTTAACAGTTAACGTGTAGCTCTCATCTCAAACTTTCAAAGTTTCATTATTACCACTTGGCTTACATAAATCATAATGATAGAATTAGTAACAGTGGTGATTAACTGGAAGTAACTGATGTTATATGTTTGGTTTCATGTCCTCCCAGCCAACAGTACAGCCTCTCTCAACCTTTTCAACCACAGGCCTAAACCTAGGCATAAAATAGTACCATCATCCAAAAATTATATGGGAGAAGAAGAAGAGAGTTAAGAGCGTGAGGACAGTTGCTGAGGCTGGCCAAACATGTGCTTTAACCCACAAAGTTTGTGGTGGACTATCTCAGTACTGATAAACAAAAATTTTTAGATAAAAATTAATTAATTTATTACATATAAAAAGACATACATAAATCACATTAAAATGGTTTGAATAAACAATGTACAAATACTCAAAGGTTCCCCCAAGAGATATCTGTTGATTGAATGTTTCTCATAGATTAACCAGTCCTCTACTAGTTTCATGGTACAAACACTGCTTCGTCGGGAGGAGTAATGTATAAGACAAATGATCAGATAAAACACAAAAACACATAATGGAAGAATAATATAATGTAAACAGGTAAAGTTCAGCAGTAACATTGGAAAGTTGCTTACCCAACAGGTTAATTGCCAAGTACAAGGCCCAGCCATTCAAAAGGCTCCCCCTGCAGCGGACAAGGGGGATTGTGTGGAATTAGGTCTAAATAAAGATAAGAGTAGATGTATGCAAAGTGATGGGTCAGATATTGCCCATACAGGGACTAAAAAGTGGACTAGGGAACGGGGAAGAAGGGGAAGGGTGAAGGGAGGGAAAAAAGGGGGAAGGAAGGGGAAAAGGGGGAGGAAAGGCAAGTGGGGGGAAGGGGAAGGAAAAGGGGGGGTTTGGAAGGGGGGGGTTGTTAAGAAAAGAGGAAAGGAAGAAAAAAAGGGAGGAAAAAGGGGGAAGAAAGGAAAGGGGGGAGTGGACCACGGATAATGGTGGATGAGAGGGATGTACAGGTAAAGGGGAGAAGGTGCATATATACCTGGTAATTAAGAGGTATAACCCACCTGTTGAGAGATCTTTAAAGATCTATTGAATAATTCTATACAAAACTCCAGGGGGGAAAAAGAGAGCATGGCAGGCAGGAGAGGAGAGTGCAGGAGACGAGACCACATATAATGCAGGGGTGTTACGAAAGGTGATGACTGGACTATATAGTCATCCTAGAACACCAGTAGATAATTATAGACTGGAAGCTTATTGGACATGGGACCGGTACCTGGTAAGGGGTCCCTCTGTCTGCGGCCAGGCCAGAGCCAATAGGCGTCAGATATGTCTGTGGAAGCAAAAACAAATGCAACGTTGGTACAAGGAGGTAAACCCACCCAGACTGGCCACAGGATCCCAGTCCTACCTTACTGCTGTCTACCATTCACGACCCCCTTGAGAAGGACATCCACAATGCTCTGTAGTGGGCCAAATGAGCGCTAGTGCTAAATGAGCTCCCCAACCCGGAAGCCGTGCACACACCGCCGTGACGTCAACGGGTCTGGCCCCTCGCACTGCGCAGGTGCGAGATACCGCGCTACTGCGCAAGCACGCCTATCTATACCGAAGCTATAGAGCTGGGGGGCTCAAAGCTCAGACAATGCAAGAGGGGTGGTTTCCAAAGGAACCATCCTCACCAGGGGAGTCACAATCCGCCACGTCACTTGTCAGCGGATGCAGTGTGTTACTTGCCACGTCACTTGTCAGCAGATGCAACTTGTCACTTGCCATGTCATTTGTCAGCGGATGCAGTGTGTCACGTGCCACGTCACTTGTCGGCAGATGCAGCTTGTCACTTGCCATGTCACAGGAGTTTGCCGCCCCTCTGAATGTGCCGCCCGGGTCCCATGGTAGGACCGGCCCTGGTGGTAGCACACGTGCAAAATGTTTAATAGGAAATGTGGGTTTATTAAAAGTAAATGTGAACTCTTTGGTTGTGCGTCTTCCACAAGTACTGAACTGACAGACTGTACATTTTTTACATGGGTAATACCCGATCAGGTTATGAAAAAAAGATGTTTGAACAGGCGGGTTAATAACGTTAGGGGCGATCTTACTCCTCAAAGAGGGAGCCCCTCTATAGATCACCTTTGCTCATTCAGGTAATAGTGTAGCTAGAATCCGATCATTTTTTAGCACACTCCAATGACGGTCAAAAATGGATTTAATCTGCTTAGGTTGTACAAAAATTATGTTAATAATGACCATTTAAAGGATTCATCAAACTCTTGATGGGGTTTGTCGGCCATAAAAGATGCTCGATCGACTTGTAAATCATTATGAAAATCAAGGTAAACTTCACCTTGATCATAACCTTTTTCTAAGAACCTCTGTCTTAAAACGTGGCTTGCATTTTAAACGTATCTATATCAGTACAGTTCCTGCGTAAACGCAGAAACTGACTTCTCGGAACTGAACGTAACCATGATTTATGATGACAACTGTCAGTGGGAATAAACCCATTACCATCAGTCGGTTTAAAGTAAGTGCTGAACTTAAACTGACGTGCACAGAGTTCTTTTTCTGGATTTAAAAGAATTATTTTACTATGAATAGATTCATATGATAGAACAACTCCTCTGTCACTCGTGTTAAGAACTAAAAAGAACTGAGCCACAGATTCAGGGGTGCCATCCCATAGGAGGAGGATGTCGACAATGTATCTTTTTGTATTGTATCAATTATTTTAACCTTCGTATCTAGGCTTTAATCATAATGTTTATTAAAACTCGTTGACCGGAAGTGATGCATTTTTATGCAGAAACTTCCGGTCGGAACGTGATTCAATTTGGGGCCACATAGTTTATATAAGTGCAGTGTTTGTGGCAAGGACTCATACCCCAGGTGACGTCTGATTAGACGAAACGCACCGGGTCGAGTCCTGCCAACATCATTGCGCTATTCCATGTCTCTGTAAGAGCCTTTTTCTACATTTGAAATGTGAGTGTTTCTGTTTACCCTCTTTTTATTAATTTTTAAACAGTATCACACTATGTGGAACCTTTCTTTAATTTTTGGTTACATCGTGTGAGCAATTGGATACCCTTTGGTCCTCCTTCCCTATATGTGACCTTCACCCGTATGTTTCACTGTGAACTTGCTGATGACCAGAGCTGTTCATACCCGGAACTGTGATCGTAGTGACCTGGATCTATGATTGTCTTCACTCTAAACGGTGAATATCACTACAAGCCTGCATGACTTAAGAGGTATATGCCCCTTTAAGTCCACTCTTTCTGATAAGCATTCACACAGAGTTGCTGGTGGTTCTCCTTGCAAGTTACCCTTTCTGTCATGTTTCCATTGATGCCTCATGTTCCTATTTGATGCCTCAGTGATGTCAACTTACTGATAGCATCCATTTATTTACATTAGGACTTTTTTACTCAACCCTTCCTCTCCTGTTTTGTACACTCCCTTTTTTTCACATTGGTGGACATTATTTATACATTTATCTGTGTTTTTCAACTGTTGAATCAATTTTTGTTTTTACATTTCATCTGTGTTTTTACGCTCATATTGTGTTATCACTTATATTTGGTCACGCAATCAGTATCATCATTTTTTGTGAGCGTATATGTGAGCGCTGCATTTTCTTTGTGGGTTAAAATTCTGGGTATAGTTGCCTCGTGGATGTCCCCTTCTACCGTGGTTTTTTCCAGACCACATATAGGCATAGCTTTCAGAGAAGGCTAGTTTGTCTTCACTGAATTTGCCCTGTTTTTGGACTATTATCTTCTTCTTGATCAATTCTAACCAATCTTTAATTCCTTCCATTTAGTTAAAAAGGTGGTGATACTGGTTAAATGTAAATATTGGGTATTGAGGCATTCAGTATACTGGTATGATGAGAGATCTCATAATTTGGAGGCTACAATGAGTAAGTGTGTTTTCCCAGGATTTTTTAAAATCCGTGGATGGATCTTTGATAGTAGGGAATATCTGCACTCTTAAACCCATAGGACAAGTGTTTTCTGTGATATATAGTTTAAAACATTCAATGTGCCAGTGTAAATGGGATTTTCGCTTCAATAGACTAGACATCCTGTTGAAAAACACTTTGACATCCTCGTCTGTTTTATGACCACTCAGACAGGAGGTCTGTATATTGGTCATAAATTCTGCCCAATCAGGACTGAGAACGTCCATCCCATCCAAAGGAACAAGCCAGAAGGCAAATTTCAAGAGGTAATAAGCGTTGAATGGGTCAAAATTGTGTAACACAATGAAAAAGAGAGGCACTCGGATGCTGCAGGTGTTGATGGTATGTGGAACAATCCACACATCCATCTTCAGCCGCAAGTGAGAGAAAGGTGTGTTATCCACCCGATAGATATAGAGCATTTTTAAGTCTAGCCTCAAGAAACAAGGCCTAAACCTAGGCATAAAATAGTACCATCATTCAAAAATGATATGGGAGAAGAAGAAGAGGGGTAAGAGTGTGAGGACAGTTGCTGAGGCTGGCCAAACATATGCTTTAACCCACAAAGTTTGTGGTGGACTATCTCGGTACCGATAAACAAAAATAATAATAGTAATTCTTAGATAAAAATGTATTCATTTATTACATATAAAAAGACATAAATAAATCACATTAAAATATTTTGAATAAACAATGTACAAATACTCAAAGATTTCCCCAAGAGATATCTGTTGATGGAATGTTTCTCATAGATTAACCAGTCTTCTACTAGTTTCACGGTACAAACACTGCTTCGTCAGGAGGAGTAATCTATAAGACAAATGATCAGATAAAACACAAAAACACATAATGGAAGAAATATACCAAACATAATGTAAACAGGTAAAGTTCAGCAGTAACATTGGAAAGTGGCTTACCCAACAGGTCAATTGCCAAGTACAAGGCCCAGCTGTTCAAAAGGCTCCCCCTGCAGCCGACAAGGGGGATTGTATGGAATAAGGTCTAAGGCCTGATTCACACCTATGCATTTTTAGTGCTTTTTGCATTTTGCAGATTTGCACTACAGTCCATTTAACATGGTTTCCTATGGAACATGTTCTGTAGTGCAAATCTGCAAAATGCAAAAAGCACTAAAAAGGTAACATGCCAAGTACAAGGCCCAGCCATTCAAAAGCCCCATCCAATCTCAACATTAGACAAATTAAAGCACTTAAGTCCTTACAAAAATGTTCCGTACATGTTATTAAACAATTGGACAAAGGCGGCAATATTGTCTTAATGACCCATACCCAGTACCAATCAATGTGCTAGACTGTCTTACAAGTGGGCCCCTGCTAACCACTGAGGTAACTCCCCACTGGCCTATGACACCTTGGGTTACCTGGCTAGCCATACCGGTCCTGGAGCTAGATCAGTCATAGTCACATTTCCAAACTATTCTTTATTTTTATTTTTAATAAAGTTTTATTTTAGAATTGGGACTAATTTGCCCCACGTCTTTTCTTGTAATGAATGTTTTATTTTTGTGTATTATTGATATAAGTAACTGGAGTTGTTGCTTTCCCTGCACGTTTAGCCAGTTCTTTCCTGGTTGTTCACTTTTTTCTCCCCAGAGGCGAACTTGTGAGATCCTGGTGAAGATGGTTCCTTTGGAAACGTTCCCTCTCTTGCGTTGTCTGAGCTTTGAGCCCCCAGCTCATTCGGCATAGACAGTGCGTGCTTGTGCAGTAGCGCGGTATCTCACCCCTGCGCGGTGTGGGGAGCCCGACCCGTTGATGTCGGCATGTGTACAGGTTCCGGGTTGGGGAGCTCATTTAGCCAGCCTTGGCCAGTTAGCTAGTGAGCTTGATGTCCTTCTCCAGGGAGGTCGTGAATGGCAGACAGCAGTAAGGTAGGACCGGGACCCTGTGGCCAGTCTGGGTGGGTTTACCTCCTTGTACCAAGGTTGCATTAGTTTTTTCTTCCACAGACTTACCTGATGCCTATTGGCTCTGGCCTGGCTGCAGACAGAGGGACCCCTTACCAGGCACCGGTCCCATGTCCAATAAGCTTCCAGTCTACAATTATCTACTGGTGTCCTAGGACGACTATATAGTCCAGTCATCACCTTTCGTGACACCCCTGCATTATATGTGGTCTCGTCACCTGCACTCTCCTCTCCAGCCTGCCGTGCTCTCTTTTTCCCCCCTGGAGTTTTGTATAGAATTATCCAATAGATCTTTAAAGATCTCTCAACCGGTGGGTTATACCTCTTAATTACCAGGTATATATGCACCTTCTTCCCTTTACCTGTCTGTCCATCTCATTCCCCCTTATCCGTGGTCCACTCCCCCCCCCCCCTTCCATTTCTTCCACTCCTTCCCCACCCCCTTTCCCATCCCCCCCTTTTTTTTTCCCTCTTTTCTTAAAATCTGTGTATAGAACGTCTCCAGGTAGCCATATTGTATTGTATTTTACAGAAAATTACAGAGCTGCAGATTGCAAAGGAAAGGTATTTTTTTTTTTTAATAACATTCAATTACCATTGTATACACTATTTGCTATTTTTTTTCCCACAAAAGTGGAGTTACCCTTTAAATTAGGAAGGCAAAAAAAGGAAGGGGCAAGTAGGGAGGCAAAAAAAAGGAAGGGGGAATTATAGTCAGCTCAGGGAGGAAAGTAACAGTCATGCCGCTTACAGACGACCGGACTTTCTGTCAGAAAAGGTCCGACGGACTTTCGACGGAGTTCCGACGGACTTCCCGAACGAACTTACCCACAAACGAACGGACCAAGTCCGTTCAAAAGTCCGTTAGTTTTGAACTTGATGACGTAAGTCGGGACTAGAAAAGTAAGTTCAATAGCCAGTAGCCAATAGCTTCCCTTGTGTCGTATTTGGTCCGTCGGACCAGCATACAGTTTTCCAGATAGGAATTGAATCCTTCGGACAGATTTGAAACATGTTCTATTTCTAGGTCCGTCTGATTTTTATAATGAAAAACGATCGGATTAGCCCACACACGATCGGATTGTCCGACGGACTGTTTCCGTCGGACCTAGTCTGACGGAAAGTCCGGTTGTGTGTAGGCGGCATCACAGTTATACCACATAAAAGAAACACTATACCAAAAAATAGATGAAGACGTGAAAAATTTTAAAATGTTATATAGTAACAATATATATATACAGTACATATATTTTTTTTCTCTTAAATGTATTAACTGTCAGCACCCATGTTGGTTTTAGGAAGGTTTTTGCAGCTTGCCTATATAGTGAAGGTGTAAATTGTTTAATTTGGGCAGTTTACCACAACCACTAAAGTTTTGCCTAAACGTGTGAAAAACAAAGATGTGAACTGCTAAGCTTGAAAAATTGCCAAAACCAACAGTCTTCTGCCTTTACAGATGAAGAACAATGATAGCAGTAGTCAGCTACAACTTTCTGTTCTCACAGCTGAAAAAGAAAGAAATATACAAAACATATATAAATATGGCAAAAAATATATATATTATTCTTCCTGTATCCTCTCTGCTAGGAGTGAATAAGAAAAGACCAAAAAAGAGAGATTTATTTAAAGAATTACATAAGCATAGTTCACAAAAGTATAAATTCCAGCAGGGCTGGTCCTTTTTTAGGCTGGATTCACACATATGCATTTTTTGTGCTTTTTGCATTTTGCAGATTTGCACTACAGAACACGTTCTGTAGTGCAAATCTGCAAAATGCAAAATGCAAAAAGCACTAAAAATGCATAGGAATGTAATCCAGACTTCGGCTCGGTTCACAACGAAGTGTTTTTTCATGCTTGTTGTAGAAACGCAGGACATTATTTTTAACATGGGCACATTCACATCATGCATTTTTATGCCTCTGTGTTTTTGGGCTATGGACTTTTTTATGGAGTTTATTTTAACGCAAAACTGCGCTTTTTTTCTTTTTTGGTTTAATAGACTTCAACGGAGAGTCTGCAGAAAAGCATGTAGTGTGTTTTTGCAGCGATTTGCGTTTTGTGTTTTTTAATCTGCCCAACAACAAATTTGCCCCAAAGAAGTATAAAAAACGCAAAACGTAAATTGAGCATGAAATTGTCCAAAATGTCTTGCCTTAAGAGTCCCCTTCACTGGAACTAAGGGGCCAAGCCCAACCCCTGAAAAACAACCCCACAACATGATTCCCCCTCCACCAAATAATTTGGACAAGTGCACAAAGCAAGGTCCATAAAGACATGTATGAGTGAGTTTGGGGTGGAGGAACATGACTGGCCTGCGGTCCTGACCTCAACCCGATAGAGCAGACCCTGCGAACCATGCCTTCTTGTCAACATTAGTGTCTGACCTCATAAATGCTCTCCTGGAAGAATGGTCGGACATTCCCATAGACACACTCTTAAACCTTATAGACAGCCTTCCTAGAAGATTTGAAGCTGTTATAGATGCAAAGGGTGGGCCAACTCAATATTGAACCCTACGGACTAAGACTGGGATGCCATTAAAGTTTGCGTGTAAAAGCAGGTGTCCTAATACTTTTGATATTATAGTGGATAACATTTCAAATTTTTGATTTAGATATACTTTAAGGCCAATGTAAAAGAAGCCTAAAACTGTTTAAATGGAGGTGAGAATTAGCACATTGTTCCCTATGGTTGTAATTTGGAATTAACTTATTTAAAAATATTACTAATATATTATTTTAATACTCAAAGCTTTGGTAACATGGGGTAATGAACTATCTTCCATAGCCCCTAATGGGAAAACAGTTCTGCAATGGTTATATGTATGAATGGGCCATACGACCCCCTGTTCGGTTCGCAACAGAACTTTAGAACATTGCAAAAGTTCGGAACCGAATAAGGAACCCCATTGAAGTCTATACAACCTGAACTGGAAAAATCTAAAGTGCCCATTTGGAAGCCTTATATGCAATAATTTGGCATACAATGGTTATGGGGGTCTGGGTACTGCCCTGGGGAACATGTATCAATGAAAAAAAGTTTGTAAAAAACTTAATTTTTAAATGAGTAGTGATTTACTGATGCTTGGGGAGCCAGTCTGTATGATGAGGCCACAATGTAGTGCACTGGGAACAAGATTAGAGATTTTTTGGATAAATTCTGGTGTCTCCTCCACAGACTTTGGATGGAAGTGTCAGGTGCGGAAAAATTGGTCTTTAGGTGTCAGAGGTGCCTTCACACCGTAACCCTATAGAGGTACTCTTGATGAAAGCAAGAATTGACCTTGCTGTCAAAAATTGAAATGATATGCACCTGTCAAACCGGTGCGGAAAAATTGGTCTTTAGGTGTCAGAGGTGCCTTCACACCATAACCCTATAGAGGTACTCTTGATGAAAGCAAGAATTGGCCTTGCTGTCAAAAATTGAAATGATATGCACCTGTCAAACAGATGCGGAAAAATTTGTCTTTGGGTGTTAATTGTGCCCATGAAACCTACACCAAAAAACTTCTTCCAGATGAAATGAACCCCCACAACGCTAGCCAGCTTAGAAGTCGTGCAGAGATTCCACATCCCAAAAAAACTTAGTTGGCGACATCGGCATTAGGGATGAGCCGAACAACCTCCCCCCCCCCCGGTTCGGTTCGCACCAGAACATACGAACAGACAAAAAATTTGTATGAACACTGTAAAAGTCTATGGGACATGTATGAATGCAAAAACGTTTTTAAAATGGTATTTTTTTTTCAGGAGCAGCGCTTTTTTTCTTTTTTGGTTTAATAGACTTCAACGGAGAGTCTGCAGAAAAGCATGTAGTGTGTTTTTGCAGCGATTTGCGTTTTGTGTTTTTTAATCTGCCCAACAACAAATTTGCCCCAAAGAAGTATAAAAAACGCAAAACGTAAATTGAGCATGAAATTGTCCAAAATGTCTTGCCTTAAGAGTCCCCTTCACTGGAACTAAGGGGCCAAGCCCAACCCCTGAAAAACAACCCCACAACATGATTCCCCCTCCACCAAATAATTTGGACAAGTGCACAAAGCAAGGTCCATAAAGACATGTATGAGTGAGTTTGGGGTGGAGGAACATGACTGGCCTGCGGTCCTGACCTCAACCCGATAGAGCAGACCCTGCGAACCATGCCTTCTTGTCAACATTAGTGTCTGACCTCATAAATGCTCTCCTGGAAGAATGGTCGGACATTCCCATAGACACACTCTTAAACCTTATAGACAGCCTTCCTAGAAGATTTGAAGCTGTTATAGATGCAAAGGGTGGGCCAACTCAATATTGAACCCTACGGACTAAGACTGGGATGCCATTAAAGTTTGCGTGTAAAAGCAGGTGTCCTAATACTTTTGATATTATAGTGGATAACATTTCAAATTTTTGATTTAGATATACTTTAAGGCCAATGTAAAAGAAGCCTAAAACTGTTTAAATGGAGGTGAGAATTAGCACATTGTTCCCTATGGTTGTAATTTGGAATTAACTTATTTAAAAATATTACTAATATATTATTTTAATACTCAAAGCTTTGGTAACATGGGGTAATGAACTATCTTCCATAGCCCCTAATGGGAAAACAGTTCTGCAATGGTTATATGTATGAATGGGCCATACGACCCCCTGTTCGGTTCGCAACAGAACTTTAGAACATTGCAAAAGTTCGGAACCGAATAAGGAACCCCATTGAAGTCTATACAACCTGAACTGGAAAAATCTAAAGTGCCCATTTGGAAGCCTTATATGCAATAATTTGGCATACAATGGTTATGGGGGTCTGGGTACTGCCCTGGGGAACATGTATCAATGAAAAAAAGTTTGTAAAAAACTTAATTTTTAAATGAGTAGTGATTTACTGATGCTTGGGGAGCCAGTCTGTATGATGAGGCCACAATGTAGTGCACTGGGAACAAGATTAGAGATTTTTTGGATAAATTCTGGTGTCTCCTCCACAGACTTTGGATGGAAGTGTCAGGTGCGGAAAAATTGGTCTTTAGGTGTCAGAGGTGCCTTCACACCGTAACCCTATAGAGGTACTCTTGATGAAAGCAAGAATTGACCTTGCTGTCAAAAATTGAAATGATATGCACCTGTCAAACCGGTGCGGAAAAATTGGTCTTTAGGTGTCAGAGGTGCCTTCACACCATAACCCTATAGAGGTACTCTTGATGAAAGCAAGAATTGGCCTTGCTGTCAAAAATTGAAATGATATGCACCTGTCAAACAGATGCGGAAAAATTTGTCTTTGGGTGTTAATTGTGCCCATGAAACCTACACCAAAAAACTTCTTCCAGATGAAATGAACCCCCACAACGCTAGCCAGCTTAGAAGTCGTGCAGAGATTCCACATCCCAAAAAAACTTAGTTGGCGACATCGGCATTAGGGATGAGCCGAACAACCTCCCCCCCCCCGGTTCGGTTCGCACCAGAACATACGAACAGACAAAAAATTTGTATGAACACTGTAAAAGTCTATGGGACATGTATGAATGCAAAAACGTTTTTAAAATGGTATTTTTTTTTCAGGAGCAGTGATTTTATTAATGCTTAAAGTGAAACAATAAGAATGAACTATTCCTTTAAATATCGTGCCTGGGGGGGGGGGGTCCCCTTAGTCTGCCTGTAAAGTAGCGCATCTTTCCCATGTTTATAAAAGTACCTCAGAAAAATGAAATTTGTAAAGGTAAAAATGTAATTTAAAATTGCTTGCAGCTTTAATGTCTTGCGGGATTCTGGCAATATACATAAAAAATAATTGAAAAAAAAATGGGGTGGATCCCCCCACCCCAAAATCCATACCAGGCCCTTCAGGTCTGGTATGGATTTTAAGGGGAATCTGATGCCAAAATGTAAAAAAAAAAAAATGGTGTGGGGGTCCCCCCAAAATCCATACCAGACCCTTATCCGAGCATGCAACCTAGCAGGCCACAAGGAAAAGGGGGAGGGGACGAGAGTGCCCCCCCTCCTTAACCATACCAGTCCACATGCCCTCAACATGGGGAAGGTGCCCCCCAAAGCACCTTGTCCCCATGTTGATGGGGACAAGGGCCTCATCCCCATCACCCTGGCCATTGGTTTTGGGGGTCTGGGGGCGGGGGTTTATCGGAATCTGGAAGCCCCAGATCCCACCCCCCCATGTGAATGGGTATCGGGTACATTGAACCCCTACCTAGTCACCAAAAAAGTGTCAAATAAGTAAAAACGACAGAAGACAGTTTTTGACAATTCCTTTATTTAAAAAAAAAAGAAAAGTGTCCCGCAAGGTAAATCCATCGTCAATCATGGCATCTGACGGTCCCGAGAAAAAAAAAACTGAAAAACTCTGCCTTCATGGGAGGTGTCCCACCGACTGCTGTCTTTTCACTTTGACAGCTGTTATATATGTAACGTAAACATGAGATTTGTTTTTTCCTTTTTTTATATTCCTTTGGCGCCGTGATTGAAGACGGATGGACATTGCGGGATACTTTTTGTTTTTTTTAATAAAGGAATTGTCAAAAACTGTCTTCTGTCGTTTTTACTTTTTTGACACTTTTTGGGTGAATGGTAGGGGTACAATGTACCCCATACCCATTCATATGGGGGCAAGATCTGGGGGCCCCCTTGTTAAAAGGGGCTTATCAGAATCTGGAAGATTCTGGGGCCCCCAGATCTTGCCCCCATATGAATGGGTATGGGTTACATTGTACTGCCCGCAGACCCCCACAACCATCGGGCAAGGGTTGTAGATATGAGGCCCTTGTCCCCCTCAACATGGAGACAAGGTACTTTGGGGGGACCCCAAAGCACCCCAAAGCACCCTCCCCATGTTGAGGTATGGATTTTAAGGGGAATCTGATGCCAAAATGTAAAAAAAAAAAATGGTGTGGGGGTCCCCCCAAAATCCATACCAGACCCTTATCCGAGCATGCAACCTAGCAGGCCACAAGGAAAAGGGGGAGGGGACGAGAGTGCCCCCCTCCTTAACCATACCAGTCCACATGCCCTCAACATGGGGAAGGTGCCCCCCAAAGCACCTTGTCCCCATGTTGATGGGGACAAGGGCCTCATCCCCATCACCCTGGCCATTGGTTTTGGGGGTCTGGGGGCGGGGGTTTATCGGAATCTGGAAGCCCCAGATCCCACCCCCCCATGTGAATGGGTATCGGGTACATTGAACCCCTACCCTACACTTTGACAGCTGTTATATATGTAACGTAAACATGAGATTTGTTTTTTCCTTTTTTTATATTCCTTTGGCGCCGTGATTGAAGACGGATGGACATTGCGGGATACTTTTTGTTTTTTTTAATAAAGGAATTGTCAAAAACTGTCTTCTGTCGTTTTTACTTTTTTGACACTTTTTGGGTGAATGGTAGGGGTACAATGTACCCCATACCCATTCATATGGGGGCAAGATCTGGGGGCCCCCTTGTTAAAAGGGGCTTATCAGAATCTGGAAGATTCTGGGGCCCCCAGATCTTGCCCCCATATGAATGGGTATGGGTTACATTGTACTGCCCGCAGACCCCCACAACCATCGGGCAAGGGTTGTAGATATGAGGCCCTTGTCCCCCTCAACATGGAGACAAGGTACTTTGGGGGGACCCCAAAGCACCCCAAAGCACCCTCCCCATGTTGAGGGCAGGTGGCCTGGTACGGTTCAGGTGGGGGGGCTCTCTCGTCCTCCCCTTTTTCTGCGGCCTGCCAGGTGCATGCTCAGATAAGGGTCTGGTATGGATTTTTGGGGGGACCCCCACGCCATTTTTTTTTTAAATTTGGGGTAGGGTTCCCTTTAACCACTTCAATACACTGTGTTATATACAGTGGTGTGAAAAAGTGTTTGCCCCCTTCCTCATTTCCTGTTCCTTTGCATGTTTGTCACACTTAAGTGTTTTGGAACATCAAACCAATTTAAACAATAGTCAAGGACAACACAAGTAAACACAAAATGCAATTTGTAAATGAAGGTGTTTATTATTAAAGGTGAAAAAAAATCCAAACCATCATGGCCCTGTGTGAAAAAGTGATTGCCCCCCTTGTTAAAACATACTATAACTGTGGTTGTCCACACCTGAGTTCAATTTCTCTAGCCACACCCAGGCCTGATTATTGCCACACCTGTTCACAATCAGGGCATCACTTAAATAGGAGCTGCTTGACACAGTAAGGTCCACCAGAAGATCCTTAAAAGCTACACATCATGCCGAGACCCAAAGAAATTCAGGAACAATTGAGAAAGAAAGTAATTGAGATCTATCAGTCTGGAAAGGGTTATAAGGCCATTTCCAAAGCTTTGGGAATCCAGCGAACTACAGTGAGAGCCATTATCCACAAATGGCGAAGACATGGAACAGTGGTGAACCTTCCCAGGAGTGGCCGGCCGCCCAAAATTACCCCAAGAGCGCAGCGACGACTCATCCAAGAGGTCACAAAAGACCCCACAACAACGTCCAAGGAACTGCAGGCCTCACTTGCCTCAGTTAAGGTCAGCGTTCATGCCTCCACCATCAGGAAAAGACTGGGCAAAAATGGCCTGCATGGCAGAGTTCCAAGGAGAAAACCACTGCTGAGCAAAAAGAACATCAAAGCTCGTCTCAATTTCTCCACAACACATCTTGATGATCCCCAAGACTTTTGGGACAACATTCTGTGGACCGATGAGACAAAAGTGGAACTCTTTGGAAGGTGTTTGTCCAAGTATATCTGGCGTAGAAGGAACACTGCATTTCAGAAAAAGAACATTATACCAACAGTAAAATATGGTGGTGGTAGTGTGATGGTCTGGGGCTGTTTTGCTGCTTCAGGACCTGGAAGACTTGCCGTGATAAAAGGAACTATGAATTCTGCTGTCTACCAAGAGATCCTGAAGGAGAATGTCCGACCATCTGTTCGTGTACTCAAGCTGAAACGAACTTGGGTTCTGCAGCAGGACAATGATCCTAAACACACCAGCAAGTCCACCACCGAATGGCTGAAGAAAAACAAAATGAAGACTTTGGAGTGGCCTAGCCAAAGTCCTGACCTGAATCCTATTGAGATGTTGTGGTATGACCTTAAAAAGGCCGTTCATGCTCGAAAACCCTCTAATGTAACTGAATTAGGACAATTCTGCAAAGATGAGTGGGCCAAAATTCCTCCAGGACGCTGTAAAAGCCTCATTGCACGTTATCGCAAACGCTTGGTTGCAGTTGTTGCTGCTAAGGGTGGCCCAACCAGTTATTAGGTTTAGGGGGCAATCACTTTTTCACACAGGGCCATGATGGTTTGGATTTTTTTTCACCTTTAATAATAAACACCTTCATTTACAAATTGCATTTTGTGTTTACTTGTGTTGTCCTTGACTATTGTTTAAATTGGTTTGATGTTCCAAAACACTTAAGTGTGACAAACATGCAAAGGAACAGGAAATGAGGAAGGGGGCAAACACTTTTTCACACCACTGTAAACTACACTGCCTGCATTGACTGAATATATATATATATATATATATATATATATATATATATATATATATATATATATACACATACACATAGCTCAATCTATCTCCGTCCACACACTATACATGGCTGCTATGTAAGCAGTCTTATATAGTGTGGGGCGTGGACTTGGCCAATTATGGCTCTCTCAGCAGAGCGCAGGTCAGGTGCATACTTTGGCCAATCATCATACAGCAATGCACTGCAATCTCGATTATGGGGCATTCTGTGGCGCTCAAATTTCACACGAACACCCCATATGTTCGGTTCGTTTTAGAACAAACGAACATCCGATGTTTGAGTAAAACTTACATTCAACTCGAACCGTGGGCTCATCCCAAGTCGGCATCAGGGGCATCATAGCTGCTGTTAATCCAGGACTGATTAATTTTAATAAATGTCAGACGGTCCATGGAGTCTGTGTGGACAGACACGTTTTATTATCAGTAACAAAACCTCCAGCAGCACTGAATGTCCGTTCGGAAAACATGCCGGATGCAGGACAGCCCAGTAGCTCATTTGCATACTGGGTAAGTTCTGGCCAGTGGTCTATTCTCATGACCCAGTAACCCAGTGGATCGTCAACTGCAAATCTCTCTATCTCTGTTTTCACTGCTAGATAATCGTCCATCATATGATGCAGACGCTGCCGATGGGATGTGGAAGCTGACAGCCCAGGGCAGTAAGGACTAAAAAATAGTAAAATGCATCACTTAGGCAGCCCCCTCTCCATCGCTCCTCTCTCCTGACCAACAGAAGCCTCAAAATGACGTTTTCTACAACACTGTAACCTACTGTCGGGAAAAGCATTAGATAAGCTTCTCTTTAACCACTTCAGCCCCGGACCAATTGGCAGCCAAAGGACCAGGCCCCTTTTTGCGATTCGGCACTGCGTCGATTTAACTGACAATTGCGCGGTCGTGCGAGGTGGCTCCAAAACAAAATTGGCGTCCTTTTTTTCCCACAAATAGAGCTTTCTTTTGGTGGTATTTGATCGCCCCTGCGGTTTTTATTTTTTGCGCTATAAACAAAAATAGAGCGACAATTTTGAAAAAAATTCTATATTTTTTACTTTTTGCTATAATAAATATCCCCAAAAAAATATATATAACATTTTTTTTTTTCTCAGTTTAGGCCGATACGTATTCTTCGACATATTTTTGCAATTAGCGATTATTGATTGGTTTGCGCAAAAGTTATAGCGTTTACAAAATAGGGGATAGTTTTATAGCATTTTTATTAATATTTTTTTTTTTACTAGTAATGGCGGCGATCAGCGATTTTTATTGTGACTGCGACATTATGGCGGACACATCGGACATTTTTGACACATTTTTGGGACCATTGTCATTTATACAGCAATCAATGCTATTTAAATGCATTGGTTCATGTATAAATGACAGTTGTAGTGAAGGGGTTAACCACTAGGGGGAGGGGAGGGGTTATGGGCTGTGACGTGTGTGTTTTTTTTTACATTAGGGGGCGGGGCTGACGTCTGACGTCATTGATCGGCTTTCCCGATGACAGGGAACAGCCGATCAATGACAGGCAGAGTAGGAAGCGCGGGGAGAGGTTTGTTTACACAGACCTCTCCCTGTTCTTCAGCTCCGTAACCCGATCGTGGGACACCAGCGGCGATCGGGTCCGCTGGTCCCGCGGCCGGGGTCACGGAGCTCCCGACCGGGTCGGCACAGGCCACAGGCAGGCACATGCACGATCACGTACAGGTACGTGATTTTGCCTGCCCGTGCCATTTTGCCGACGTATATCGGCGTTAGGCGGTCGGGAAGCGGTTAAGGTGTCCCCAAGAGATTTCATCTTCTGCACCCTCTGTGGGGATGGGATGAGTTCTGAGACTTTCCCCTTGTAATGGTGGTCAAGGAGGGTTGTTAACCAATAGTGATCCTTCTCCTTTATGCCACGTATTCTTGGGTCCTTTCGCAGGCTTTGAAGCATGAGGGAGCCCATACACCACAAGTTTGGTGGCATGAGAAGCAGACTCCTCGGAGTCACTGAGGATTACAGTATCTGGAACTGCCTCCTCCCAGCCACGTACAACTCCCAAGAGTTCTGGGATGGAAAACCATCTCTGAATGTTTGACGTATGTCTTCCTCTGCTTAAATGCCTCCAAAACTGCCAGAATCCTCCTCCTCCATCTCCTCTTGTGTGTTCTGTGGCATAGGAAGAATATTGTCTGCATAAAGCGGGCCTCGAGAGGAAAGGAAGTCCTCCTCTTCCTCCTGCTACCCTGCCATAATGCCATGCAGAGTCTGCTCCAACAGGAACACAACAGAGATTGTGTCATTGATGCATGCATTGTCACGGCTCATCATCCTTGTTGTCTCCTCAAATGGTGAAAGTACAGTGTAGCCATTGGCGTGGGTAAAAAAAAAATCTGAGCCGCCCTGAGCCTGTCGTTGTGCCATACTCACAGGTACTCGTTGACGGCTCTCTACTGCATGTGCAGCCACTGCAGCATTGCCAAATTCGAGTTCCAGCAGGTGGGCATGTAACTAATCAGGCGGTTTATGGGCCGGTGGAATTCCCGCTGGATTTCAGTCAACCGAGCTCTGACTGTGTATGACCGCCTGAAATGGCTACAGACTCTTCTGGCCTGCTTTAGCAGATTTTCCAACCCTGGGTACCTATTTAAGAAATGCTGCACCACCAAATTGAGGACATGTGCTAGGCATGGCACGTATGTCACCTTTCCCTGTCTAAGGGCAGACAGGAGGCTTGTGCTATTATCACAAACCACCATCCTGGCTCCAGCTGGAGTGGTATGAACCACCTCTGGGCCTGCCCCTGCAGAGCTGAAAGAATCTCTGCTTCGGTGTAGTTCCTGTCCCTTAGACACACCAGCTGAAGCACTGCATGGTACCTTTTAGCCTGACTCATTGAATAACCTCTTGAATGTTTAGGGGGTACTTGTGGTTCATAGGACAATCCAGCAGAGAACGGCATGGAGGAGGGGGTATAGCATCATCACCACTAGCTGTATGGCGGCACAACAAGCTGCAGCACTGAGCCCTGTCCTTCATCCTTCTGAGTTACCCAGTATGCTGTGAATGAAATATATCATCCCTGACCATGCTTACTGGACCACATGTCAGCAGCTGACTGCCTTGCCCAACGATCGTGTCAACTTTAAATTCCTTCCTGCCACTATCCATCATGTCATGTCACCTAAGGAAAAACCAGGACGAATTTGGCTGCTAAGGGATGATACTGTATATCTTTTTAAAGAGACAAGACAGGCTGAAGATACAGTTTAAAACACCAATCTTGTTTCTTTACATTTAGATGGAATGAGGAAGAGGAAAAATTTGTCAGGTTTTTCTGTCAGTGTCCCTATTGAGGAGATTTTTCCTCACTTCCTGTCCAATGTGTGAAGGTTGGGGAGATTGAGGTTGTTGAAGGGACAGATGGATAAAAAATCACAGACAGCTAAAACCCTTCCCTGCTACTAAATATGTTTTTTGTCTCTATCCCCTTTGGAGCCATTTCCTATAACTTCCTGAAGTTCCTGTTCTAACAGGTGAAGGCAAGACACAAATGACAGTAAGAACCCCATCACTCTCTATGCCTTCCCCACTTTATCCTAAACATTGCTTGGAGTTGGATTTTAACCACTTGCCGACCCCAATACATATATATACGTTGTGGTTTGCAAGTGGTTGAAGATATCAGCCATAACCCCGGTATCATTTTTTTCACCCGGCATCTGGCTTTCTCATGAAAGCAATCCAAGCAGCTTATTAGCCACTGGATCACTTTCTGAAGCTCGCCACCGTCTCTCGGATTTACCATTTCTGCCGCTCATCTGAGAAATGATCCGAGGGTGTGGCTGGCTGGTCACAGAGGCAGTGAGAGACTAGATTGCCTCTATGGCCTTGTGTAAATTGAACACCTCTGAAGGGTGGGATTTTTAAGGCAACGAATAGGAGAAAAATATTTTTATAAAAAAGTTTATTTATACAAAACATTAAATATAGAAATTATATATCATACGAAGATATAGTACATTTTTCACAAATCTAAAACCAATAGTGTTGAAAATCAGAATGGTACTGAATGCTTATACGTCCTAGGACCTCCAACAGACTGGCGGTACTGGACACAGCGAATCATCCAACGCGTTTCGATATTTATAATACAATAATCTTCTTCAGGGATGAATTATTCGTAACATTCTCTATAACAGATTTGGAAAAAGAGTCCATTACATATATATCAAAATAAATTTTACAAAACATATAGTAGCTTTCCAAGGATGCAAGTAACTTACTACATAAACACTAGTCTGTCCAAGCACATGCACCTCGTGGTCCAGGGAGAGGTGTCTCCGCCACATTGCAACAGGTCCACATATAGTCCTATTGCTATCTCTAACAAGGAGACTGGATCAGAAAGAATCCAATAAGGCATTTTAAAGGAATGTTTAGACAGGGGCACTGCAAGAAAAAGGGGGAAGGCCAATAATAGTATTTATGAATACAATTCTTTGTTATAAGAAAATCTATAACAGAAGTTTCCCAAATAGCAACAAAAGCTTTTTTCTCATTTCTTACCCAAAAGGTGAGGGACTTCAAAAATGAATTTCCAAGGTATGTTGCTCAGTCGTGCTCTCTCCGAGCACTGCAGGGAAAAGAAAAGAAACCAAACATGGTTAAGGCCTTGGAGGACCAGAGAGACGTCATAACGTCACTTCTGGTCCAGGGTCGAAGTAAACTATTTTTTTTTTTTTTTTTAAAGCAAAAGATTAAAAATGTTTTTTTTTTTTTAATCTTTTGCTTTTAAAGGTAAAGGAGTGATCTGGGGTCTTTTTGACCACAGATCTCTCCATAAAGAGGACCTGTCATCTTTATTTCTATTACAAGTCATGTTTACATTGTGTTTTTTTTTTAACCACTTGCCGACCGCCGCATGTACATATACGTCGGCAGAATGGCACGGCTGGGCAAATGAGCGTACATGTACGTCCCTTTGAATTTGCCGCCACATGGTCATATGCACGCCGGCTGCGTCGCGATGTCCACGGGGATACCTGTGATCGTCTCACGGAGAGGAAGAACGGGGAGATGCTAATGTAAACAAGCATCTCCCCGTTCTCTCTAGAGACACTGTCACTGAACATAGCTTTCTGTGATCGGGAGCTATGATCAGAGACGTGTCACTCGTAGCTACGCCCCTAACAGTTAGAATCGCTCCCTAGGACACACTTACCCCTTCCTAGCCAGCTAGAGGTTAATCCCTTTACTGCCAGTGCCATTTTTATAGTAATCAGTGCAATTTTATAGCACTGATCGCTGTAAAAATGACAATGGTCCCAAAAATGTGTCAAAATTGTCCGATGTGTCTGCCATAATGTCGCAGTCATGATAAAAATCGCAGATTGCCGCCATTACTAGTAAAAAAAAAAAAATATTAATAAAAATGCCATAAAACAAACCCCTATTTTGTAGACGCTATAACATTTGCGCAAACCAATCAATAAACGCTTATTGCGATTTTTTTACCAAAAATATGTAGAAGAATACGTATCGGCCTAAACTGAGGAAAAAAATTGTTTTTTTTATATATATATTTTTTGGGGATATTTATTATAGCAAAAAGTAAAAAAGAATGCGTTTTTTTTAAAAATTGTCGCTCTATTTTTGTTTATAGCGCAAAAAAAAACGCAGAGGTGATCAAATACCACCAAAAGAAAGCTCTATTTATGGGGAAAAAAAGGACGTCAATTTTGTTTGGAAGCCACGTCGTACGACCGCGCAATTGTCAATTAAATCGACGCAGTGTCAAATTGCAAAAAGTACTCTGGTCTTTGGCCAGCCAAATGGTCCGGGGCTTAAGTGGTTAATTCATTAAAATTTATTTTTTCCAAAAAATTGTGTTTGAAAAACCACTGCACAAATACCGTGTGACATAAAAAATTTCAACAATCGACATTTTTTTCCCTAGGGTCTCTGCTAAAAAAATATATATAATAATATTTGGGGGTTAAAAGTAATTTATAATACTGATTTAAACTTGTAAACAAAAAGGGCCAGAAAAGGCTTGGTCTTCAATGGGGGGAAACTCAACCCTTTTAAAGTCCAACTTGGGCAACCAATAAACAAAGTTGGCAAGGCAGCTACAGCTTCAATGCACCTATTTCTGACCCTGTCCAATGCAGACTCACCCACCTACTGATTCAGCATTGTTCCTCTTGCAGGTTAAATGAGGCCCAGTGCCATTCAACTTGCTTCCTATGAGTCCAGGGTACCCAGGGCATCAAGGCCCCCTCCCCGCCTTGGACTTTTCTATTCTTCATTGGAAAATCCAGCTCACCATACCTATAATATGGCCCGTTTTACATATGCTGACCCAATCATTTTTAAACACATTCAATTACCAGTAAATGTTGTCAGTAGTAGAGATGGGCTCGGGCGTGTTCGCACACTCCATGTGCAGAGCCCGCCATGAAGTTGGCACGGTGCTGCGCTAATGACAGGCAGTGAGACGTTTCCCGATCTCTGCAGCCGCACATCGGGAAAATGTCTCACTGCCTGTGATTAGCGCGGCGCCGTGCGGAATTCCTGGCGGGCTCTACACGTGAAGTGTGCGAGCACGCCCGAGCCAATCTTTAGTCAGTAGTCCTCTATGCTTTCTGTTGTGCTGCTCTGCCATTCATATTTGCTGCATTCTACAGTAAGTCCCTTAGATAGTCATGATAGTCTGCTATGTCTCTATAAACCTCCAACCCCCTGCACCCCCCCCTCCCCCCAAAGCTGTGGTTGCTTCAGCACCGTTGTTTCAGCAATCGCGGTTTTGATTTTTTTTTTTTCTTTTCTTGGTATTTCTATTAATGATAAACACAAATGTCTGACACCCAGATGTGTTTTTTTTTTTTCTTTTTTCACTTTAATTGTACTAAAAAAGCCACGATTAATGAAAAATGTAAAAACTTGCTTCAATCATAAATACAATAAAATTACAATAAAACCATGAGCAAAATAAAAAATAACATATATATCTACTTTCATATCACTAACTACACCCCTTTAGGGCTCTTTCACACGGGGCGGATCAGTGCAGATCCGCCCCGTGGATAGCCGCTTGCTCAGCGGGGATCGCCGGTGCGATCTCCGCTAAGCAGGAAGATGACAGGTCCGTCTCTGCACACAGCGCAGGGACTGACCTATCAGAGCGCTGCTCTCCCCTATGGGAGATCGGGTGACGACGGACCGTAGAGTCTGTCGTCATCCGATCCGCTCTGCCGACGGATGAAAAAATAGGGTTTTCCTCCGTCTGCAGAAACGGAGCATAGCGGGCACGGACGAGAGCGGGTGTCAGCGGATGCTCATCCGCTGACACCCGCTATCCCATAGGGATACATGTATGTCCGTTTTTCATCCGAAAACGGATGGATGAAAAACGGATATACGGTCCGTCCGTGTGAAAGAGCCCTTAGGCGCATGGCACTATGGAACATGTTCACATCAATGCATTTTTGTGCCTCTGCGTTTTTGGAAAGGGTCAGGGACTTTTTTTCATGCAAAATGCAGCGTTTTGCATGTAATAGAAGTCAATGGACCCGCATCCAAAACGCAAGTACCGCGTTTTTACATCGATTTTGCTGCGATTTGCGACAAAAACGCAGCAAGCACCGCAAAAAGCAATGCAAAAATGCTCAAAACCAAAATGCATAGATGTGAATCGAGCCTTAGTACCCAAGATGATCTCTCTGGTTTATTCTAACCTTCATCAACTACTATTACCAACAATGCACACATGTTACTAAATGGGAAGAAGACTTAGGGCTCTTTCACACAGACGGACCGTATGTCCGTTTTTCATCCATCCGTTTTCGGATGAAAAACGGACATACATGTATCCCTATGGGATAGCGGGTGTCAGTGGATGAGCCTCCGCTGACACCCGCTCTCGTCCGTGCCCGCTATGCTCCGTTTCTGCAGACGGAGGAAAACCCCATTTTTTCATCTGTCTGCAGAGCGGATCGGATGACAACGGACTCTACGGTCCGTCGTCACCCGATCTCCCATAGGGGAGAGCGGCGCTCTGACAGGTCCGTCCCTGCCTGCACGGAGTGCAGAGACGGACCTGTCATCTTCCTGCTCAGCAGAGATCGCTCCGGCGATCCCCGCTGAGCAAGCGGCTATCCACGGGGCGGATCAGCACTGATCCGCCCCGTGTGAAAGAGCCCATAAAAGCTAAAAAGTCTGAAGACTGGAGAGACACCTGGATTACTAGGGCTACTTGCACAATTAGCATCACCAGTCTTGAATCTTCATTGAAGGTTTTGACCAGATGGTACTTAGTACCTTTCAGACTAGCACATATGTTCCCTGTATTGTGCAGAGTATTGCAATTAAGCGATGGAAGCTTCTTGGATACCGCAAATGGCTTTTTTCTTTTTGGGCTCTTTCACACGGAGGTGTCCGTGTACGGAGCCTGCTCTGCTCAGCGGGGGATCGCTCTGTCGATCCCCGCTGAGCAGGAAGATGACAGGTCTGTCTCTGCACACTGTGCAGGGACAGACCTGTCAGAGCGCCGCTCTGCCCTATGGGGGATCGATATGGTTGCCACCTCATCCCTTTAAACCCGAACACATATTAATTACACAGGTTCTGTGGCTGATTAAGGTGGTAATTAAACTCACTTGGTGCCTTATCTGCATTTAACCGCTTCCCGACCGGCCACTGCATATATACGTCAGCAGAATGGCACGGGCAGGCAGAATCACGTACCTGTACGTGATCGTGCATGTGCCTGCCCGTGGGTCGCGCGCGCGCCGCTAGCGGCGCGCTCGCGACCCGGTCGGGAGCTCCGTGACCCCGGCCGCGGGACCAGCGGACCCGATCGCCGCTGGTGTCCCGCGATCGGGTTACGGAGTGGAAGAACGGGGAGAGGTCTATGTAAACAAACCTCTCCCCGCGCTTCCTACACTGACTGTCAGTGATCGGCGGTTCCCTGTCATCGGGAACGCCGATCAATGACGTCAGACGTACAGCCACGCCCCCCTACTGTAAAAAAAAAAAACACAACACGTCACACTGACTCCTCCCCGCCCCCTAGTGGTTAACCCCCTAACTACAACTGTCATTTACATAGGAATCAGTGCTATTTAAATAGCACTGATTGCTGTATAAATGACAAATGTCCCAAAAATGTGTCAAAAATGTCCGATGTGTCCGCCAAAATGTCGCAGTCACAATAAAAATCGCTGATCGCCGCCATTACTAAAAAAAAAAAAATATTAATAAAAATGCTATAAAACTATCCCCTATTTTGTAAACGCTATAACTTTTGCGCAAACTAATCAATAATCGCTAATTGCGATTTTTTTTACCAAAAATATGTAGAAGAATACGTATCGGCCTAAACTGAGGAAAAAAAATGTTTTTTTATATATTTTTTGGGGATATTTATTATAGCAAAAAGTAAAAAATATTGCATTTTTTTCAAAATTGTCGCTCTATTTTTGTTAATAGCGCAAAAAATAAAAACCGCAGGGGCGATCAAATACCACCAAAAGAAAGCTCTATTTGTGGGAAAAAAAGGACGCCAATTTTGTTTTGGAGCCACGTCGCATGACCGCGCAATTGTTAGTTAAAGCGACGCAGTGCCGAATTGCAAAAAGGGGCTTGGTCCTTTGGCTGCCAATTGGTCCGGGGCTGAAGTGGTTAATTAGCCTCAGAACCTGTGTAATGCAAAGGTGTTCGGGTTTAAAGGGATGAGGTGGCAACTCTAGGGATCGGATGATCTGCAGACGGATGGAAAAAATAGATTTTTCCTCCGTCACACTTTTTTTATCACCGCTGACATCCGTCCCTCCATAGACCTCTATGGAGTGTCCAATCAAGTCCGCCTAAAAAACTGACAAGCGGACCTGAACAGATCGTTCATGTGAAAGGGGCCTTATACAGTGCCTTGCAAAAGTTTTCACCCCCTTGGCATTTTTCGTGTTTTGTTGCCTCACAACCTGGAATTAACATGGATTGTTTGAGGACTTGCATCATTTCATTTACAGAACATGCCCACAACTTTGAAGATTTTTTATTTATTTATTTTATTGTGAAACAAACAACAAATAGGACAAAATAACAGAAAAAGTCAATGTGCATAGCTATTCACCCCCCTAAAGTCAATACTTTGTAGAGCCACCTTTTGCGGCTATCACAGCTCCAAGTCGCTTTGGATAAGTCTCTATGAGCTTGCCACATCTTACCACTGGGATTTTTGCCCATTCCTCCTTGCAAAACTGTTCCAGCTCCTTCAAGTTGAATGGTTTGCACTTGTGAACAGCAATCTTTAAGTCTGACCACAGATTTTCTATTGGATTGAGGTCTGGGCTTTGACTAGGCCATTCCAACACATTTACATGTTTCCCCTTAAACCACTCAGGTGTTGCTTTAGCAGTGTGTTTGGGGTCATTGTCCTGCTGGAAGGTGAACCTTCGTCCTAGCCTCAAATCACACACAGAGTGGTACAGGTTTTGCTCAAGAATATTCCTGTATTTAGCACCATCCACCTTTCCCTCAACCCTGACCAGTTTCCCAGTCACGGCTGCTGAAAAACATCCCCACAGCATGATGCTAATGGTGTTCTTTGGGTGATGTTATGTGTTGGGTTTGCTCCAGACATAGCGTTTTCTTTGATGGCCAAAAAGTTAAATTTTAGTCTCATCAGACCAGAGCACCTTCCTCCATACATTTTGGGAGCCTCCCACGTGCCTTTTCGCAAACTTTGAATATTTTATTATAACCTAACCCTGACTTGTACTTCTCAACAACATTCTCCCTTACTTGTTTGGAGAGTTCCTTGGTCTTCATGGCAGGGTTTGGTTAGTGGTGCCTCTTGCTTAGGTGTTGCAGCCTCTGGGGCCTTTGAAAAAGGTGTGTATATGTAATGACAGATCAAGTGACACTTAGATTGCACACAGGTGGACATCATTTCACTAATTATGTGACTTCTGAAGGTAATTGGTTGCACCAGAGCTTTTTATGGGCTTCATAACAAAGGGGGTGAATACATACGCACATGCCAATTGTCAGTTTTTTATTTCTGAAAAATAGTTTTATGTATATATTTTTGTAATTTTATCTTACCAACTTAGACTATTGTGTTCTGATCCATCACATATAATTCAGATAAAAAAAAAACATTGAACTAAAGGCTGTAATGTAACAAAATAGGTAAAAAACCAAGGGGGGTAAATACTTTTGCAAGCCGCTGTATATCACATGTCTTACAGCATGGAGAAACATGAAACAGGAAGTAGGAATATACAAGTACATGCACTGAGATAGACAATACATCCTGTTATCAGAGAAAACGTGAACGATACACTATAATACCACAGCTCCACCTGCTCCATAGATAGGTATAATGCATACAGTATTGTCAGTTTATTAACAACTTTACATTACATGCTGTTGTCCTTCCAACACCCCTTCTCAACAGCATGAGCTTTGTCAAATTATATTCAGCTTCTTCTGGAAATAACTATGACGTTCCTTCAATAAAAGGAGGTGAATGTAAAGGAGCGCCCGAAATGCAGTAGTTGTGAAATAAACCACTTTATTTGGAGTACAGATGGTAGAATATAGCAGTTTATTCTACCATCTGTACTCCGAATAAAGCTTTATTTCCCATCTACTGCATTTCGGGCGCTCCTTTACATTCACCTCCTTTGATCACTACGGGAGCGGCCACCTGGCTGCACCCTGAGGTAGCAGCCCATACCCATAACAGGGTTTACCATCTTCACAAAACAATCGGGCAACAAACTCTGGAAAGAAACCTTTCTTACCTTGCCCTTTGGACCTCCTATCTACAACCAGTGACCAACCAAGTCAGTCCAGCGCGATCTCTACCCTTCAAGAATACATTTCTTTAAATAAAGGCTTGGTGAGTGCATCAGCAGTCATCTCCTCTGACGGACAGTATTGAATGTCAATAACACCTTGCTCTTGATTGTCCCTCAATAGGTGATACTTGACGACGATGTGTTTGGTCCTAGGATTGACCCTTTCTGATTGCGTAAGTCAGGGGTGCCCAACCAGTGGCCCGCGGAGCCCTCAACCTCCTGCTCTAAGATGGCAGGTTGGCAAGCCCAGATCACGGGTTGCCGACCCGCCATCCCAGAGCAGCAGTTTTGTGAATGAAGCCACTGGTAGTGGAAGCAAGTAACTGTGGAGCAGAGCCACATAAGCCAATGCTTCCTGTATAGCGCCCGCTCCTGTCACAGGCGTGATACCAAATGCACTCCGCCTGGGACAGCAACAGCCAGCGATACCAGAATGGAAGACGGTTATTAAAGTTAAGTTTACTGCTAAATTCACAGTATATATGGATATATCTGTTTTGCAGTGATTACTGGGCTGCTTTAAAACTGATCCGCAGGTGCAGTGCAGCTGCAGGTTACCTGCATTGAGCCATAGACATCTGTTATTACCTGCGGGTTTGTTGCACCTTCAGAAAGTGCGCCACACCTGCAGGATATAATAGAAGTTAACAGCAAAGTGCAGCTAACCTGCAGAAAATCCACAGGTTCACTGCGCTGCACCCGCGGTTTGGGCAAATCGCAGCGCATCAGTGTGAAAGCAGCCTTAGGCCCCTTTCACATGATTGGTCTGACCCAATCGGACTTACTATTCACCTCTATGGAGCAGCAGATGTAAACGGACTTGTGTCTGTTTACACCCACCTACCTTCCATCTGGGCGAATCGGATTGGATCAGAGGGACCATAGAGTAGAGTGGACTGTGTCCGTGGACTGTGTCCATGGACACGGACCTGTCATCCTCCGGCTTCGCTCATTGTGGCCCGCGACCAGTTACCAATTCACTAAAGTGGCCCTCGCTCTTCAAAAGGTTGGGCACCCCTGGCGTAAGCTTTATACAACCCTGGTTGTCTTCAAAAATGGGAATTGGTTTGACATGTCTATCCCAATGTCCACATAAAATTCACAAATCCATATCGCTTCTTGACATGCGTGTGCTGCAGCAATGTACTCTGCTTCAGTTGAAGCTAGAGCGACAGTTACTTGCTTTTGACTAGACCAACTTATGGTTCTTTCCCCATATTGGAACATTAATCCATTTGTGGATTTGCGGTTTGTGCATACCCCAGCCCAATCATCATCCACATATAAGACCAGTTTTGGATCTGGAGCTGCTGGTACCCGTAACTTCATCTGAATTGTTCCTTTGAGGTATTGCATTTTTTTTTTTTTGTAATTCCTTTATTTTATTTTCAAAATGATGCAATTTAACAGTCAAAAACATATGACAGGGATTATCATAAAAACAAAAACGTGAAACAGAAAGAGTTGAATGTTAGAATAGCAAGGTCAAATATTAATTCCACCTGTTATGCACTCTGTAGCATACATGTAGAGGCGTAGCTGCTTGATGAAGTTGTCATCGTGCCATGCCGGGGAGGCTTCCAGACAGTTACCTTAAAACACAGTACAGGTAGTACAGCAACCAGGACCATACAGTAAGATACACACTCACAGCTGTCCGGAAGACATGCCTCCCGAGAATCAGCTGGGCCCAGCCATGGGACATAACAACATGGGTGATGCAAAAACAGGATATTCACATTATCTGACTTAACCAGCCCCTGATTGGGTACAAATTAGAGAATGGAGAACAAGGGATAGGAGGAGGGAGGGGGGATAGGACTCCCCGGTGGAGGGAGAGGGGGGGGAGAGAGGAGGGGGGTAGTGTGAAACAAGGTGGAAGGGTAGCAGGGTAGACAGGTGGGGAGGGGAGGAGGAAGGAAAAGGAGAACGTTGCCTCCCGACTAGGAAGCAAATCGAGCCCTAAGGATCAGCCAGGCTGTGCAACCTCCCGGAGATATGCGTCACTGTAAATGTAGTGTTGCCAGGGTCTCCCGAAAGATCTCCTCCCTACCGTACAGGGTGGCAGTGAGATCCTCCATGTTTCTTAGTTCATTCACCTTGGCAAACCACAGGGATTTCGCCGGCGGGATCTCCAATCTCAAGGGGATGCATGCCTTAACAGCGTTTAAAAGCTGGACGGTAAGGGAGGCTTTGTATTTCTTGATGGTTCTCTTTGAGAGGTGCAGCAGGCAAGCCCCAGGGTCCCCCTCCAGGGTAACATTGGTCAGGTGCTTGATCGTGCGTGTCACCTTCAACCAAAAGAGTCTGATTTTGGGGCATTCCCAGAAAATGTGTAGCATCCTTCCCTCCTCCGTACCACAGTGACAGCATAGACTGGGGACTTGTGGGAAGAAGCGGTGTAGAGTAGCAGGCACTCTATACCATCGGGTCATGATCTTATAGCAGGTCTCTTGGACTCTGGTAGCTATGGAAGACTTCTGGACAAAGTGGAGTACGTCTCCCTCTGTGAATCAGTAAATCGGACTCCTAAGCATAACTCTTTTTATTGCATTCCAGTCACGCTGACAAGACGCTGAAAATTTCCTGCATACTATGTCTGGTCTTGTCACAGTGGCAACATATAGCAGTTTACCGATTGCTCTGTGATACATGTCATTGATCAGTAGCAAGTTTTCTGCTTCATTGCTCTTTTGATGTTTCACTTGCTTTGCATCTTGCATATGGAATTGTTCCAAGATTTACGAGATTTTCTGAGATTGGTTGAGAAGATAACTTCCATCTTCTTCTCTCTCTATTTGGATTCCCAGATAGTAGCTAATGTTCCAAAGTTCTTTGGTTTCAACATTTTCTTTCAGCTTGTGAACTTATCTTTTTTTATTCCCCTTCTTGTTCAAAACAGGTTGTCATCAACAACACAGAAAAGGATGTATATTAATCTGTCTTCTTGATTTCTGGAGTAGAGACAGGGGTCTGCTTTACTTCTTGAGAATCCCTCTCTGGTAAGTACTTTGTTCAATTTCTCATTCCACATCCTTGCAGATTGCTTAAGGCCATAGATGCTCTTCTGAAGTTTACACACAAGGTTTTCTCCTTGCTTTAACCCTCCATGTAGAGATCTTCCTTAATGTCTCCAAATAGGAAAGCAGTTTTAATGTAGGTGTTTCACTTGCGTGCCCTTTGCGGCAGCAACACTAAAGCCCCATACACACGCTCGGATTATCCGAGGACCAGGTCCGTCGGATCATGTCCGTCGTACTTTGTCCGATGTTGGTTTTGCGTACACACGGTCGGACAAAGTTGTCGGAAAATCCGATCATTCTGAACGTGGTGACGTTTGTTGCCTACGACGGGACTACATAGAGGCTAGTAGCCAATAGCTTTGGTCTTGTAATGTGATCTGAGCATGCGTAGCACTTTGTCCATCGGAATTCGCTACACACGATCGGATTTGGTGTGATCGGACTTTGTTGTCAAAAAATCTATCCAGCAGGAGATAGGACTTTGTCCGTCGGACAATCCAATGGAAACTGTCCGATGGTGCCTACACACGGTCGGAATTTCCGACAACATTGTCTGATAGGACAGAATCCATCGGAAGATCTGATGGTGGCGTGTTTTACGACAGGAGCGAATGATTCATCGTAATCTTAACCAAATTTCTGAGAGTAACCCTTGGCAACTAGTCTGACTTTGTATTTGTGGATATTCCCTTCTGCGTCTGACTTTATTTTGAAAGTCCACTTACTTCCTATAGTTGCTGTTAGGAGGGAGCTCTGTGAGTGTCTAGGTTTTATTTTCTTGAAGTGACTTCTTCTGCTGCCTTTCTCCACTTATTGGCTTCACGTTTTGGCAGTTTTTCTATGTCTTCCCAAGATGGTTGGGTTGATGCTGTGTGTTTTGACAGTATAGGACAGCTTGTTGGGTGGTATCCCCTTTGTAGTCCGAGTGGATCTTCTGACTTCAGGCAGTTTGGCAAGATCTGGTGGGAATTAGATTTAGGCATTGTGAGTTCCACCTCTTGTTCTGACTCGTGCAAAGGTTTGCTTTGGTTGACCTTTTCTTCCAGTTTGCTTGGCATATTCACTTTCAGGGATCAGTGTTTCTGGTGATGGGCTCTCATCAAAATAAACACTATGGCTTATTGTCATTTTGTCAGTCTTTGGGTGTAGGATTCTGTAACCCTTATGCAGGCCGGCATTAGTTTTCTCGCTGTAGCCTACTAGAATGCCTTCTATGACTCTGTTCTCCAGCTTGGATCACTTTTCACTTGGAATATAAGCATATGCTTTACATCCAAACACTCTAATGTGCCCTATGCTAGGCTTTGATCCATGCCACATTTCAAATGGAGTACTTTGAATGGCTCTTGAGGGTAGTCTGTTCTGTAGGTAGGTTGCAGTCATAACTTCTTCTCCCCAGTACTTGTGAGGTAGGTTGGTGTGACAGACCTAGCCAGGACACAGGCTTTTTGAGAGGACTAAATGCGAGCCTCCTGCCAACCGATTATGGGCCCTGGATTTTAAGGGGCACAGGGTGAAGGAGAACCCCAACCATCAATAATCTGTGCTAGTCAAATTCAATGCTGTATATATGTGTATATATAATGTGTGTTGTCTCATGCTGTTGGGACACACACTGTCAGATGCTAGTGTCATGAACTCAAGATGTTAATTGAGAGAGCTGATCACATTGTCCTCTGTACAATGTAGTAGACGGTCCGTCTGTTACTGGTGGTCTCCTGCTATTGTGATAAAATGTCTTGTGGTTGTAATTATGATAATTTATAATCAACTGTGTTTAGCTCGGTGACAACAAGTCTGACCTGTAGTGAAATCCTGATGGGCACAGAGTCACATCGGCTGCTTAAAGGGATTAGTTAATTTGTTTATGTTAAGTTGTTACAGGTGTATTGTTAGAGTAATATGAGCAGGAGGGGGGACCTCCTCTTCTACTGTATATAAATACTTGTTTGGTTCTAATAAAACAGTCTATGTTGAGCAGCTAAGCAAGTGTCGTCTCGTTTGGTGCTTGGGAGCGGTTGGAATATCTGAGATCCATATCCAGACTGGGAGGAAGTGGTATATGACGAAAGCACTCGGAGGGAGTGTGGGAGCGTTTCGTCACACTGTTGGCAAGCAGTGGGATGCTTCCTGCAGTCTGGGACATCCAAACCTCCACCTGGATCCAAGGTCCGGATAGCAGGAGAGGAGGAGAGGTACAGATACCAGCCGCCATGGAAGAGGAATTCGGAATGAGGTTGCGAGAGATGCAGATACAGCACAGAGGATCAGTATTGGGGCAGGTCCTGCTGGGATGGTATGATTCTGTCCGCCTACAACTCTGAAAGGAAGCGCTAGCCTGTGAGCAGCGACACCAGGGAAAAGTTCTCCCCTCCATCCATGTAAGGTACTGGTCGCAGTATGAAGTACGAATGTTGTTATTGGGGGAACAACCGAAGCAGGAGTGGACAGCTGAGTTAAGCAGGCTGATCCGGGCAGAAATGCGGTTGGACGAGAGCTACAGAGCCCTCCGGTGGTATGTAGCCCAAGTGTGCCCGTGGACAGCGGATGACAGCCCCACGGAAGGCTTTGACTATGATGGCCTGGGATTGTTGTACTGGAGGCTGTCCGAGGACCCTGACTTTGGGAGTGATCTGGAGTGGCGTTTGGAGGAAATAATGGAGCACAGAGAGCAAAGATTGAACATCTCGGAAGTGCTATGGGAACAGGAAGATTTGGAGTTCCTGGCCGCTCAGGAATGGGAGCTGGAGATCGTCTACAGACAGCTGCTAGACTCTGCTCAGCAGCAGGGTGGGGCTCCCTTTGCCTGGGACTATCAAGAAATACAAGTGGACAACTCTGGTCTGGCTGAAGAGTCGGCAATGTGGCAGAGTAACAGTGTGCTTTGCCAACCTGCCCCTGCAGCTATGGACGCGGAGGTCTTATGGCGGATGCAGCAAGTGCTGATTGACCTTGATGATCCTGTTTCTGCATGGGATGATCTTGGATGGAGGAATGTGCCTGTCCAGCAGCATGCCAGAGAATCGGCAGTGGAAAATCTGGAAATTGCCATCCCCAAAGCTGAAGTGCTGACAACCGGCCAGAGATCTGCCAACCTGCTCAGCACTGATAGCATCTTCTGGGTTCCATGGACAGGAGATGGTGAACCTATATCCCCAGGCACCAGTTGCAGAGACAGGGGATTTGATAGACTTTTCTGCTGAGGAAGAAGAACCTGATGAGCCTCCAGCAGAAGAGCTGGTTTTAGGGCCAAACTTCACTGTGCTCTGCCCAGCACCAACGGCAGTATCCGTGGAGTTACAAGGAACTTCCCCAGCTGTAGCGCTGGTCACCGGACAGAGGGTCCAAGACCTCTGCCCCACACCTGTGGCAGTTCCGGAGGCCCAGGGTGAGAAGGTGGCAATCACTTCCCAGCAGCAGATACAGGGGGAGAAGGGAGAGGAGGTGTTTGTTGTCCCTCCTCAACAGTCTGCCAGGGTGGAGAAAGCGGTCTTTCCTCCCCAGCAAAGATCCGTGCACCTGGGAGACAGTACCACAGACATGTCGTCCCAGCAGCCAGATGAGGGAATGGAAAAGGAAGCAGCCGGCTCCCCTTCCCAATGGCAGCTACACAATTTGGGAGTGGAGGAAGCCAGCCTCCTGCCCCAATGGTTAACCGGAGTGGAGGATGTGGAGCCCCCAGCAGAAGTGCTGGCAACAGGGCAGAGTGCTACCCACCTCTGCCCAGCACCAGCAACAACTGTGGAGTTCCAGGGAGCCGGGGTAGTCGGCCCCTCTCTCCAGCGACAAGCTGAGGTAGTAAAGCTGCTACTCCCAGCCGAATCACTGGCAACAGGACAGAGCGCCGATGGCGCAAAAGTCACCCTGTCTTCTCTCCAGCGGCTGAAAAGACTCCAGGGAGAAGGGTCAGTCCAGGCCTCTCCCCAGCGGCAGATATATTCTCTGAGAAAGGCAGAGGTTGGCTGGGTGAGGAATACTCTGTTTGGAACAATTTGTTTGGGGTACTGTGTGGATACCAGCATTAGAGGACTGGAACCCCTGGCTAAATTCGGAGTCAACCCGTCTGGGGTCTCCTCCTGTGTTAGTCTCCTGCCGAAAGGGGAGAAATGTGACAGACCCAGCCAGGACACAGGCTTTTTGAGAGGACTAAATGCGAGCCTCCTGCCAACCGATTATGGGCCCTGGATTTTAAGGGGCACAGGGTGAAGGAGAACCCCAACCATCAATAATCTGTGCTAGTCAGATTCAATGCTGTATATATGTGTATATATAATGTGTGTTGTCTCATGCTGTTGGGACACACACTGTCAGATGCTAGTGTCATGAACTCAAGATGTTAATTGAGAGGGCTGATCACATTGTCCTCTGCACAATGTAGTAGACGGTCCGTCTGTTACTGGTGGTCTCCTGCTATTGTGATAAATGTCTTGTTTGTTTATACAGACCTCTCCCCGTTCTTCAGCTCCGTGACCCGATCGCGGGACACCAGCAGCGATCGGGTCCGCTGGTCCCCGCGGCCGGGGTCACGGAGCTCCCGACCGGGGAGCAGGCAATTAAAGGGCCACCAACAGGTACGTGATTTTGCCTGCCCGTGGAATTCTGCCGCAGTATATCTGCGTGAGGCGGTCGGGAAGCGGTTAAGAAATCGGTCTTCTTAAAGCAAAAACAGGCTCTGCCTTCTTTGTTGTGCTTTATGCCTTTGTACATCTTAAGAGCTTTGTCATCATGGTGCATATTTATTTCCTTCCCTCATATTCATTGATTAATTTGCCCTTGACATATTCCAGTGTTAGTTCCGGCTCGGGTCTGGTTTCTAATGCCCCGTACACACGGTCGGAAATTCCGACCACAAAATCCATCAGATTTTTTCAGACGGATTTTGTCCGACACTGGTGTTGCATACACATGGTCGGACAAAGTTGTCGGAAAATCCGAGCATTCTGACCGTTGTGACGTTCGTTGCGTACGACGTAACTAAGTAGAGGCTATTAGACATGTGCGATTAGTTTCATATGAATCGGAAATTCGTACGAATTTTTCGAAATTCGTACATTCGTACGAATCCGAATTACGAATTTTTACGAATACAAATTCTGTACGAAATACGAAATTTTGTTTACGATTTTTGGATCCAAATTATCCTAATCCAAACTACCAAATGACGAATTTCAACTAATATGAAAGAAATTATAGCGGATATAACGAATGATTCGAATGAATTTGAGATTCAGTATAACGAATATCGACACTCTACGAATAATAACGAATTATCCGAAAACGTATTAACGTTACATAACACAAGTCTATTGTCTATTGTTCACAATCACTCAGAGGAAGTACGAAATACCGATAAATAACGATATTAACGATTCATAACGATTCGTACGAAATTCGTATTTCGTACAAATCCGAATTAAATTTCGTACTGGAATTACAATTTTTTTTTTATACGGAACGGAACAAAACTAAACATATTTTTTGACGGCTCCCATGTCTAGAGGCTATTAGCCAATAGCTTTGGTCTCGTAATTTGAACTGAGCATGCCTGGCACTTTGTCCGTCGGAATTCTCTACACACGATCGGAAAAAGTCAGATCGGATTTTGTTGTCGGAAAATTTGAGAGCAGGAAAAGTCCGATGGAGCCCACACATGGGCGGATTTTCCGACAACATAATACGATCAGACATTTTCCGTCTGAATTTCCGACCGTATGTACGGGGCATTAAGCCTTAATTAAAGCAGTATATGTCTCTGGAAGGCTGCAGGGGAGCAGGGCAAGAATATGATTATCTTTGATGTCCTCTCCGATGGCACACAGCTGCTCTATGATCTCTAGCATAGCATTCACGTGGTCACACATTTGCTGGCCTTCTTGTAGTCTCATCTTGTATAACTTTCTTAGCAAAAACAGTTTGCTGTTTAGACTTGAACGCTCATGCAGCTTTTGTAATGAAGTCCACATACCTTTGACCGTTTTCTCTGTTCTTATGTGGATAAGCAGGTCCTCTTCCAATAGTAAGCTTATAATTGCTTTTGCCTGTCTGTCTTTCCTATCCCAGTCCTCCGTCTCCCAGTCTGTGGGTCTGTCTGTATTCAGCACTTGCCACAAGTCATCCTTGGTGAGAAACACTTTGTTTAAACTTCCACAGCTGGTAATTGGCATTGTTCAGCTTTGCAATTGCAAACTTTACATCTGAACCACTTGACATGTTTCAATAGCTTGTATACAGTATTCACTGACTTGCTGTACTCACTGAGTATTCTTTCCAGTGTCTCTGGGTGCTGCTGGTTTTGTTGGGTGCCTGGGACCCATAACCTATTAAGCACTGGAAGCTTCTTGGATACAGCAATATGGAGAAATATATTACATGTCTTATAGCATGGAGAAACATGAAACAGGAAGCAGAAATATACAAGTACATGTACCAAGATAGACAATACATCCTGTTATATCATAGAAAACATGAACTATACACTAAAATACTACAGCGCCACCTGCTGCATAGATAGGTATAATGCATACAGTATTGTCAGTTTATTAACAACTTTACATTACATCCTGTTGTTCTTTTCCAACACTCTGGACATTCAGGCTTTTGTTTTAAAGGCTGCCACACTATGAAAGATGTCATCCATACTTGGTGGCTTTGCCCAATGTTAAAGTGTTTGTAAACCCTTACACATACCCAGTGAAGTGACTGGCCTCAGGTAATATGCAAAGATGAAACAAATCCTCCTACCTGTTTGTCTGCAGTCTTCTCTTTTCTACAGCCACACTGTAGAATTTATAGTTTGTCTGAGATGTCTGTAAAAAGGGGGCAGAGATGAAGTTACACTTTGCAGAGTTCAGTAAGGAGAGCTCTGAGAACCAATTAGTATTATTATTATTATTATTATTATTATAATACAGGATTTCTATAGCCCCAGTTATAACAGTTTGCGCAGCGCTTTACAAAATGAAGGCAGACATTACAGTTATGATACAATTTGGTACAAGAGGAATCAGGGGGCCCTGCTTGTTAGAGCTTAGAATCTAAGAGGGAGGGTCAAGTGATACAAAAGGTAATAACTTTGGGAGATGAGCTGATGGAGAAAGTAAAAACACAGGTGGTCATTTACTAAAATGAATGCGCTGCGCTGGTTCATACCTTAATTGCGCCGAATAAATCATTAATTGAGCGTGTGAACCGGCGCACACATATGCGCAACAGCAATAATAATATGCCATTGATAATAGCGCACACATCTTCCTATTAAAGCAGCGCGAGAAAAACCGACATGGGTTCCCCTCCAGGGGCATACCAGGCCCTTAGGTCTGGTATGGATTTTAAGGGGAACCCCCTACGCCGAAAAAACGGTGTGGGGGTCCCTCGAAATTCCATACCAGGCCCTTCAGGTCTGGTATGGATTTTAAGGGGAACCCCGCGCCAAAATAAAAAAATGGCGTGGGGGTCTTCCTCAAAATCCATACCAGGCCCTTCAGGTTTGGTATGGATTTTAAGGGGAACCCGCGCCAAAATAAAAAAAGAATGGCGTGGGGGTCCCCCTAAAAATCCATACCAGACCCTTATCCGAGCACGCAACCTGGAAAAGAGGGGGGATGAAAGAGCGCCCCCTCCTGAACCGTACCAGGCCACATGCCCTCAACATTGGGAGGGTGCTTTGGGGTGGCCCCCAAAGCACCTTGTCCCCATGTTGATGGGGAGAAGGGCCTCTTCCCCACAACCCTTGCCCGGTGGTTGTGGGGGTCTGCGGGCAGGGGGCTTATCGGAATCTGGAAGCCCCCTTTAACAAGGGGACCCCCAGATCCCGGCCCCCTCTGTGTGAAATGGTAATGGGGTACAAAAGTACCCCTACCATTTCACAAAAAAAGTGTCAAAAATGTTAAAAATGACAAGAGAACGTTTTTGACAATTCCTCTATTTAAAGTCTTCTTCTTTCCATCTTCTTCGGGTCTTCTTCCTTCCTTAATCCTTCGATTTCTTACTCTGCTTCTTCTTCCTCTGCTTCTTCCTCCAATCATCTGCTTCTTGCTCCGGTGTTCTCGTCCGGCATCTTCTTCCACGGTGTCTTCTTCCCCGCTTCGTTCTTGTGCCGCTCTGCATCCATGGGAGGCTCCCGCTGTGTGACGCTTCTCTTCTTGTGAAACTTCTTATATAATGGAGGGCGGGGCCACCCGGTGACCCCGCCCCCCTCTGATGCACGGTTCTGTTATATAAGTGTCAGAAGAAGAGTAGCGTCACACAGCGGGAGCCTAACATGGATGCGGAGCGGCCCAAGAACGAAGCAGGGAAGAAGACATTTTTTGTACTTTTGTACCCCATTACCATTTCACACAGGGGGGGACCGGGATCTGGGGGTCCCCTTGTTAAAGGGGCTTTCCAGATTCCGATAAGCCCCCTGCCTGCAGACCCCTCACAACCACTGGGCAAGGGCTGTGGGGATGAGGCCCTTCTCCCCATCAACATGGGACAAGGTGCTTTGGGGGCTACCCCAAAGCATCCTCCCAATGTTGAGGGCATGTGACCTGGTACGGTTCAGGAGAGGGGGTTCTCTCTCGTCCCCCCCTCCTTTTCCTGCGGCCTGCCAGGATGCGTGCTCGGATAAGGGTCTGGTATGGATTTTTAGGGGGACCCCCACGCCATTTTTTTTACAAATTTTGACGCGGGGTTCCCCTTAAAATCCATACCAGACCTGAAGGGCCTGGTATGGATTTTGAGGGGGACCCCCGCGCCAAAATTAAAAAAAACAGCGTGGGGGTCCCCCTCAAAATTCCCCTTAATATCCATACCAGACCAGAAGGACCCCCCATGCATTTTTTTTTCCTTAATTTTTTTATTTTTTTTAATGCTGTTTTTAACAATTAACTTTTATGTGTATTGCCAGACCGACATTTCATTATAGCCGTGAACAGGGTGGTGTTCGGCTCATCCCTAATGCTAACATGACCTGTGTGCAAATATCCTTAAAAAAAAAAAACATAAAAGTGAACTAGCGTTAAAAAACAAAGTCAAGTTTAGAGGTGCGCTCGTTCAAACTATGCAAATGCATTTACGTTGCTTGACATTTACTAAGATTTTGCCGGCGCAGTGATCTAAAGCATTTGAACGTGCGCAAATGCCGCTTGCGCATGCGCAGTGCATAAATTGACCTCATGCACGTCTATGTGTACTTGCAGGTGCAGCAGGCTTGTTCAGAAAAAGTTACTTTCTCATTCTATTTTGGGCATATTTGTTACTTGGGCAGTTATTACTATACTTCCTTACATCACCCACATCACCCCCATAATTTTGGCACTTCCAGCTTCTTTAAATTTTGAGTTGAAGATGCCGTGCGCTATGTCTATAGTGGCGCACCGATCACCTCCTCCCGTGCACCAAGAATAATATAGTAAATGGGGAATTGCGCTGTGTTACAGGCGCAAATGTTTTGTAAATACGAAAATGGCCGTTGCGCATCGGCGTACAGTGCAAACCATTCATAAATCAGCCTCACAGTGTATTAGTTAGAAGCAGGAAAGGTTTCTTTTAAGAGAAGGGTTTTCAGGGATCATCTAAAAATGGATAGATTAGGAGTCTGACAGATTGGGGTAAGGAGTTCCAAAGTATGGGAGAAGCTTGGGAGAAGTCCTGGAGCTGAGCATGGGAGGAGGTGACAAGGGAGCTAGAGAGCAGGAGGTCTTGAGAGGACCGAAGAAAGCGGTTTGGTTGATATTTTGAGACCAGGTTAGTGATGTAGCTGGGGCAGAGTTGTGGATGGCTTTGAAAGTTGTTGTTAGTACTTTGAATTTTGTTTCCTTGCGTGAGCGAAAGCCAGTGGAGAGATTGGCAGAGAAGGGTGGAGGACACTGAATGGTTGGTAAGGTGGATGAGTCTGGCAGCAGCTTTCATGATGGACTGGAGGGGGATAGCTCAGTTGGAGGAACAGTGTCCCATTAATGATGTAATTTGGAGGAATAGTGCTCCATTGTCCCATTGATGGTGTCTGTGGAAGGAATGGTGGCCCATCATTGGTGTCATATGGAGGAATAGTGCCCGAGGGCTGGATACAGGCAAGCAAAGGGCCAATTCTGGCGACCACTATTGCAGAGAAACTCATAAGCCCCTAAACCCAACCCAAAAATGTGTTCATGGCTCCACTCCCTCCCACTTCCTGAGCCTCTTCATTGGTCTTTGAGGTTGACCTTCACATCAACAGATGTGCATGGGGAGGCCAGGTTTTAGCGTCTTATTAGAAGGCATTAATGGTATATAGGAGAACACTGGGTATAGGGGCTGTCTGTCTGCCACTTTGTATTGACATTTGTAATGAAAGGTACAATTTGACAAGGCAGTACAGTCTGAATTGGTGATAAGTAATGTGCACTAACCCATCATAATCAATCAGATGTTACTTTTTAGAGGCGGCGGTCTAAACAATGAGCAGACAAACTCCTGACTGACTGCTACTGGCTTCTACACTTTGTTGGTAGCATTTTGGCGTTCATAGTATTTGATTGTTATCCAAGTTGAAGCATTCTGCTCTATAATAAAGCTATAAATAAGCCTGGTATAGATGTTATTGATATACATGTTGCTAAATGTTTCTCTAATGGGTATTTTCTCTACTCTGGACAATCTATCAGTTCTAATATACTGCACTAAATCTCAGAAGAAATCAAAATAAATATATTGTGTATTCCCAAAAGCCATTAAACAAGACTAGCATGAAGATTCAGCTTTATGATAACAATATTTAATAAAACGTAGTGATTGTAAAGCTTCAAAAAATTTTTTTTAAATTTCACACGAAGCGGGCTCCGCTTGCACGGAGGCCGCCTCTGTCCGCCGGCTCAGCGGGAGATCTCCCCGTTGATCTCCGCTGAACCGGCGGATGACAAGCCTCTCTCTGCTCACTGAGTGGGGAGGGGCTTGCGAGCGCCGCTGATCTCTATGGAGAGATCGGATGAAAACGGACAGTGTGTCCGTTTTCATCAGATCTCACCCGATCCGATCCGCCAGCTACGGATCTGGACGTATAGCCATACGTCTGCTTTATGGCGGATCGGACCGGGTCGGATGTCAGCGGAGGGGTCTGTGTGTTTGGGGAGATGTCTCCGCTGACATCCGACGCTCCATAGACTAACATGGAGCGCCCGTTCAGATCCGCCGTCAAAACTGACAGGCGGATCTGAACGGTCCGACCGTGTGAAAGGGGCCTAAAGCTTCGAGTTTTTTTTGTTTTTTTTTAATTAACAAACATGTCATACTTACCTCCACTGTGCAGTTTGTTTTGCACAGTGTGGACCCGATCCTCCTCTTCTGGGTTCCCCCGGTGGCGCTGGTAGCTCCTCCCTGCATCGTATAACCCCCCTAGGACAGTGATGGCTACCTTGGCACCCCAGATGTTTTGGAACTACATTTCCCATAATGCTCATGCACTCTGCAGTGTAGATGAGCATCATGGGAAATGTAGTTCCAAAACATCTGGGGTGCCAAGGTTCGCCATTACTGCCTTAGGAGAAGCACCCTCCCAGGGGGTTACCTTGCGGGTGCGCTCCTGTGTCCAGCATTTGCGTCCATGGACGCAGGATGCTGGACTCGGACCCCCCCCCCCCCCCCGGCACCACGTCATTGGATTTGATTGACAGCAGCGGGAGCCAATGGCTGCGCTGCTATCAATCTATCCAATAAAGAGCCGAAAACCCCAGAGGAAGAGCCTGTCTTTGCCATGGAAAAATTCCAGGGCTCAGGTAAGTAAAATGGGGGGACTGGGGGGCCGGGCATTGGCAGGTGTTTTTTTTTCACCTTAATGCATAGGATGCATTAAGGTGAAAAACACGAGGGTTTACAACCCCTTTAAAAGTATACCATTAATAATCAAAACTAAAATCTAACATGGCAGGCATCTCTTTTTATTTAATCTCTGCAGCCTTTAAGAGCCTCTTTAGAGTTTGAAAATTCCGAGAGAGTTGGATGTCTGTGTCCTCCTCTGCACGCCATGGTACTATCATTAACCCTTACGTTACTGCTGTATCCTGTGGTGATGTAGGGTTTAGACAACTTACCACAGGGGACACATGTAAACTCCCACAAGTGTCCAATGCAGAAGTCACAGAGGCTGCAGAAAAGATATGTTAGGAAGGTAGGAGACACAGGCTGCCAGTGAAGTGAGTATACGAGCTCTTGCTCTTCTTTTGCAGGAGACCTTCATTTGGAATCTGTTAAACAACTAACAGGGTCACTTTAATAGAATTCTAACCCTTTATGATTTTATGCTGCCATCTGGTGGTCTGGTTTTATAGATATAGGAAAATTACAACATATATTTATTTGTGTTAAAATGTTGTGCAATGCATTTAGAATCTATGAACACTAGGTGGCAGAAAAGATACCAGAATAAAAAACATGCCTATGAAGTGAATTGTAAACGCATTTACCAGCATTTGTGTATAAAAGCAGTTTTTTGCAAAACACTAGAAAAACATTGCACTTAACAACACTTGATGCACCTAAACGCCATGCTTAGGCTCAGCAAGCATTTGTTTTCTGTCTGAAAGCTCCTCTCAAAAATGCACCAGTGATGTTTTTTTTGTTTTTTTAGCCTATACAGGGGGTCCCCGAGTTGCGAACGGGTTAGGGACTGCCAGTTTGTTCTTAAGCCGGATTTGTTTGTAAGTCGGAAGCGCATGCGCAGAATGGCAGAGACAATGTTTTCCGATGTTCTGTCAAGTAGCCGCGCATGGGCAAACGTCGTTTTCCGATGTTCTGTCAAGTAGCCGTGCATGCGCAAACGTCGTTTTCCGATGTTCTGTCAAGTAGCCGTGCATGTGCAAATGTCGTTTTCCGATGTTTTCCTAAATTTTCCAATGTGCCCGCCGCCGTTCGTAAGTAGGAGTCGTTCGCAAGTCAGATGTTCGTAACTCGGGGACCCCCTGTAAATGCTCCCCTACAAATATGCCTGAAAACACCCAAATGTGCATGAACACATAGGGGTTGATTTACTAAGGGCAAAGTGTAGTTGCCTCCTGCAGGTGCAGTTGCTCCAGAGCTTAGTGAATGGGGTAAAGCTTCACTTTTCAAAGAATACCCAATCACATGCCATGAAAATAAAGAAAAACAGCATTTTTACTTGCACATAATTGGATGATGGAAGTCAGCAGAGTTTCTGCTCATCTACTAAGCTCTGGATCAACTGCACTTGCAGAGTGAAACTGCACTTTGCAAAGTGCACAGTCTATTTGCCTTTAGTAAATCAACCCCATAGGCTGATATAGGGGTTGATTTACTAAAGGCAAAAATGCTGTGCACTTTGCAAAGTGCAGTTACCTTCTGCAAGTGCAGATGTTCCAGAGCGTAGTAAATGAGCAGAAGCTCACTTCCATCATCCAATCATGTGCAAGCAAAAATGCTCTTCCTTGCACGTGATTGGGTATTCTATGCAAAGTGAAGCCTTACCTCATATACTAAGCTCTGGAGCAACTGCACTTGCAAAGTGCACAGTGTATTTGGCTTTAGTAAATCAACCCCATAGTGTTGCTTCTACATGCTAAAAGAAAAAAAAACCCATAGTGTTGCTTCTACATACTAAAAGAAAAAAAGCCAAACGCCTGTATAGGCAGAATTTTTTTGGTCCAGCATGCATGAGGTCGTAGGCTTTTGCACTAACCACACAGTTTAGTATTCAGTACAGGGGGGGGGGGGGGGTGTCTTCTCGTGGCTTTAGCTCTAGTGGATTTGTAGAGGCTTCAGATTTTGTAATATTGATTTCTGTTATGCTTTCTTTTCCAGTACCTGAAGATGAATGTTTCTGGGAATCTAAGCCTCACAATGGTGAACTCATCCAACATCTCGATCCTTGAGCCACAGTGCAATCCACCATATGATGACAGCAAGTTCTTTGTGATTATCATGTACAGCATTGTCCTGGCTATTGGCCTGCCAGCTAATATTTTGACCTTGTGGTTGACACTTCTTCAAATATATAGGAAGAATGTTCTGGCGGTTTACTTGTTCAGCCTATCCCTAAGTGAAATCATGTATCTTGGGACTCTACCACTTTGGATTCTCTATGTACAAAATGATCATGAGTGGCAATGGGGCCCCTTGGCATGCAAGATAACAGGCTTTATATTCTTCAACAACATATACATAAGCATTCTCCTCTTGTGTTGTATCTCTGTGGATCGTTATATGGCCGTGGAATACGCCTTGGAATCAAGAGGGGTTCGGCGCCAGAAAATCGCCATTGGTGTCACTGTCACCATCTGCAGCTTGGTGGCATTGATCCACGCCCCAGTATTCAGGCTCAGTGACGGTGACCAAATAGGAAACCAAACCACCTGCTTTGAAACCTTGCCAGTACCATCACACATTGCTTACTTTTATGTTGCCAGGTTCATTATTGGCTTCTTGGTCCCTTTGTTGACCTTGATGTACACCAACTACATCATCAAAAGGAGGATCGAGACAAGCGTCAGCTTTACCAGTCAGCAAAAAAACAAAGTAAAGTATTTAGCCATTGCCGTCATCATCATCTTCCTGATCTGTTTTGCTCCGTATCACGTGGTGTTGCTTATACGAGGAGTCGCTTATTTCTTAAAAAACAAAAACTTATGTGATTTTGAAGAAAAGATTTACACGGTCTATTCTATACTCCTTTGTCTTTTGACTGTAAACAGCGTTGCTGATCCTTTTATTTACGTCTTGGTCAGTGAAAATGTCAGGAAGGACATCTGTAGAGCCATGAGGATTTGGAGAAGACAATTATCATTTAACACCAAAAGCGACAACAGTACTTACCCGCATAACCACAATTCCCGGGACCTGCCTTTGGATAAGGATTGCTCGACACACAGTGGGCTCGGTATAATAGACAAACGGCAGGACAGATATTATTCCCATTGACTGGAAGTAGGGTCAAAATAATTAATCAAAAGACTATATGTGTGATAATCAATATTTTTATGCGTATTTATATTTTATTTATTGTCTTCTTTTATGCAGGTTTTTGTAACAGACATTTTTGGTGCCTCAATCAGTGGTGTTGCAGTGTCCGATTAACACCTGTGCTATTAAAGAACAAATCCTGGCAAAATCTTTTTTTTTACTTTTAGATAAAGTGGGGAACAGTTAGGACCTCTGTCAGGTTTTTATTGCTATTTGTGCAGCCACTACAGAGGTTTTTCTCTCACTTACTTCACTAGCGTTCCTCTGAAGCTCCTTTCTTCATCACAACCAGTGTACACTACCTGGTGATTTTGGGTATGGGGAAGCACATGACTTCCTCCCCTATGACAGTGCTTGAGCCTACTGTCACATAACCAATAGAGTCACTGTTCCCCTGGTCACTGATTTAAATGGCAGCTGTGACAAAGGAAGGAGTGCAGGTAAGTGTATAAGGTAGGTATGAGTATAAGGAGGTCTGGGGGAGGCTTTGTAGAGATGTAGAGCTACTCCTGTAGGAGCCACATGATTAGTGTCCAGGCCTTCCCCACAGGCTTTGTCCTGCCAGGCACACAGGCTCATTCACACAATTACCAGTCTAGGAGTGTTGTTTTTATTTTTGGAGAACTTGGATAAGTATGATGGAATTTGGTTGAATACTAAAAAAAAAAAACTACACTTGAGGACCTAAGCATTTCTTTCTGAGTAGTAACTAAGCAGAGTCCCTATAAGTTGGAGATTATCTGGACAAAGCTCTTCAGGACACCAGCCAGCATCCCCTTTAAATAGACTCGTAGCTGACTTTCTATAGCACCAAAGGGTTAGCAAAAAGCCCCCAAGATCTTTTAAGTGTCTGTACTCACACAAGGCCCAGTGATACCAGACTGAATCTTCTGCGGACAGCTTCCCCTTCAGATTTCTTTAGTATTAGATTCTCAGCATCCAGGCCCTCGGGTCGCCCACCTGAGGCCTCAGTAGACATAGCAGCAACTTTGCCTGGAAAGGGCAGCGTGCCCCTCCAGACAGGACCAATCCACTCTGGGAAAAGACCCTGAGCTCGTTTTGCTCACAGAATATATACAGTCTCCCAGCATGCCGTCAGAGCCTGCCTCTCTGGGATAGGCCTGGGCTGTACCAATATTTATGCTGCCATCTGCATAGCTTCACACCCATCATCCAGATGGGCACTTCTTAAATACACTTAGGTCATGCCAGCAAGGGCAGTTGGACCGAAGATGGAGAATGTGACAGACTCACCCAGGACAGAGGCTTTTGGAGGGGACTGGATGCTAGCCTCTTGCCTACCGACTATGGGCCCTGGCATTTGAGGGAGCTACAAGCATTAAGGAAGATATTCTGTTATGTAATGCAAAAGGACATTATTAAGGAGGCCATGATGGTCTCTGCCAGCTTGGGGTGGTTGGTATATTGTCTAATTTTGTTGTGTACTCTTTGCTGGGTCGTTTGGGGTGTGGGTGTATTCCAATGCTCTATTGTGTCTGTCTGCCTTGGATATTATGGGATGTGTATGTAGATTAGCTGTGAGATTGGTGGGGGCAAATTCCTCCAACAGCTCTCATTGCTGATTTGACAGTCTACCCCGCCCGGAATGCAAAGGGGGGATTGTCCAGAGTATTACCTGTGTACATGTGTTTTCAATAAACAGTCCATGTTCAGCAACCAAACGAGTATTGTCTTGTTTGTTGTTGGGAGCGGTTTGAATATCTGATATCTATATTCAGACTGGGAGGAAGCGGTATATGACGAAAGCACTCAAGTGGAGTGTGGGACGTTTCATTACAGAGAAGGAGTGCCGAGGAGGCCATTGGTGCTTGAGGGTACCCCCTAGTCTGTACCTGCTAGTCTTTCTGAAGCTCTCTACAAGTGATCCTTGGCTCTTGGAGAACTCTTCTGATAATGCTTTTTACTCGTCTGTCAGAAATATTGCAAGGAGCACCTGGTCGTGGTCAGTTTATGGTGAAATTATATTCTTTCCACTTCTGGATTTTTCTGAGTTGTTACAATACCGGCATGTGGTGTAAATTTCATGTCAATAGCACCTTTAGAAATACTGTATATTTACCTAGAAAAATGGTGACGTGTTCAATACTTATTTTACCCTCTGTATATCACATACATTGAAGGCACATTCGAACAATAAAGTCATATCGACTTTCATCGTACAAGTAAGTCAAGGAAGCAACACAGGGACAAATAAAGCATTAACAACTAGGGACAATACATCATATCCACAGGGGGTACATTCGATCAAGCCCACAGCGCAGCCTCAGGATACATAGTTTTGTACAGTCTACCATAGACTGAACAACTGAGATGGACAGGGAGAAGGGAGGGTTAAGGATTTTCCCCTTTTAAGAAAAAAAGAAGAAGAGTATAGTGAAGGAGAGTGGGAAGTGACGTCAGTGGCAGATCGGCAGAGGAAAAGATTAGCACCCACCCTCCCATGTTGATTGGAAGGCAGTGGAGTTAGGCGTGGGCAGTATGACAGGGCAGTGTTGGGTCGCTGGGGGAGGAGAAGATTGTGGTTACATGTATGGAACTTGTACCCATCTATGAGGATGGGAGGTTTTGGGGTACTTTTAGGTTACGATGGATTAACCTGTAAGCGTTAAAAGGTAGGTCACTGTGATGGTTGGGTACCGCCTCCGAGTCCGGGGTTTGCCGACTGGAGGCCTAAATTTAAAAGTTGTTCACAGTGACCAGTGGTATGCTGTTTTTCGTACATGACCCAGAAAGTACAGAAAAGTTTAATGGTTATTTATAAGTTGTTATTTATTATATTTTTATAGTTTATTAATAAAAGAGGCCGTTAAGGCCATTTACTCCAGTAACCTAGTCAAGTCGTTCTTGAGGGATTTGGAGGGGTGGTTTTGGTGGTAAAGGGGGGATCAGGACACTGGGCTTAAGTCCTACAAATGTCATGTGGGTAAGATAGTTAGACGCACAGTCTTCCCAGTTGTCAGTAGTGAGGTTGGGCAAGTCTGAAACCCATTTCTGATATATGTGTTCTAATCGTACAAGAATATGCATTAGATAACCTGAGGCAGATTGAGGAAAGAGGCTTCCCCATCACTCGCAAGGCCAATAAATGTTCAAGAGGATCAAAATGGATTATGTTGTCGGAAAATTTTAGATCCTGCTCTCAAAAGCCCACTAGGGCCCGCACACGATCGGATTTTCCGACAACATAATCCGATCAGACTTTTTCCATCGGAATATCCGACCCTGTGTACGGGACAATGGTCGTATCTTTGAGATATAGCAGAGTGTCATCCACATATAGGGAGTGCTTCTCCTTCATAGGGCCTACCCTTATTCCCTGCACTGTGGTCTCTTCCCTATTTAACGTGGCCGGTGGTTCCAGGACTAAAGCAAAAATCCCCCTGGCGACAAGGGTCAACCCTTTCTCGTGCCTTTATGTAGAGGGAAGGGGTCAACAAATGACTGCTACTGTGCACACCTGAGCCGTTGGGGCGACCTCTAGTAGCTTCAATCAGGAGATAAATCGGGGGCCAAAAGACAAATTTAGCTAAGACAGCACAGAATTAAACACTTTTTGAGCATCAAGAGAGGCCACTACCACTAGGCTGTCAGCAGAAGCCAAAGACATATGGCTGAAGAACCTGTGAATATTAATGTCTGTTCCTCTATCAGGCATGAACCCCTATTGGTCCACATGGACCAGTGCAGAAATTACTGTATTAAGGCAAGTGGCTAGGATCTTTGCCAAAAATTTTGCATCTACATTCAGGAGGGAAATCGGCCTGTATGAGAAACAGAGATTAGGGGGCTTGCCTGGCTTGAGCAGTACAACAGCCACTGCCTCTCTCATGGATAAAGGTTAACAACTATCCTCTAAAGAGCGAGGCAACAGCGAGTGAAGTGTTGAGGCCAAGTCCCCGGAAAAGATCTTATAGAATTACGCAGATAGGCCATCCGGACCCGGGGGTCTTCCCTGAATGTAGTGAAGATGTAGCCAACTGCACTTTCTTTAAGGTGATAGATGTATCTAACTTATTTCTATTAGACATGTGCGATTCGTTTCGTACGAATTCGTAATTCGTACGAATTTTTCGAAATTCGTACGAATTTACGAATCTGTAGTACGAATTTTTTTTTTACGAATTCCGTACGGAATACGAAATTCCGTTTACGAATTTCGTCGCCGAATGATTCGAATGAATTCGAATGAATTCGAATGGATTCGAATGAATTCGAATGACAAAGTGTCATTTTTGCAGGAAAAATTCCGTTTACGAATTTCAGCTCCAAATTATTCGAATCCAACTACCAATATCAAATTTCAACTAATTCAAACAAAATTATTATAGCAGATATAACGAATGAATTCGAATGCATTCGAATGAATTCGAATGACAAAGTGTCATTTTTGCAGAAAAAAAAGCTATTTAAAAAACAGTCATTCATTGATATAAAAAATAAAAAAAAAGCGTAGGGGTCCCCCCAAATTCAATAACCAGGCCCTTCAGGTCTGGTATGGATATTAAGGGGGACCCCAGCCAAAAAAAAAAAAAAAAAAAATGGCGTGGGGTCCCCCCCAAATATCCATACCAGACCCTTCAGGTCTGGGATGGATTTTAAGGGGAACCCCGGCCAAAAAAAAAAAAAATGGCGTGGGGGTCCCCCTCAAAATCCATACCAGACCCTTATCCGAGCACGCAACCTGGCAGGCCGCAGGAAAGGAGGGGGGGACGAGAGCGGCCCCCCCTCCTGCCTGAACCGTACCAGGCCACATGCACTCAACATTGGGAGGGTGCTTTGGGGTCCCCCCCAAAGCACCTTGTCCCCATGTTGATGAGGACAAGGGCCTCATCCCCACAACCCTGGCCGGTGGTTGTGGGGGTCTGCGGGCGGGGGGCTTATCGGAATCTGGAAGCCCCCTTTAACAAGGGGACCCCCAGATCCCGGCCCCCCCCCCCTGTGTGAAATGGTAAGGGGGTACTTCCTACCATTTCACCAAAAAAGGTGACAAAATGGTAAAAATGACAGGAGACGGTCTTTGACAATTCCTTTATTAAAATCTTCTTTCTTCTTTCTTCTGGTCTTCCTTTCTTCATCTTCTCCTTCCGTCATCTTCTTCCATCTTCTTCTTCCTTCGATTCGCTTCTTCTTCCTCCGGTCTTCTCGTCCTTCTCGTCCGGCGTCGTCCTTCTCGTCCGGCATCGTCGTCTCTTCTCGCAGGCCGCTCCTCGCAATGGGAGGCTCCCGCTCTGTGAGGCTCCGCTCCGGGTGACAGGTCTTGTATAACGAAGGCACCTGGTGACCCCGCCCCCCCTCTGACGTCATGGGGAAAGCCATAGGGAATTCCACATGACGTCCCCGTGCGTCAGAGGGGGCGGGGTCACCAGGTACCTTCGTTATAAAAGACCTGTCACCCGGAGCGGAGCCTCACAGAGCGGGAGCCTCCCATTGCGAGGAGCGGCCTGCGAGAAGAGACGACGATGCCGGACGAGAAGGACGACGCCGGACAAGAAGGACGAGAAGACCGGAGGAAGAAGAAGCGAATCGAAGGAAGAAGACGATGGAAGAAGATGCCGGAAGGAGAAGATGAAGAAAGGAGAAGATGAAGAAAGGAAGAAGGAAGAGCAGAAGAAAGAAGATTTTAATAAAGGAATTGTCAAAGACCGTCTCCTGTCATTTTTACCATTTTTGCCACTTTTTTTGGTGAAATGGTAGGGGTACATTTGTACCCCCTTACCATTTCATAAACGGCTCGCAGTTTTGCTTGAAAAAAAAGTCCCTCTGGACCCTTTACAAAAAACGCTGAAGAGGCACAAAAAATGCATTGCGATGGTAGAACATGTCTAACATAGGAACCCATTGTTTCAGAAAAAATTTTTCCCTGGCATTCCTGCCAAAATAGCATCAAGAAAACGCAATTAGTTTGAATCCAAGCACTAAGGGCTCGTTCAACACGAACGGACCGTATATCACGTTGGTCCATCACATCCGTTTTCGAGAAATTGAACAAAAAGGACAATAACATGTTATCCCTATTGATTGCGGTGTGAGCAGCGGATGATCTATTCCGCCATGACAACCCGCTCTCGTACCAGTAGCCACTGCTATTGCTCGTTTCTTCGCATGACGGAGGAAAACCTATATTTTATTTATTTCATCATCCGTCTGCGAGAGCGGATCCGATGACGACGGACCTTCTAGCGTCGTCCGTCGTTAACCGCCGATCTCCCTTAAGGAATGGGAGGCAGGCGCATCTGATAGGTCCAAGAATCCCTGCGCATGTGTGCAGAGACGGGATCTAGTCCATATCTTCCTTTTGCTCAGCCGAGTATCAGCGAGATCCGGCTGTGATCCCCAGCTGAGCAAGCGGCGATCCACGGGACGGATGCTGTCAATGATTCCGCCCCGTGTTAGAAAGAGCCTCTTAAAGGGGTGTATGTATAGGTGATAATGAAAAGTAGATATACACAGGTTTATTATTATTGACTTTTGCTCAGGGTTTTATTGTATTATTATATTGTATTTTATGATTGCAAGCACAATTTTTTACATTTTTCACATAATCGTAGGCTTTTTTTAGTACAACTTAAAGTGAAACAAAGGAAAAAAAAAAAACACATTTCTGGGTTGTTCAGGGACCATTTGTTAATTTAACATTATTCAGAGAAATATAGCCAAGAAAAAGTAAAAAAAATCAAAACCAGCGATTGGCTGGAAACAACGGTGCTGAAGCAACCACAGCCTTTTGGGGGGGAGGGGGGGGTGCAGGGGGGTGTGGTGTGGTTGGTTTGGGTCGGGGTTGTGGGTGGGGTAGTGGGGGTGGATTGGGCGTGGTGTGGTGGGTGTGGGTTGGGGTGTGGAGGTGGGGTTGTAGTTTGTGGTGGGGGTTGGGGGTGTGTTGTTTGCTGGTCGTTTGTCGTAGTGGTGTTGGGTGTGGGTTTGTTGGGAGTGGTGTTGGGGGGTGTGTGTGTGGGTTGTGGGGGGGGGTTTGGTGGGGGTGTGTGTGGGGTGGTTTGTGGTTTTTGGGGTTTTGTGTTGTGGTTGGATGGGTGGTGTTGGTGGTTGGTTGTGGTTGGGGGTGTGGGTTTTGGTGTGGGTTTTTTTGTTGTTGGTTAAGTGGTGGTTGGAGGGGGTGGGTATGGGGTTTTGTTGTGGGTGTGTGGCTGTTTGGTGTGATGGGCGGGTGGTGTTTGTGGTTGGAGGTTTATTGTGACATAGCAGACTATCATGACTATCTAAGGGACTTACAGTAGAATGCAGCAAATATGAATGGGACAGAGCAGAACAATCAGAAAGCAAAGAGGACTACTGACTAAAGATTGTCTCGGGCGTGTTCGCACACTCCACGTGTAGAGCCCGCCAGGAAGTCTGCACGGTGCCACGCTAATCACAGGCAGTGAGACATTTTCCCGATGAGCGGCTGCAGAGATTGGGAAACGTCTAACTGCCTGTGATTAGCGCAGCGCCGTGCCAACTTCCTGGCGGGCTCTGCACATGGAGTGTGCGAACACGCCCGAGCCCATCTCAACTACTGACAACAATTTACTGGTAATTGAATGTGTTTAAAAATAATTGGGTCAGCATATGTAAAACGGGCCATATTATAGGTATGGTGAGCTGGATTTTCCAATGAAGAATAGAAAAGTCCAAGGAGGGGGCCTTGATGCCCTGGGTACCCTGGACTCATAGGAAGCAAGTTAAATGGCATGGGCCTCATTTAACCTGCAAGAGGCAACAATGCTGAATCAGTAGGTGGGTGAGTCTGCATTGGACAGGGTCAGAAATAGGTACCATTGAAGCTGTACAGCCTCGACCAAATTGGTTTATTGGTTGCCCAAGTTGGACTTTAAAAGGGTTTGAGTTTACCCCCTTGAAGACCAAGCCTTTTCTGGGACCTTTTGTTTACAAGCGTTAAAATCAGTATTATAAATTACTTTTAACCCCCAAACATTATATATATATTTTTTGTAGCAGAGACCCTAGGGAAAAAAATGTCGATTGTTGCAATTTTTTTTGTCACACGGTATTTGTGCAGTGGTTTTTCAAACACAATTTTTTGGAAAAAATAAATTTTAATGAATTAACCACTTAAGCCCCGGACCATTTGGCTGGCCAAAGACCAGAGTACTTTTTGCAATTTGACACTGCGTCGATTTAACTGACAATTGCGCGGCCGTACGACGTGGCTTCCAAACAAAATTGACGTCCTTTTTTCCCCATAAATAGAGCTTTCTTTTGGTGGTATTTGATCACCTCTGCGTAGTTTTTTTTTGCGCTATAAAAACAAAAATAGAGTGACAATTTTCAAAAAAACGCATTCTTTTTTACTTTTTGCTATAATAAATATCTCCCAAAAAATATATATAATAAAATTTTTTTTTTCCATCAGTTTAGGCCGATACGTAATCTTCTACATATTTTTGGTAAAAAAAATCGCAATAAGCGTTTATTGATTGGTTTGCGCAAATGTTATAGCGTCTACAAAATAGGGTTTTTTTATGGCATTTTTATTAATATTTTTTTTATACTAGTAATGGCGGGTGATCTGCGATTTTTATCATGACTTGCGACATTATGGCAGACACATCGGACAATTTTTGCCACATTTTTGGGACCATTGTCATTTTTACAGCGATCAGTGATATAAAATTGCACTGGATTACTATAAAAATGGTACTGGCAGTGAAGGGGTTAACCTCTAGCTGGCTAGCAAGGGGCTAAGTGTGTCCTAGGGAGCGATTCTAACTGTTAAGGGGGCGTGGCTACGAGTGACACGTCTCTGATCATAGCTCCCGTTCACAGAAAGCTATGTTCAGTGACAGTGTCTTTAGACAGAACGGGGAGATGCTTGTTTACATTAGCATCTCCCCGTTCTTCCTTTCCGTGGACGATCGCGGGTATCCCCGCGGACATCGAGTCCACGGGACCTGCAATCCTACTCACAGAGCTTGCGCCAGGGTCGTGCGCGCGCCGAAGCCGGCGTGCATATGACCATGTGGCGGCAAATTCAAAGGGACGTACATGTACGCTCATTTGCCCAGCCGTGCCATTCTGCCGACGTATATGTACATGCGGCGGTCGGCAAGTGGTTAAAAAAAAACACAATGTAAACATGCCTTGTAATAGAAATAAAGATGACAGGTCCTCTTTATGGAGAGAACTGTGGTCAAAAAGACCCCAGATCTCTCCTTTACCTTTAAAAGCAAAAGATAAAAAAAAAATAAACATTTTTAATCTTTTGCTTTAAAAAAAAAAAAAAAAAATAGTTTATTTCCACCCTGGACCAGAAGTGACGTTATGACGTCTCTCTGGTCCTCCAAGGCCTTAACCATGTTTGGTTTCTTTTCTTTTCCCTGCAGTGCTCGAGAGAGCACGACTGAGCAACATACCTTGGAAATTCATTTTTGAAGTCCCTCACCTTTTGGGTAAGAAATGAGAAAAAAGTTTTTGTTGCTATTTGGGAAACTTCTGTTATAGATTTTCTTATAACAAAGAATTGTATTCATAAATACTATTATTGGCCTTCCCCCTTTTTCTTGCAGTGCCCCTGTCTAAACATTCCTTTAAAATGCCTTATTGGATTCTTTCTGATCCAGTCTCCTTGTTAGAGATAGCAATAGGACTATATGTGGACCTGTTGCAATGTGGCGGAGACACCTCTCCCTGGACCACGAGGTGCATGTGCTTGGACAGACTAGTGTTTATGTAGTAAGTTACTTGCATCCTTGGAAAGCTACTATATGTTTTGTAAAATTTATTTTGATATAAATGTAATGGACTCTTTTTCCAAATCTGTTATAGAGAATGTTACGAATAATTCATCCCTGAAGAAGATTATTGTATTATAAATATCGAAACGCGTTGGCTGATTCGCTGTGTGTCCAGTACCGCCAGTCTGTTGGAGGTCCTAGGACGTATAAGCATTCAGTACCATTCTGATTTTCAACACTATTGGTTTTAGATTTGTGAAAAATGTACTATATCTTCGTATGATATATAATTTCTATATTTAATGTTTTGTATAAATAAACTTTTTTATAAAAATATTTTTCTCCTATTCGTTGCCTTAAAAATCCCACCCTTCAGAGGTGTTCAATTTTACACAAGGCCATAGAGGCAATCTAGTCTCTCACTGCCTCTGTGACCAGCCAGCCACACCCTCGGATCATTCTCAGATGAGCGGCAGAAATGGTAAATCCGAGAGACGGTGGCGAGCTTCAGAAAGTGATCCAGTGGCTAATAAGCTGCTTGGATTGCTTTCATGAGAAAGCCAGATGCCGGGTGAAAAAAATGATACTGGGGTTATGGCTGATATCTTCAACCACTTGCAAACCACAACGTATATATATGTATTGGGGTCGGCAAGTGGTTAAAATCCAACTCCAAGCAATGTTTAGGATAAAGTGGGGAAGGCATAGAGAGTGATGGGGTTCTTACTGTCATTTGTGTCTTGCCTTCACCTGTTAGAACAGGAACTTCAGGAAGTTATAGGAAATGGCTCCAAAGGGGATAGAGACAAAAAACATATTTAGTAGCAGGAAAGGGTTTTAGCTGTCTGTGATTTTCTATCCCTCTGTCCCTTCAACAACTGCAATCTCCCCAACCTTCACACATTGGACAGGAAGTGAGGAAAAATCTCCTCAATAGGCACACTGACAGAAAAACCTGACAAATTTTTCCTCTTCCTCATTCCATCTAAATGTAAAGAAACAAGATTGGTGTTTTAAACTGTATCTTCAGCCTGTCTTGTCTCTTTAAAAAGATATACAGTATCATCCCTTAGCAGCCAAATTTGTCCTGGTTTTTCCTTTGGTGACATGACATGATGGATAGTGGCAGGAAGGAATTTGAAGTTGACACGATCCTTGGGCAAGGCAGTCAGCTGCTGACACGTGGTCCAGTAAGCATGGTCAGGGATGATATATTTCATTCACAGCATACTGGGTAACTCAGGGCTCAGTGCTGCAGCTTGTTGTGCCGCCATGTCTCCATACAGCTAGTGGTGATGATGCTATACCCCCTCCTCCATGCCCTCCTCTGCTGGATTGTCCTATGAACCACAAGTACCCCCTAAACATTCAAGGGGCCATTCAACGAGTCAGGCTAAAAGATACCATGTAGTGCTTCAGCTGGTGTGTCTAAGGGACAGGAACTAAAAAAAAAACCGAAGCAGAGATTCTTTCAGCTCTGCAGGGGCAGGCCCAGAGGTGGTTTACGCCACTCCAGCTGGAGCCAGGATGGTGGTTTGTGATAATAGCACAAGCCTCCTGTCTGCCCTTAGACAGGGAAAGGTGACATACGTGCCATGCCTAGCACATGTCCTCAATTTGGTGGCGCAGCATTTCCTAAACAGGTACCCAGGTTTGCAAGGTCCTCTAAAGCAGCCCAGAAGAGTCTGTAGCCATTTCAGGCAGTCATACACAGCCAGTGCTTGGTTGGCTGAAATTCAGCAGGAATTCCACCTGCCCATAAACTGCCTGCTTTGTGACATGCCCACCAGGTGGAACTCGAATTTGGCAATGCTGCAGTGGCTGCACATGCAGTAGAGGGCTGTCAACGAGTACCTGTGAGTATGGCACTACGACAGGCTCAGGGCGGCTCAGATTTTTTTTTTACCCACGCCAATGGCTACACTGTACTTTCACCATTTGAGGAGGCAACTAGGATGGTGAGCCATGACAATGCATGCATCAGTGACACAATCCCTGTTGTGTTACTGCTGGAGCAGACTCTGCATGGCATTATAGACAGGGCACTTGAGGCAGAGCAATGGAGGAAGGTCATTTTTATGCAGACACCATTCTTGTGATGCCACAGAACACACAAGAGGAGAGGGAGGAGAAGGAGGATTCTGGCAGTTTTGGAGGCATTTAAGCAGAGGAAGACATATGTCAAACCTTAAGAGATGGTTTTCAGTCCCCAGAACCCTTAGGAGTAGTACATGGCTGGCAGGAGGCAGTTCCAGATACTGTAATCCTTAGTGACCCCAAGGACTCTGCTTCTTCTTATATTCTTTAAAGCCTGCAAAAGGACCCGAGAATTTGTGGCATAAAGGATAAGGATCACTATTGGTTGGCAACACTCCTTGACCACCATTACAAGGGAAAAGTTTTGGAACTCATCCTGCCCTCGCAGAACACCTTAACCGCTTCCCGACCGCCCACTGCATATATACGTCAGCAGAATGGCATGGGCAGGCAAAACCACGTACCTGTACGTGGCCCTTTAAATCCCGTGCATGTGCCTGCCTGCGGCGCGCTCGCGACCCGGTCGGGAGCTCCGTGACCCCGGCCGCGGGACCAGCGGACCCGATCGCTGCTGGTGTCCCGCGATCGGTTACGGAGCTGAAGAACGGGAGAGGTATGTGTAAACAAACCTCTCCCCGCGCTTCCTACTCTGCCTGTCATTGATTGGCTGTTCCCGATCATCGGGAAAGCCGATCAATGACGTCAGACGTCAGCCCCGCCCCCTAATGTAAAAAAAACACACACACGTCAGAGCCCATAACCCCTCCCCTCCCCCTAGTGGTTAACTCTTTCACTACAACTGTCATTTATACAGGAATCAATGCATTTAAACAGCATTGATTGCTGTATAAATGACAATGGTCCCAAAAATGTGTCAAAAATGTCCGATGTGTCCGCCATAATGTCGCAGTCACAATAAAAATCGCTGATCGCCGCCATTACTAGTAAAAAAAAAAAATATTAATAAAAATGCTATAAAACTATGCCCTATTTTGTAAACGCTATAACATTTGCGCAAACCAATCAATAATCGCTAATTGCAAAAATATGTAGAAGAATACGTATCGGCCTAAACTGAGGAAAAAAAATGTTTTTTTTTATATATTTTTTGGGGATATTTATTATAGCAAAAAGCAAAAAATATTGCATTTTTTTCAAAATTGTCGCTCTATTTTTGTTTATAGCGCAAAAAATAAAAACCGCAGGGGCGATCAAATACCACCAAAAGAAAGCTCTATTTGTGGGAAAAAAAGGATGCCAATTTTGTTTTGGAGCCACGTCGCACGACCGCGCAATTGTCAGTTAAAGCGACGCAGTGCCGAATCGCAAAAAGGGGCCTGGTCCTTTGGCTGCCAATTGGTCCGGGGCTGAAGTGGTTAAAGAGGAGTTTATGTAACGCCCTTTAGTCTGGTAGGTTACAGTGCTGTAGAAAACGTCATTTTGAGGCTTCTGTTGGTCAAAGGAGGAGCGGTGGAGAAGGGGGCCGCCTAAGTGATGCATTTTACTATTTTTTAGTCCTTACTGCCCTGGGCTGTCAGCTTCCACATCCCATCAGCAGCATCTGCATCATATGATGGACGATTATCTAGCAGCGAAAACAGAGATAGAGAGCTTTCCAGTTGACTATCCACTGGGTCTCTGGGTCATGAGAATAGACCACTGACCAGAACTTGCCCAGTATGAAATTGAGCTACTGGGCTGTCCTGCATCCAGCGTGCTTACCGAACGGACATTCAGTGCTGCTGGAGGTTTTGTGACAGATAAAAGTGCGTGTCTGTCCACAGACTCCATGGACCGACTGACATTTATTAAAATGAATCAGTCCTGGATTAACAGCAGCTATGATGCCCCTGATGCCGACTTGGGATGAGCCCACGGTTCGAGTTGAATGTAAGTTTTACTCAAACATCGGATGTTCGTTTGTTCTAAAACGAACCGAACATATGGGGTGTTCGTGTGAAATTTGAGCGCCACAGAATGCCCCATAATCGAGATTGCAGTGCATTGCTGTATGATGATTGGCCAAAGTATGCACCTGACCTGCGCTCTGCTGAGAGAGCCATAATTGGCCAAGTCCACGCCCCACACTATATAAGACTGCTTACATAGCAGCCATGTATAGTGTGTGGACGGAGATAGATTGAGCTATGTGTATATATATATATATATATATATAAATAATATATATATATATATATATTTATTCAGTCAATGCAGGCAGTGTAGTTTATATAACACAGTGTATTGAAGTCGTTAAAGGGAACCCTACCCCAAATTTAAAAAAAAGATGGCGTGGGGTCCCCCCAAAAATCCATACCAGACCCTTATCTGAGCATGCACCTGGCAGGTCGCAGAAAAAGTGGAGGACGAGAGAGCCCCCCCACCTGAACCGTACCAGGCCACCTGCCCTCAACATGGGGAGGGTGCTTTGGGGTGCTTTGGGGTCCCCCCAAAAGTACCTTGTCTCCATGTTGAGGGGGACAAGGGCCTCATATCTACAACCCTTGCCCAGTGGTTGTGGGGGTCTGCGGGCAGTACAATGTAACCCATACCCATTCATATGGGGGCAAGATCTGGGGGCCCCAGAATCTTCCAGATTCTGATAAGCCCCCTTTAACAAGGGGGCCCCCAGATCTTGCCCCCATATGAATGGGTATGGGGTACATTGTACCCCTACCATTCACCCAAAAAGTGTCAAAAAAGTAAAAACGACAGAAGACAGTTTTTGACAATTCCTTTATTAAAAAAAACAAAAAGTATCCCGCGATGTCCATCCGTCTTCAATCACGGCGCCAAAGGAATATAAAAAAAGGAAAAAACAAATCTCATGTTTACGTTACATATATAACAGCTGTCAAAGTGAAAAGACAGCAGTCGGTGGGACACCTCCCATGAAGGCAGAGTTTTTCAGTTTTTTTTTTCTCGGGACCGTCAGATGCCATGATTGACGATGGATTTACCTTGCGGGACACTTTTCTTTTTTTTTTTAAATAAAGGAATTGTCAAAAACTGTCTTCTGTCGTTTTTACTTATTTGACACTTTTTTTGGTGACTAGGTAGGGGTTCAATGTACCCGATACCCATTCACATGGGGGGGTGGGATCTGGGCCTTCCAGATTCCGATAAACCCCCGCCCCCAGACCCCCAAAACCAATGGCCAGGGTGATGGGGATGAGGCCCTTGTCCCCATCACAACATGGGGACAAGGTGCTTTGGGGGGCACCTTCCCCATGTTGAGGGCATGTGGACTGGTATGGTTAAGGAGGGGGGGCACTCTCGTCCCCTCCCCCTTTTCCTTGTGGCCTGCTAGGTTGCATGCTCGGATAAGGTCTGGTATGGATTTTGGGGGGACCCCCACACCATTTTTTTTTTTTTACATTTTGGCATCAGATTCCCCTTAAAATCCATACCAGACCTGAAAGGGCCTGGTATGGATTTTGGGGTGGGGGGATCCACCCCATTTTTTTTTTCAATTATTTTTTATGTATATTGCCAGAATCCCGCAAGACATTACAGCTGCAAACAATTTTAAATTACATTTTTACCTTTACAAATTTAATTTTTCTGAGGTACTTTTATAAACATGGGAAAGATGCGCTACTTTACAGGCAGACTAAGGGGACCCCCCCCAGGCACGATATTTAAAGGAATAGTTCATTCTTATTGTTTCACTTTAAGCATTAATAAAATCACTGCTCCTGAAAAAAAAAATACCATTTTAAAAACGTTTTTGCATTCATACATGTCCCATAGACTTTTAAGCCCCATACACACGGTCGGACAATCTGCGGACCAGGTCGGTCGGATCCTGTCCGTCATACTTTGTCTGATGTTGGTTTTGCGTACACACGGTCGGACAAAGTTGTCGGAAAATCCGATCATTCTGAACGTGGTGACTAAGGATGGGCCCGGTGCTCGATGCGAACCCACGTTCGCATCGAGCACCGGGCGTTCGCTCGCTCGGCGAGCCCAGAACTATTTTGGCCGCTCGCATCACGTTCGTGTGATGCGAGCGGCCCCGCAATGCATTGCGGCCGGCGCGGCCGACGCAGTGCATTGCTGGCTGATGATTGGCCAAGCATGCACTGTGACCCCGCATGCTTGGCCAATCACAGCCCCGGAAACTCGAAGAGCCATAATTGGCTACAGGCAGGACGCCTGTAGCCAATTACAGCTCAGGGGCTGTAGTACACGCCCCCCCCTATAAAAACGCCGCCACGCCGTCTGCGCCGGTCACATGCTGTTCCGGCGCAGATTGAGCAGGCTGTTCCTGTGACACTCTGCTGCATTTAGATAGATAGAGAGAGAGATTCACTTGCAGAGATTGAGTTAGATAGATTCAGTTACAAAGATTGATTGACAAAGAGGGGCTTGTAGTGTGCTCGTGGCAGGCAGGCAGAGCTCCTATATTTTGTTACCAGAAGCACCTATAGGACTTGTAGTGTGTTCGTGGCAGGCAGGCAGAGCTCCTATATTTTGTTACCAGAAGCACCTATAGGACTTGTAGTGTGTTAGTGGCAGGCAGGCAGAGCTCCTATATTTTGTTACCAGAAGCACCTATAGGACTTGTAGTGTGTTAGTGACAGGCAGGCAGAGCTCCTATATTTTGTTACCAGAAGCACCTATAGGACTTGTAGTGTGTTAGTGGCAGGCAGGCAGAGCTCCTATATTTTGTTACCAGAAGCACCTATAGGACTTGTAGTGTGTTAGTGACAGGCAGGCAGAGCTCCTATATTTTGTTACCAGAAGCACCTATAGGACTTGTAGTGTGTTAGTGACAGGCAGGCAGAGCTCCTATATTTTGTTACCAGAAGCACCTATAGGACTTGTAGTGTGTTAGTGGCAGGCAGGCAGAGCTCCTATATTTTGTTACCAGAAGCACCTATAGGACTTGTAGTGTGTTAGTGACAGGCAGGCAGAGCTCCTATATTTTGTTACCAGAAGCACCTATAGGACTTGTAGTGTGTTAGTGGCAGGCAGGCAGAGCTCCTATATTTTGTTACCAGAAGCACCTATAGGACTTGTAGTGTGTTCGTGGCAGGCAGGCAGAGCTCCTATATTTTGTTCCCAGAAGCACCTATAGGACTTGAAGTGTGTTAGTCCCATCACACACACAGAGCTATATTTTGTTCCCAGAAGCACCTATAGGACTTGAAGTGTGTTAGTCCCATTACACACACAGAGCTATATTTTGTTCCCAGAAGCACCTATAGGACTTGAAGTGTGTTAGTCCCATCACACACACAGAGCTATATTTTCTTCCCAGAAGCACCTATAGGACTTGAAGTGTGTTAGTCCCATTACACACACAGAGCTATATTTTCTTCCCAGAAGCACCTATAGGACTTGAAGTGTGTTAGTCCCATTACACACACAGAGCTATATTTTCTTCCCAGAAGCACCTATAGGACTTGAAGTGTGTTAGTCCCATTACACACACAGAGCTATATTTTCTTCCCAGAAGCACCTATAGGACTTGAAGTGTGTTAGTCCCATTACACACACAGAGCTATATTTTCTTCCCAGAAGCACCTATAGGACTTGAAGTGTGTTAGTCCCATTACACACACAGAGCTATATTTTGTTCCCAGAAGCACCTATAGGACTTGAAGTGTGTTAGTCCCATCACACACACAGAGCTATATTTTCTTCCCAGAAGCACCTATAGGACTTGAAGTGTGTTAGTCCCATTACACACACAGAGCTATATTTTCTTCCAGAAGCACCTATAGGACTTGAAGTGTGTTAGTCCCATTACACACACAGAGCTATATTTTCTTCCCAGAAGCACCTATAGGACTTGAAGTGTGTTAGTCCCATCACACACACAGAGCTATATTTTGTTCCCAGAAGCACCTATAGGACTTGAAGTGTGTTAGTCCCATTACACACACAGAGCTATATTTTGTTCCCAGAAGCACCTATAGGACTTGAAGTGTGTTAGTCCCATCACACACACAGAGCTATATTTTCTTCCCAGAAGCACCTATAGGACTTGAAGTGTGTTAGTCCCATTACACACACAGAGCTATATTTTGTTCCCAGAAGCACCTATAGGACTTGAAGTGTGTTAGTCCCATTACACACACAGAGCTATATTTTCTTCCCAGAAGCACCTATAGGACTTGAAGTGTGTTAGTCCCATTACACACACAGAGCTATATTTTGTTCCCAGAAGCACCTATAGGACTTGAAGTGTGTTAGTCCCATTACACACACAGAGCTATATTTTCTTCCCAGAAGCACCTATAGGACTTGAAGTGTGTTAGTCCCATTACACACACAGAGCTATATTTTCTTCCCAGAAGCACCTATAGGACTTGAAGTGTGTTAGTCCCATTACACACACAGAGCTATATTTTCTTCCCAGAAGCACCTATAGGACTTGAAGTGTGTTAGTCCCATTACACACACAGAGCTATATTTTCTTCCCAGAAGCACCTATAGGACTTGAAGTGTGTTAGTCCCATTACACACACAGAGCTATATTTTTGTTCCCAGAAGCACCTATAGGACTTGAAGTGTGTTAGTCCCATCACACACACAGAGCTATATTTTCTTCCCAGAAGCACCTATAGGACTTGAAGTGTGTTAGTCCCATTACACACACAGAGCTATACTTTGTTCCCAGAAGCACCTATAGGACTTGAAGTGTGTTAGTCCCATTACACACACAGAGCTATATTTTCTTCCCAGAAGCACCTATAGGACTTGTAGTGTGTTCGTGGCAGGCAGGCAGAGCTCCTATATTTTGTTCCCAGAAGCACCTTATAGGACTTGAAGTGTGTTAGTCCATTACACACACAGAGCTATATTTTCTTCCCAGAAGCACCTATAGGACTTGTAGTGTGTTAGTGGCAGGCAGGCAGAGCTCCTATATTTTGTTACCAGAAGCACCTATAGGACTTGTAGTGTGTTCGTGGCAGGCAGGCAGAGCTCCTATATTTTGTTCCCAGAGGCACCTATAGGACTTGAAGTGTGTTAGTCCCATTACACACACAGAGCTATATTTTGTTCCCAGAAGCACCTATAGGACTTGAAGTGTGTTAGTCCCATTACACACACAGAGCAATATTTTCTTCCCAGAAGCACCTATAGGACTTGAAGTGTGTTAGTCCCATCACACAGAGCTCCTCTATTTTCTTTGCATAAGCACCCACAGGACTTCTAGTGTTGTTAGTGGCATCACACAGAGCTCCTATATATTCTTCTCAGCAGCACCCACAGGACTTCTAGTGTGTTAGTGGCATCACACAGAGCTCCTCTATTTTCTTTGCAGAAGCACCCACAGGACTTCTAGTGTGTTAGTGGCATCACACAGAGCTCCTCTATTTTCTTTGCAGAAGCACCCACAGGACTTCTAGTGTGTTAGTGGCATCACACAGAGCTCCTCTATTTTCTTTGCAGAAGCACCCACAGGACTTCTAGTGTGTTAGTGGCATCACACAGAGCTCCTCTATTTTCTTTGCAGAAGCACCCATAGGACTTCTAGTGTGTTAGTGGCATCACACAGAGCTCCTCTATTTTCTTTGCAGAAGCACCCACAGGACTTCTAGTGTGTTAGTGGCATCACACAGAGCTCCTCTATTTTCTTTGCAGAAGCACCCACAGGACTTCTAGTGTGTTAGTGGCATCACACAGAGCTCCTCTATTTTCTTTGCAGAAGCACCCATAGGACTTCTAGTGTGTTAGTGGCATCACACAGAGCTCCTATATATTCTTCTCAGCAGCACCCACAGGACTTCTAGTGTGTTAGTGGCATCACACAGAGCTCCTCTATTTTCTTTGCAGAAGCACCCACAGGACTTCTAGTGTGTTAGTGGCATCACACAGAGCTCCTCTATTTTCTTTGCAGAAGCACCCATAGGACTTCTAGTGTGTTAGTGGCATCACACAGAGCTCCTATATATTCTTCTCAGCAGCACCCACAGGACTTCTAGTGTGTTAGTGGCATCACACAGAGCTCCTATATTTTCTTTGCAGAAGCACCTATAGGACTTCTAGTGTGTTAGTGGCATCACACAGAGCTCCTCTATTTTCTTTGCAGAAGCACCCACAGGACTTCTAGTGTGTTAGTGGCATCACACAGAGCTCCTCTATTTTCTTTGCAGAAGCACCCATAGGACTTCTAGTGTGTTAGTGGCATCACACAGAGCTCCTATATATTCTTCTCAGCAGCACCCACAGGACTTCTAGTGTGTTAGTGGCATCACACAGAGCTCCTATATTTTCTTTGCAGAAGCACCTATAGGACTTCTAGTGTGTTAGTGGCATCACACAGAGCTCCTCTATTTTCTTTGCAGAAGCACCCACAGGACTTCTAGTGTGTTAGTGGCATCACACAGAGCTCCTATATTTTCTTCTCAGCAGCACCACAGGACTTCTAGTGTGTTAGTGGCATCACACAGAGCTCCTATATTTTCTTTGCAGAAGCACCTATAGGACTTCTAGTGTGTTAGTGGCATCACACAGAGCTCCTATATTTTCTTCTCAGCAGCACCCACAGGACTTCTAGTGTGTTAGTGGCATCACACAGAGCTCCTATATTTTCTTTGCAGAAGCACCCATAGGACTTCTAGTGTGTTAGTGGCATCACACAGAGCTCCTATATTTTCTTCTCAGCAGCACCCACAGGACTTCTAGTGTGTTAGTGGCATCACACAGAGCTCCTATATATTCTTCTCAGCAGCACCCACAGGACTTCTAGTGTGTTAGTGGCATCACACAGAGCTCCTATATTTTCTTTGCAGAAGCACCCATAGGACTTCTAGTGTGTTAGTGGCATCACACAGAGCTCCTATATTTTCTTCTCAGCAGCACCCACAGGACTTCTAGTGTGTTAGTGGCATCACACAGAGCTCCTATATTTTCTTTGCAGAAGCACCTATAGGACTTCTAGTGTGTTAGTGGCATCACACAGAGCTCCTATATTTTCTTCTCAGCAGCACCCACAGGACTACCGACTACAATGGCTGGAAGACCGCCAAGGGGAGGCAGAGCGTGCAGAGCCAAGAACACAGGGCAGACAGTCTCTGTTTCTAGTGGACGTGGCCGTGGACGTGGACGTGGTCGTGCATCGTCATCAGCACGTGGCCATGGGACACGCGCGTCTTTGTTTTCGGCAGCTGGACATGTGGAGCCGCATCATGCTGAAGGCTTGGTAGAATGGATGACCAAGCCCTCCTCATCCTCCTCATCCTCTCTCACCCAGGCTCAGGGTACTGACAGAGCATCATCAGCCACCCCTTCCCTAGACCCACCATGTCCTCCTGAGGAGTCCCCCGAACTCTTTGAGCACAGTGTTGGGTACATGCTCCAGGAGGATGCCCAACGATTCGAAGGCTCGGATGACGATACCCAGCTTGAGGAATCTGGCAGTACAGTTCCACCAGCTGCAGCTTACTGCCAGGTTTGCTCTAGTGGTGAAGAGGGAGGGGATGATGAGGTCACTGACTCCACGTGGGTGCCTCAAGGGAGAGAGGATGAGGAGGAGGACGAGGAGGAGGAGGATGCGGCGTCACATGTCCAACGAGGCAGGATGCCCCCTGGAGGCCAGGTAGAGGCCAGCACAGCAACTGTACAACACCGCAGAGCTCCGCCTGTGCAGGGCGCTGCCTCTGCACGTTATCAGAAAAGTTCTTTGGTGTGGGCCTTTTTTGAGACGAGTGCAGCAGATCGCACCACTGCTATTTGCAATATTTGTCTCAAGCGTATCTCGCGTGGCCAAAACATCAGCCGCTTGGGCACGACAAGCATGACCAGACATATGGCGACCTGCCATGCAGCTCGTTGGCAGGCACACATAAAAGACCCACACCAAAGAACTAAGCGGACCTCTCCTTGCTCCTCCTCAGCTGGGATCTCCATCCCCACTACACCTTCAGTCCTCTCTGAAAGCTGCTCTGAGAGGACTGAAGGTGTAGAATTCGGTGTGTCACAACCAAGTACTTGCAGTACACCGACGTCCGAATGCAGCAGGCAAATTTCCCTGCCCCAGCTGCTGGACCGTAGAAAGAAGTACACTCCCAGCCATCCACATGCCCAGCGGTTGAATGCTAGCCTTGCTAAATTGCTAGCACTTCAACTGCTGCCTTTTCAGTTGGTAGACTCGGCCCCCTTCCGTGAGTTTGTTCAATGTGCGGTTCCTCAGTGGCAGGTTCCCAAACGCCACTTTTTCTCGCGGAAGGCGATTCCGTCTCTCTACCGGCATGTGGAGGGCAATGTCCATGCCTCGCTGGACAGGGCGGTCAGCGGTAAGGTGCATATTACCGCTGACTCATGGTCCAGCAGGCATGGACAGGGACGGTACCTTTCTTTCACGGCCCATTGGGTCACTCTATTGGCAGCTGGGAGGGATGCAGGACAAGGTGCAGTAGTGTTGGAGGTTGTTCCGCCACCACGCCTCCAAAACGCGACTACTGCTACTGGTTGTGACACACCTCTCTCCTCCACCCCTCCTCTTCTTCTTCCTCCAGTGCTCTGTCCTTGGAACCAGCGGTGCTCCGTAGGCGTACAAGGGGCTACGCAAGTACGCAGGCAAAAAGATGCCATGCCGTGCTTGCGCTGGTGTGTTTGGGGGACAGGAGCCACACTGGGCCAGAGGTTCTGGCAGCTCTGCAGGGGCAGGCCGAGAGGTGGTTGACGCCACGTCAGCTTAAGCCAGGAATGGTCGTTTCTGACAATGGCACCAACCTCCTCTCCGCCCTGCGACAGGGGCAGCTCACCCATGTGCCCTGCATGGCTCACGTCCTCAACCTGGTGGTGCAGCGGTTCTTGGGCAGGTTCCCAGGCTTACAGGATGTCCTGAGGCAGGCCAGGAAAGTCTGTGTGCATTTCCGCCGATCTTATAATGCCAGTGCTCGGCTGACTGAGCTGCAAAAGGAGCTGAACCTGCCCAAGAACCGCCTAATATCTGACATGCCCACCAGGTGGAACTCAACGTTGGCCATGCTGCAGCGACTGCACACGCAGCAGAGGGCCATCAATGAGTACCTTTGCGACTACGGCACCAGGACAGGGTCAGGGGAGCTTGGGTTTTTTTCCCCACGTCAGTGGAGCATGATCAGGGATGCATGCACTGTCCTCTCACCATTTGAGGAGGCCACGAGGATGGTGAGCAGTGACAGTGCATGCATCAGTGACACTGTCCCTCTTGTCCACCTGTTGGAGCATACGCTGCGTGGGATAATGGACAGGGCACTTGAGGCAGAACAGAGGCAGGAAGAGGAGGACTTCCTTGCCTCTCAAGGCCCCCTTTATCCGGACAGTGTTCCTTCTGTCCCACCCATCACACAGGAAGAGGATGAGGAGGAGGAGGAGGAGGAGGAGGAGGAGGATTGTGTGAGCATGGAGGTGGAGCCTGGCACTCAGCATCAGCAGCAGCAGTCTTTTAGGGATGATGTACAGTCCCAACAAGCCAGTGGACTTGTACGTGGCTGGGAGGAGGTGGCTGGCGATCATGTCATCCTCAGTGACCCAGAAGACTCCGGACCGAATGCCTCAGCTAACCTACGCTGCATGGCCTCCCTGATCCTGCAAAGCCTGCGGAAGGATCCTCGTGTTCTTCGGATCAAGGAGAGGGACCATTACTGGCTGGCCACTCTCCTTGATCCGCGGTACAAGGGTAAGGTTGCGGACCTTATCTTGCCGTCGCAGAGGGAGCAGAGGATGAGACATCTCAGGGAGGCCTTGCAGAAAGGTCTGTGCAACGCGTTCCCAGAAACTGGGAGGCTACAAACTCCTGGTCCTGGGCGACGAGTTGCTGAGGCTTCGGTCAGTGGCAGAAGGAGCGGTGGGGAAGGTGGACGTCTGACCGATGCGTTCAGACAATTTTTTAGTCCGCAGCCCCAAGGTATGATCGGTTCCAGCAACCATCGCCAGCGTCTGATATACATGGTGCAGGAATACCTTGGGGCAAGGTCAGACTTGGACACCTTTCCCACCGAAAATCCTCTGGCTTACTGGGTCCTGAGGATGGATCACTGGCCAGAGCTTGCACAGTATGCAATTGAGCTACTGGCCTGTCCTGCCTCCAGCGTTCTTTCCGAACGCACATTCAGTGCTGCTGGAGGATTTGTGACTGATCATAGGGTGCGCCTGTCCACCGCCTCGGTTGATCGACTGACATTCATCAAAATGAATCAGTCTTGGATCACCACCAGCTACCAGGCACCTGAGGCGGATATAACCGAATAATTTTTAATGTCACATCCTTCAAGACTGCCTATGCTGATGCTGAGTGACTGTCCTCTTATGTTCAATGACTATCCTCTTCCTCCTCCTCAATGATCCATGCCACAGCACCAGTGCCTAAGGCACAATTTTTCAGCCCCTGTTTAACAGGGGCGTGTACTTACAATTTTTTAAAAAAATGCTTCGCAACACGTGTGACTGCTGTGCTCCAAGTACAGTCTCTGTGAGGGCCGTGTTGCAGTGTTGTGGCACCAGCACCAGTGCCTAAGGCACAATTTTTCAGCCCTGTTTAACAGGGGCGTGTACTTACAATTTTTTAAAAAAATGCTTCGCAACACGTGTGACTGCTGTGCTCCAAGTACAGTCTCTGTGAGGGCCGTGTTGCAGTGTTGTGGCACCAGCACCAGTGCCTAAGGCACAATTTTTCAGCCACTGTTTAACAGGGGCGTGTACTTACAATTTTTTAAAAAAAAATGCTTCGCAACACGTGTGACTGCTGTGCTCCAAGTACAGTCTCTGTGAGGGCCGTGTTGCAGTGTTGTGGCACCAGCACCAGTGCCTAAGGCACAATTTTTCAGCCCCTGTTTAACAGGGGCGTGTACTTACAATTTTTTAAAAAAAAATGCTTCGCAACACGTGTGACTGCTGTGCTCCAAGTACAGTCTCTGTGAGGGCCGTGTTGCAGTGTTGTGGCACCAGCACCAGTGCCTAAGGCACAATTTTTCAGCCCCTGTTTAACAGGGGCGTGTACTTACAATTTTTTAAAAAAATGCTTCGCAACACGTGTGACTGCTGTGCTCCAAGTACAGTCTCTGTGAGGGGTTGCAGTGTTGTGGCACCAGCACCAGTGCCTAAGGCACAATTTTTCAGCCCCTGTTTAACAGGGGCGGGTAATTACAAATCTTGATCTAATAGTTCACAGCAGGGCCCATTCCTGCGCCCACCAAGAGTAACTATGAGGGCCTACAGTCTTGTGGCAACACCGTCCACCACCACCGCCAAAGGCCCAATTTTTCTGCCCTGTTCATCAGGTGCTTGCAATTACAAATCTTGATCTAATAACTCACAGCAGGGCCCATTCCTGCGCCCACCAAGAGTAACTGTGAGAGCTTACAGTCTTGTGGCAAAACCGTCCACCACCACCACCACCACCACCACCCCCAATTTTTCTGCCCTGTTCAACAGGTGCATGCAATTACAAATCTTGATCTATTAACTCACAGCAGGGCCCATTCCTGTGCCCACCAGTCTTGTGGCTACACCAACATCTAATAGGGCAAATTTCTGCAGAGTATATACGCCAGGCCCCTACTTTCAAACATCCAACTTACAAACGACTCCTACTTGCAAATGGAAAGAGAAAACAGGAAGTGAGAGGAAATCTACCCCTAGGAAGGGAAATTCTATCCTGTTAGATTTAATTTGGGAAAAAAGGTATCTCCTCTCTACTGATACTTTATCACCAATCCTTGTTTCAATTAAAACCCCACTTTTCCAAAAACATTTATCATTGGGACGGAAAGTGAGGTGACATGTTCTGAACAGATGTGCAAAGACAGCAAATGTTACAGGGGTGATAACCCCTCCCTATGTTCTCCAAAAAGCTTAAAAATAGATTTTTTTGGGATGGAGCTACACTTCATAATGTACCTGTTCAGATTCTACTTAAGATCAAACCTAAAGCCGCAAGTGGTTTTAAATGGCTTCTTTTTTTCCTTTACAAATGTCATTTTGTGCAAGGACAGTTCTAAACACGGGAAACACATGCCACTTCACAGGCATACTTTGGACACCCCCCAGGTACCATATTTAAAGGAAAATGTCACTTTTTTTTTTTCACTTTATGCATCATTTAAAATGACTGCTCCCGAAAAAACGTTAGTTTTTAAAAGTTCTTTTTGCATTGATATATGTCCCCTGGGGCAGGACCCGGGTCCCCAAACCTGTTTTATGACATTAACATGCATATTGGCCGTTGTAATTAGCACTTTTGATTTCGAACGTTCGCGTCCATTATAACGTATAGGGTTCGAAAATTCGCGCGAACTTTCGGTCCGTTCGAAGGTTCTGGTTCGAAACCGAACCCGGGGGTGTTCGGCTCATCCCTAGTGGTGACGTTTGTTGCCTACGACGGGACTACGTAGAGGCTAGTAGCCAATAGCTTTGGTCTTGTAATGTGATCTGAGCATGCGTAGCACTTTGTCCGGTCGGACAACCGTACACACGATCGGATTTGGTGTGATCGGACCGTGTTGTCGGCAAATCTTTCCAGCAGGAGATAAGACACTGTCCGATGGTGCATAAACACGGTCTGATTTTTCAACAACATTGTCCGATCGGACAGAATCCATGAAAAAGTCCGACCGTGTGTATGGGGCTTTACAGTGTTCATACAAATTTTTTGTCTGTTCGTATGTTCTGGTGCGAACCGAACCGGGGGGGGGGAGGTTGTTCGGCTCATCCCTAATGCCGATGTCGCCAACTAAGTTTTTTGGGGATGTGGAATCTTTGCACGACTTCTAAGCTGGCTAGCGTTGTGGGGGTTCATTTCATCTGGAAGAAGTTTTTTGGTGTAGGTTTCATGGGCACAATTAACACCCAAAGACAAATTTTTCCGCATCTGTTTGACAGGTGCATATCATTTCAATTTTTGACAGCAAGGCCAATTCTTGCTTTCATCAAGAGTACCTATATAGGGTTATGGTGTGAAGGCACCTCTGACACCTAAAGACCAATTTTTCCGCACCGGTTTGACAGGTGCAGATCATTTCAATTTTTGACAGCAAGGTCAATTCTTGCTTTCATCAAGATTACCTCTATTGGGTTACGGTGTGAAGGCACCTCTGACACCTAAAGACCAATTTTTCCGCACCTGACACTTCCATCCAAAGTCTGTGGAGGAGACACCAGAATTTATCCAAAAAATCTCTAATCTTGTTCCCAGTGCACTACATTGTGGCCTCATCATACAGGCTGGCTCCCCAAGCATCAGTAAATCACTACGCATTTAAAAATTAAGTTTTTTTTACAAACTTTTTTTCATTGATACATGTTCCCCAGGGCAGTACCCAGACCCCCATAACCATTGTATGCCAAATTACTTGCATATAAGGCTTCCAAATGGGCACTTTAGATTTTTCCAGTTCAGGTTGCATAGACTTCAATGGGGTTCCTTATTCGGTTCCGAACTTTTGCAATGTTCTAAAGTGCTGTTGCGAACCGAACAGGGGGTCGTATGGCCCATTCATACATATAACCATTGCAGAACTGTTTTCCCATTAGGGGCTATGGAAGATAGTTCATTACCCCATGTTACCAAAGCTTTGAGTATTAAAATAATATATTAGTAATATTTTTAAATAAGTTAATTTCAAATTACAACCATAGGGAACAATGTGCTAATTCTCACCTCCATTTAAACAGTTTTAGGCTTCTTTTACATTGGCCTTAACCACTTCAGCCCCGGACCAATTTGCAGCTAAAGGACCAGGCCCCTTTTTGCAATTAGGCACTGCGTCGCTTTAACTAACAATTGCGCGGTCATGCGACGTGGCTCCAAAACAAAATTGGCGTCCCTTTTTTCCCACAAAATAGAGCTTTCTTTTGGTGGTATTTGATCGCCCCTGCGGTTTTTATTTGTTGCGCTATAAACAAAAATAGAGCGACAATTTTGAAAAAAAATGCAATATTTTTTACTTTTTGCTATAATAAATATCCCCAAAAAATATATAAAAAAACATTTTTTTTTTTTTCCTCAGTTTAGGCCGATACGTATTCTTCTACATATTTTTGGTAAAAAAAATCGCAATTAGCGATTATTGATTAGTTTGCGCAAAAGTTATAGCGTTTACAAAATAGGGGATAGTTTTATAGCATTTTTATTAATATTTTTTTTTTTTATTAGTAATGGCGGCGATCAGCGATTTTTATTGTGACTGCGACATTTTGGCGGACACATCGGACACTTTTTGACACATTTTTGGGACATTTGTCATTTATACAGCAATCAGTGCTATTAAAATAGCACTGATTCCTATGTAAATGACAGTTGTAGTTAGGGGGTTAACCACTAGGGGGGGCGGGGAGGAGTCAGTGTGACGTGTTGTGTTTTTTTTATACAGTAGGGGGGCGTGGCTGTACGTGTGACGTCATTGATCGGCGTTCCCGATGACAGGGAACCGCCGATCACTGACAGTCAGTGTAGGAAGCGCGGGGAGAGGTTTGTTTACATAGACCTCTCCCGTTCTTCCGCTCCGTAACCCGATCGCGGGATACCAGCGGCGATCGGGTCCGCTGGTCCCGCGGCCGGGGTCACGGAGCTCCCGACCGGGTCGCGAGCGCGCCGCTAGCGGCGCGCGCGCGCGACCCACGGCAGGCACATGCACGATCACGTACAGGTACGGGATTCTGCCTGCCCGAGCCATTCTGCTGACGTATATCTGCAGTGGCCGGTCGGGAAGTGGTTAAAGTATATCTAAATCAAAAATTTGAAATGTTATCCACTATAATATCAAAAGTATTAGGACACCTGCTTTTACACGCAAACTTTAATGGCATCCCAGTCTTAGTCCGGAGGGTTCAATATTGAGTTGGCCCACCCTTTGCATCTATAACAGCTTCAACTCTTCTGGGAAGGCTGTCTATAAGGTTTAAGAGTGTGTCTATGGGAATGTCCGACCATTCTTCCAGGAGAGCATTTATGAGGTCAGACACTAATGTTGACAAGAAGGCCTGGTTCACAGGGTCTGCTCTATCGGGTTGAGGTCAGGACCGCAGGCCAGTCATGTTCCTCCACCCCAAACTCACTCATACATGTCTTTATGGACCTTGCTTTGTGCACTTGTCCAAATTTTTAGTGGAGGGGGAATCATGTTGTGGGGTTGTTTTTCAGGGGTTGGGCTTGGCCCCTTAGTTCCAGTGAAGGGGACTCTTAAGGCAAGAAATTTTGGACAATTTCATGCTCAATTTACGTTTTGCGGTTTTTATACTTCTTTGGGGCAAATTTGTTGTTGGGCAGATTAAAAAACACAAAACGCAAATCGCTGCAAAAACGCTGTAAAAACACACTACATGCTTTTCTGCAGACTCTCCGTTGAAGTCTATTAAACCAAAAAAGAAAAAAAGCGCAGTTTTGCGTTAAAATAAAGTCCATAAAAAAGTCCATAGCCCAAAAACACAGAGGCATAAAAATGCATGATGTGAATGTGCCCATGTTAAAAATAATGTCCTGCGTTTCTACAAAAAGCATGAAAAAACACTTCGTTGTGAACCGAGCCGAAGTCTGGATTACATTCCTATGCATTTTTAGTGCTTTTTGCATTTTGCATTTTTGCAGATTTGCACTACAGAACGTGTTCTGTAGTGCAAATCTGCAAAATGCAAAAAGCACAAAAAATGCATATGTGTGAATCCAGCCTAAAAAAGGACCAGCCCTGCTGGAATTTATACTTTTGTGAACTATACTTATGTAATTCTTTAAATAAATCTCTCTTTGTTGGTCTTTTCTTATTCACTCCTAGCAGAGAGGATACAGGAAGAATAATATATATTTTTTTGCCATATTTATATATGTTTTGTATATTTCTTTCTTTTTCAGCTGTGAGAACAGAAAGTTGTAGCTGACTACTGCTATCATTGTTCTATCTGTAAAGGCAGAAGACTGTTGGTTTTGGCAATTTTTCAAGCTTAGCAGTTCACATCTTTGTTTTTCACACGTTTAGGCAAAACTTTAGTGGTTGTGGTAAACTGCCTAAATTAAACAATTTACACCTTCACTATATAGGCAAGCTGCAAAAACCTTCCTAAAACCAACATGGGTGCTGACAGTTAATACATTTAAGAGAAAAAAAATATATGTACTGTATGTATATATTGTTACTATATAACATTTTAAAATTTTTCACGTCTTCATCTATTTTTTGGTATAGTGTTTCTTTTATGTGGTATAACTGTGATGCCGCCTACACACAACCGGACTTTCCGTCAGACTAGGTCCGACGGAAACAGTCCGTCGGACAATCCGATCGTGTGTGGGCTAATCCGATCGTTTTTCTTCCCATTAAAAAAAGCAGAGCTGACCACTAGAATAG
>CM053038.1:86486589-86520877 GCA_028564925.1 Lithobates sylvaticus | reverse complement strand
GCCAGTATGGTTTAATATGGCCATTTGAGCTTTAAAATCTTCCATTTTGGTCATTGCCCTAAACCGTACTGTGGGCATGCATAGTATATTGTATAAGTCGAACGGTCACAACAAAACTACATTCTGGATGATTGACTTCCGGCCCAAGAAAGCGTGGAAAGCCTACTAACGAACATTCCCTGATCTGACCATAAATTCCCTCTAATGTCTGCAGGTACCTTTTTTTTTGGGGGGGGGGGGGCTGTATTGGCTTCCTCTTCCTTCTTTTTTTTTTTTTTTCTTTATTTTGTCTAGGATTCTTCTAAATTACTTGTGATTTAAGTTAAGTGACCCTTTAAAATGTGATTCCTGTAGCACTCTTAATAAATGAGAGCTGTTTTGGTGACACGACTCTTTCAGAGCTAGTGCCCCTTAAACATAAATTATAGTGGCCATAGGAAGTCTATTATTTGGCAGACAGTGAAAGAATTTGACACTTTCTGTCCACACCAGCCATGCCCTGCAAACATTTATTATGTAAATGAAAGACTCCCAAACTTTCAGGATAAACATGTAACTTCCTCCCATAGTGCATCTGTTTGTTTAGCCTCCCCTAATTAATCCTTTAAATAGTTGACAGCCTTCCCCCTAAGTGCTAGAAGTTCAGTTGTCCCTTTAATTCAGTGTAAACATGCTTCTCAGGCATTAAAGCTGGAATCTTCCTCCTAATAGTGTATATGGACTAAAGTTTAGTCAATAAAAAATATAAATGCTTAGAGGAGCCTTTGGAAAATTTTGTTTAACCAAGCCCATGAAAACCTAGACAGTTTAAACTTTTTTTTTTTTTTTTACATCTCCATGCACTTTTATTAGTAGCTGAGCTGCCAGGATTCCATGTACAGTTCTTTCTGTCGGAATGTGTGTGTGCCTACCCTGAAGTTTGATCACTTACATGTAACGTGTGAAGAGGGCTACATATTGCAGCAACCTTAAAGCCCATTTACACCAGCGTGTTCTTGTGATGCTACCTTCAATGCCCGCCTGTTGGTGTGTGCTGTGTAGAGGAAGTGCGGTACGTTGTTGCAACACATTGCTCTTTTTACTTTTATACCAATATTTTTATTTATTTTTTTCAAAATTTTACAACATTCTACTTCATTCAACTCTATACACCGCAGTGCATTGTGATGTATTGTAGTGTGTCTCAACAAGCTTTTCTGCGTAAAAATGCAATCTGACCTATGCTGCATTGGTATGGGCTAAGACAGTAGAACAAATGTGTCAAACACAAAGTCCGCAGGCTGAATCCGGCCCTCCGGGTAATTTCACCACATGAACCCTGCACTCTGTGCGTATCGCACCCCTTGAACCCTGCGCTCTGTGCGTATCGCACCCCTTGAACCCTGCGCTCTGTGCGTATCGCACCCCTTGAACTCTGTGCCTATCGCACCCCTTGAATTCTGTGCTTTGGGCTTAGCGCACTTCGCTGGACTCTGTGCGTAACACAATCCTGATATTTATTGCCCCTTTAAGGGGTTTGCTATGCCAGGAGGCGGGGCTTTTGGCCACATGATCAGAAAAGTACATGAGCTGCCGGTCTTTGTGCCCGGAGCGCGCAAGGCAACTGTCTGCGTTATTGCACGCAAATATGCAGCCGCTCGGTGCTAAGGCGTGGCCGCCAAGAGTCTGCATATTTGCATGCACTCAGCACCTCCCATTGTTGCAATTTGGCCACACCCATCATTTGATGCGGTTCTGTGGGGGCGTAAATTTATATACATAGATTGCTTTGTCTATGCATCAGGACTGCTTTGGGCAGCACTGCCCGATGGAGCCAAACAAATATGGGGTTAATGGGCCCTTAAGATGGCCATACATGGATCGAAATCTGACCGGTTCGGCTGGGACTGACTGAGATTTGATCCATGTATGGGCAGGCTGATTGACTTGGGTACAACCAGCCTGTCTTTTTAATTTTTAATTTTTTTTAACATACGATTACTGCCGGCGGCTATAGCTGCTAGCAGTAATGTGTTCTGCCAGCCGGGAAGGCTCCCCGCACCTGCAGAAAACAATAGCGTTGCACAAGGCATTCTCCCATTAACAAGGATTATGTTGAGGGTGGCATCGAGCGAAATGTATTTATTTTTTGTTCCTTCAACCCCTGGTAGAAGGAAAGAAAATCAAATCCTCTATGGGCTGCTTTAGTTTCATCAACTAAAAGGCATCTAAATGGATAAATAAAGAGAAATCCCTGTAGGTAAACGCCAAACCCGGAGGGCTATACCGTTTTTTGAGATGACAACACACAGGACATCTTTTGAGTTTAACATTTATCAGTAGTTTTTTTTTTTTTGTTTTTGTTGCATGTATCAAACCGATATAACCCAAAACTTTCAAAGGAACTGTATATTTAACAGATAAAACAGATCAAATAAGAGAATTTAATTGTTGATGTTTATATACTCTTTATCCAGCAGTGCATTGTTGTGAATTTTTGATTGTTTGCTCTTCGGATCTGCTTTCCTTGGAGGCTGGCTCACATCATACCAGTAGGTCACTTTGATGAAGAGCTGTAGCGTAAGTTTAGGCATGCCACCTGCTGGCTGCAAGTGGTATTTTGTGGTTTATTTTCAGAACATTTTGTTATTTATCATAATGCAACACTCAAAGTAAGAGGCCTTACAGCAAATTGCACTTAAGTTATCTTTAGGCATGGATGTTGCAGGAAGGGCCTGAATGTCCAAAACCTGAAAAATAAACTTAATATAGAAAACGGAGCAAAAGAAGTTCACCTTTCATAACATGATACACCTGTATTCAGAGTGTAACATGCTTCCAAATTATTAGCCCCAAGCCCACGTTTTGACAGCAGGTGGGGGGATCTTCTCCCTGGACCCACGTCACAATTTGAAAATAGCTCTGCCCACATGGCTGGATCATTCATCCAGTGTTCTGTGAATAGGAGAACTACAAATACTGTTATCCATTGTGGCTGATGGCTTGTAGTACCCAAGAAACTACGAGGGCACTGGTGAGCCCTCTAGTAGTCTTCCTGCAATTTCCTAACTGCCTGCCCATACGAGGGACAGGCAGACAGCTATACTGACAGTCTGTAGGAGCCTGGGATTGCACCCATGATCTGCTGATCGCAGGGGCAATGTTTTGCAGGTTCCTAATAATAAAAAAAAAAATTTAATAATTTTTTTTTTTTTTACCTGCAATAAAATGTGCATTTATTATTTTTTTTTTTTTTAAAAGGTGAACTTTCGCTTTTAAATATGTACAAAGCTTTACATGGGGATAGTATGAAATTGTAGTCAGTTCATATATTCCCGTGCCCTTGGCACAATAACTGAAGTCCTTCTTTTCAAGTCGGTTTGCTTTTAATCAGCTCGGCAGCAGGGTGTGCAACTCCTTGTTAGTTCAATAGATGGGAGAGAGCAACAGGGTATACACCACCCCAAGCTGTGACGCATCCTCCCCACTTTTTTTCTAAAGATGTAAATATGTGAAACGGAAAAACATTGTCATGAATCCTTTGTTTGATGTCTACCCTGGCATTGACCTGGTTAATCACGCGCATAATGTGGTGTAATTCAATATTATTTCCCTAGCCGGGGCAGGGAGGTAGATGCGCTGCTGGATGTGTCTTGCTGTAGCGGGAGGCAGCTGTGTGTGTCGCAGACATCGCTGAGAATCTCCCTTCTACGTTTATATTTTTTCAGCCTGACCCTGTGACTGTTATTATTTAACCTTCCAGCAGGTATTGGGCCTCCATTATTCAGATTGCTCATGTTTCGTGCGAAAAGGCACTCTGGTTTCGCCGTTTAATTCATTGAACTTGGGAGCTATGAATATTGCTGTTGTGAAAACATAATTAATATTCTCTCACTTCGGGGTGAAATGTAATGCGATCTCTGTCTTTTCCTGAGGACGGAAACCGAGTTCAAAGTATAACGAGCACCATGGTATTAAGATGCTGAAGTATTGGTACATCTAAAATCTTATCGGTATTCTGCAGCTGCGATTTTCATTCCTACGCAGCTGCGATTATTTTTTTTTTTTTTTCTTCCTACACATTACGCTGCTATTTTTCTGAACAATTCTATACTTGAAAACAGAACAGCCCATTCACACCTCTCTGTAACCCAAATGTTCATGTGCATTAAAGTGTATGTAAGTTTTAAAGCTTGGTACACACCACTAGTGTGTTTTTTTTTCGTTCAACCTTGTGGGTTTAACGAAAAAAAAACTGACCGCTCGATCTAACGATCTGACGTTAGTACAGCGATCCGATGTTGGTACAGCAATCTCCCTGGCTAAGCAACTGTGTTCCGACAAGGGGGGACCCCCCCCAACCAGGACACTCCAGTCAGCGCTCTCAGCATTAGCCATTTTTTATTGAACCGGCAGATGTCGGTATATTGGATTGTACACTATTTTTTTTTTGTTATGGTTGGACTGGATGGACTTGTGTCTTTTTTTCAACCTAACTAACTATGTAACTGTCACCCGACATTCGGCCTGTGTGTACTAGGCTTAAAGCCTAGTACACACTATCAGGATTTCTTCGTTCAACCCAGTGGCTCAGGTCGGAGCTGATGTACTAACAAGCCGATGTTAGTACAGCGATCTCCACTGCTGGGCTATTGCCATTGGCTAATTGGGATCTGGTTGGTTGCTGGTTTTCCAGCATGCTTGGCCGGCTTCTGTCAGACCAGCTGCCATACTCACGGGCCGATTGCCGGATGGTTTTTATTGAACCAGCCGATGTCACCCAACCTTTGACCCATGTGCAGTACTAGTGAAAAACGTGTGGTACTGGCGCTGGTTAGTGTGTTACAAAAATAAAAATAAGAGTAAATAAAGTATTTTGGTGAGCTGCAGTTCCGTGCAATATAATCACCCATAGGTGACTATTCAAAATGAAGGAAAAAAGTTGAGGTGGAAACCGCGCTAATTATTATTCAACAAACATTGTGGGTTCCCACCGCTAGTTTATACTATGTTGTGGTGCCCCCACAAACTATATATTAATGCCGTATTCAAATAAGAAAACAAAAACAAAAATATAAAAATGTGTCAGGTGCCAAGTGCTAATCTTATGCCTTAATGGGCTATTTCAAAGTGCTTCGTGTGTGTGGGTATCATGGGTTACTATCCTGTAGTGTTTAAGCGTGATCTGTGCTGATTGCAGAGTTTAGTGCTTCTACTAATAATAACAAATATATTCCATCAGTAGCCCATCTTCACTACCCAAAATAGTGATACAATGAGACAAATAAGACTAATATCTGTTACATATGGCCTAGGTTTTCCAATAGCATAGTCAATAACATAGTCCCATCAGTTTGTCCATATGGAAAACAATTTTTCAATAATAAGCCAAAAAAATATAAAACAATATAAAAATATAAATATAATTTGCTCTGCTTTTTGTCTTTTTGTTTTATATTTTTTTGGCTTATTATTGAAAAATTGTTTTCCATATGGACAAACTGATGGGACTATGTTATTGACTATGCTATTGGAAAACCTAGGCCATATGTAACAGATATTAGTCTTATTTGTCTCATTGTATCACTATTTTGGGTAGTGAAGATGGGCTACTGATGGAATATATTTGTTATTATTAGTAGAAGCACTAAACTCTGCAATCAGCACAGATCACGCTTAAACACTACAGGATAGTAACCCATGATACCCACACACACGAAGCACTTTGAAATAGCCCATTAAGGCATAAGATTAGCACTTGGCACCTGACACATTTTTATATTTTTGTTTTTGTTTTCTTATTTGAATACGGCATTAATATATAGTTTGTGGGGGCACCACAACATAGTATAAACTAGCGGTGGGAACCCACAATGTTTGAATAATAATTAGCGCGGTTTCCACCTCAACTTTTTTCCTTCATGTGCAGTACTAGGCTTAAATCTGTTTCTCAGTAAGTTTTGGAATCATGTCTCACTGTAAGTTTCTTAAATAAAGAGTTTTTTTGTTAACCTATTACAATTTTTCTTGCCAGGGGAACCTGCCAGTATCAGCTCTTCAAGCTGCAGGCTGACAACACTAAGCGACTTTTGCAGTTAGCAGCAGTGTTGTCAGTCTGGTGTGTGTGTGTGTGTGTGTGTGTGTGTGTGTGTGTGTGTGTGTGTGTGTGTGTGTGTGTGTGTGTGTGTGTGTGTGTGTGTTCGTTCTCTCTCGCGCTCTTTCAGTTGGACATATGACTTCATATCGGGTCTGTCAGATAAGCTGCCCAACAGCTTCTCTATTTAACCTTTCCAAACTGGAGCTCAAATGTGCTTTAAAGTCTTCACCAAGCTGCTTGAAGATGGCTGAATGCTTTGCAAATGCTTTATAAAAGCTTTTTGTACATATTGTTCTTATACAAGCTGATGCCCATGTGAGGCTGAAAATATAATTTTTTTTTTTACGTAAAATGAAAACTAGCAGAAACGCATGTTGACATACATTTTGATGCATTTTTATTGATTTTATTAGAAAACACAAGGGAGAAATGCACCATAAAATAAATAAAAAAAAAATGTTGTAAAGCAACCCCCCCCCCTCCCCCATGCTAATGCGCAAATGTAAGTCAGCACACATGTAAACAGTGTTTGTACTACCCCTGTGGCATAACAGCAGAGTGAGAGCAATAATTCTAATGTTAGTTCAAGTTTAACTCTAAACTGATAACCTCTAAAGCAGGGATGTCAAACTCCATTTCATTGTGGGCCGCACCATCGTTATGGTTGCCCACAAAGGGCCGGTTGTATCTGTAAGACTAAGTATGCTACATACAGCGTGTATAGTTTAGGAGTGCTTAACTTTGCGAGTGCAGAGTTTAGGGGTGCGCTACGTACAGAGTGCAAGGCTTAGGGCTGTGCTACATGCATAGTTCAGGGGTGCGCTGGTTGCAGAGTTGAGGAGAACGCTACATACAGAGTGCAGGGTTCAACGCTCTTTCACAGGCTATTCACATCTCAGACCCACCCCCTCCTCAGCTCTGCACCACTCTCTCTTATCCTCCACCTCTGCACACATCTCCCTCCACCCCCCTTTTGGCTTCCTCACATCTCACCTACCCGGCCCAGCTCTAGTACCTCCCGGTAGTGCAGAATGCGCCCATGAGGAAAGCAGTCCTTGTAAACATAGAAGGCTTCTGTGTTTATAAATGACAGTGGTGAGCTGGAGGTGGCATGAACTGAGTTCTGCCACGTTTCAGCTGAAAAAGCCCTGGGTGAGAGGGCCACATGAAAGGGCCTGACGGGTCAGATTCGGCCCACAAGCCTTGTGTTTTACACATATGCTCAAAAGGCTTTTTAAAGTGTTGCCTATGGATAGCTTTAGGTACCGTAGTTTGTCACCATTTCACAGGGGTGTGCAATTTTAATTCTTGACATGTTTGGTATCAATTTACTCAGTACTCTTATATTTTACAAAAAAAAAATGGGCATTCTATTATGTTTTCATGCACTTGAATTAGTTTAAGTGCTTTTATTCTTGAAAATTTGCGTTTGATAGTTGTTGCAATTTATGTTGCAGCTATTTCTCATTTTTTTCTCCGGGGTCTCTGCTTTCAGAAAATGTATAATATTTGGGGCTTTTAAGTAATTTTCTAGCAAAACAAATGTAGATTTTTATCATGTATGTGAAAAATTTCAAAATTGCCCCAAACTGCAAGTGGTTAAGCTGGGCATACACTGTTGCCCTTTGTGCCCCTGTGGTTAAAAAATAAAAGGATTAGGGTGGAAAATGTTTGGCTGTTAGGGGAATTCTGACAGCGGCAAGTGGCAGCTGTGAAAATACAAAAGTCTAATGCGGCGTACACACGGTCGGAATTTCTGATGGAAACAGTCCGATGGGAGCTTTTCATCGGATTTTCCGACCGTGTGTATGCCCATCGGTCTTTTTCTGTCGGAATTTCCAACGGACTTTGAATTGAGAACCTGTTCTCAATTTTTCCGACGGAAAACCTTTCTATCGGATTTTCCGATCGTGTGTATGCAATTCCGACACGCAAAATTCCGACGCATGCTCGGAAGTATTAAACTTCCCTTTTATAGTGCAGTCGAATGTGTTTTATGCCGCTGTGTTATTGACCGTCGGAATTTGGTGTGATCGTGTGTAGGCAACACAGCTTGAGCGGAATTCCGTCGGAAGAACCGTCAAAGTTTTTTCCGACGAGAATTCCGATCGTGTGTACGCGGCATTACAGTGGGATTTGTCAATCTGTCCTGTATGGAGGAATCTGTTGCTCTTTTTTTCATTCAGCCTGTAGGCTAATAGTGTGTGACCAGCTTTACAGATCACAAAGGGCAAAATGCAAATGATAGTCAAAATCAGGCTTTTAATTATCTAGCTATCCATGACCATCCATGGCCAGCCTTTAATATTATAAGGCAGTGTGTTTTCAGTTCAGATCTATCTCCAAGGATGGAAGAATAGAGATTTTTTTTTCCATACTGCAAAACATACAATCTTATGGTTCCTCCCAAAAGTCCCTACAGCCATTTCCTCTTTAATATACTGTAAGTCTTGTGACATTGCTTTTCCCCTCTTTATTTACTACCCAGATTCTAGCATGCAAGCATTTTTTTTTCCATACTGCAAAACATACAATCTTATGGTTCCTCCCAAAAGTCCCTACAGCCATTTCCTCTTTAATATAAATGTGCCAGAAAAGGGAGAAAAAATTCACCAGTATCTGTAAGTCTTGTGACATTGCTTTTCCCCTCTTTATTTACTACCCTGATTCTAGCATGTTAGCACTTTACGGTACATCTATTCATTAGTACATCTGTTAGGAGCATTTTTAGTTTTCACTGTATAGTCATGCATATCATTTATATTCTTTTGCAGCCATGTCTTCATATCTATTCATTATCAAGTCTGAGTTGCCGGCTGCTATTGCAGGGTTCTTATCAGGTGACCACCATGGGTAAGTAACAAACGCACCTTGAATTAGTTAAGCAACAAATAAAAGCTGAATTTTAGGTGTGCTTTTTATTGCACAGTTACAGCTTGGACCAAATGTGTATGGATATCTCATAACTGAGGGAATCGCTGGGGAAGCTGCAAATCACTGTAGTAGTTTCTGCTACTACAATGATGACAGCCATCCCTAGGGTTGTGGACGGGGCCCTTCTCCTTATTACCACAGGGGGTTGTTCTCAGCACTGCAGCCAGTCACAAAATGTATTGTATTTTTTTCAGTACATACAAGGCGTAAGACATTCTTTCTTTGATTGGATGTGGGGATGTAACATCACTGCGCCCCCCCACCTCATTCAATCAGAGAACGACTTGTATTGATTAAATAAAAAAATTCAAGGCGTTCTGTAATTAGCGGCAATAGCTGACAAGCGACCACCTGTGGTTACTGTGCAGAATCCGAAAGAGCTCTATCACTATAGTGATTGCAGCTTCCACAGCATTCACTCAAGTATGAGATATGCATACTTACATTGGTCAAAGCTGGACCAATTTAGCTATGCAATAAAAATGCATACCTAGGCTTTAAAGCAGAACGCCAGCTTGTAATAATAAATATGAATAGCCTATTAAATTAAAAATAAAAGAATGCAACTTTTGGTGCAATACTGTGACCTTCAATCCTGCGCTGAAATACTGCTACTTTGCTTCATCCTGACCACAGCAGGTTGGCAAACCTTGCTAATGTGGGGCAGATGCCTGCTCCTTCCACCACACTATGTGGTTCCAACCACTGATGGTGGGTGCGGAGAAGCAAAGCTAAGGCGTTTCAACACATGGGCCGCCAGAAAGGTACTGCACCTTCATGTAGCACATTCTTCGTGTCACTTTAGTTGGACAGTTTGATGTGAATGTAAATGGTAAAGCAAAAAGGAAACTAACATTTTTGAACACTATTATTACATCAAACTGCATGCAGTTATTAAAATATAAGTAAACCATCACCTTGTAAAACAACCCATATAGTTCAAAATAGAAATGAAAGGCAAAACATTTGTGTATATACTTTGTATGTATGTATGTACCCAGTGAGGGGGAATAAAGTAATTGATCCCCTGCTGATTTTGTACATTTTCCCACTGACAAATGATAGTATATCATTTTAATGGTAGGTTTATTTCAACAGTGAGACAGAATAACAAAAATATCCAGAAAAACAGATTTCAAAACAGTCATAATTTGATTTGCATTTTAATGAGTAAAATAAGTATTTGACCCCCTTGACTTCGTACTTGATGGCAAAACTCTTGTTGGCAATCAGAGGACAAACGTGTCTTGTAGTTGGCCACCAGATTTGCACACATCTTAGGAGGGATTTTGTGCCACTCCTCTTCTCCTCCGCAGATCCTCTCCAAGTCATTAAGGTTTCAAGGTTGACGTTTGGTAACTCCAACCTTCAGCTCCCTCCACATATTTTCTATGGGATTAAGGTCTGTAGACTGGCTAGGCTACTGCAGGACCTTTTTAATGTGCTTCTTCTTGAGCCACTCCTTTTGTTGCCTTGGCCGTGTGTTTTTGGTCATTGTCATGTTGGAATACCCATCCACGACCCATTTTCAATGCCCTGGCTGAGGGAAGGAGGTTCTCACCCAAGATTTGATGGTACATGGCCCCGTTTATCGTCCCTTTTGGATGCAGTTAAGTTGTCTTGTCCCTTTAGCAGAAAAACACCACCAAAGCATAATGTTTTCACCTCCATGTTTGACGATGGGGGATGGTGTTCTTGGGGTTATAGGCAGCTTTCCTCCTCCTTCAAACTTGGTGAGTTGAGTTGATGCCAAAGCGCTCAAGTTTGGTCTCATCTGACCACAACACTTTCACCCAGTTCTCCTCTGAATCATTCAGATGTTCATTAGCAGATTTCAGACGGGCCTGTACATGTGCTTTCTTGAGCAGGGGGACCTTGCGGGCACTGCAGGATTTCAGTCCTTCACAGCGTAGTGTTACCAATTGCTTTCTTGGTGACTATGGTCCCAGCTGCCTTAAGATCATTGACAAGATTCTCCCGTGTAGTTCTGGGCTGATTCCTCACCCTTCTCATGATTATTGAAACTTATTTTGGGTTTCTTTCATTTGCAAATAATCACACCAACTGTTGTCATCCTCTCACCAAGCTGCTTGGTGATGGTCTTGTAGCCCATTCCAGTCTTGTGTAGGTCTACAAACTTGTCCCTGACAAGTTAACAAGCTGAGATTAGGAGCACTTCCTTTAAGAGGGTTCTCCTAATCTCAGCTCATTACTTGTATAGAAGACACCTGGGAGCCAGAAATCTTGCGATTTTGATAGGGATCAAATGAGTTTCACTCATTAAAGTGCAAATCAAATTTATAACTTTGGAATGCGTTTTTCTGGATATTTTTGTTGTTCTGTCTCTCACTGTTAAAATAAACCTACCATTAATTATAGACTGATCATTTTTTATTTGTCAGTGGGAAAACATACAAAATCGGTAGGGGATCAAATTCTTTTTTCCTTCACTGTATTCTATTAATAAACAGAGTGCAGAGTAACAGGCTATCAGTACCGCTTAGCGCCAAATTACTTCCAAAGACACGCAATGAAATTATAATTAACTGAACAGAGCTATATTGCAGCCACTGTATATAGAGTAAAATGTTAAACACGTCAGCAGCTACTAAAAAAAAGTTCAAAATAAATAAAAATGGCACTAAAAGTCCAATTAACCTCTGTGTACTTCCAATGCCAAAGCAGCACTCATGTCAGTCTATCCGAATGTGGCAAGCATTTATGATTAAACCTATAAGCAGTAGTGAGACGACTTTCAGATGGGTGAAGCTCTGTATATGGTGATCCTAATCGTAGTCAAATGTGCACCACACACCAAGGATACCACCACGTGAGTCACACTCCCCTTAGGGTACACACTCACCAGATATCCATAATTCATTTGAAGTACACAGGAGGTAATTGGACTTTTAATGCTATTTTCATTTGTATAATCCTGATCATTGGATTAGCTCCCTGCTCAGCCAGAAAACTGACCACGCTGCTCTCGTGCTTAGCGTGGTCAGTTTTTAATAGGAAAGTAGAGGGACTGGCAGGAACACCAGGGATTTCTTGTACAAAGGTTTTTTATTAAAGATTCACATCAATGAAATAATACAAAACAAGAACGATGATGGGCACATTGTGAGCTTACATGTTTACAACAGTATGTTACACGAGGGTTACTCTGGAATTCAAAAGAAAAATTATGAGCCAAACCTTATTAGACCAAGAGTGTGAGTAGGAGGACATCTAAAAGATATCTACCTTTCGTGAGTCTTGGTATAGTGGTGTTGCATTGAAGCAAATTTATATACTTCTTGTCGCTCTAGGTCAGTTGTGGAACCTGAGACAAGATAACATTATAACAAATAATATTATGGAAGAGCAGTAAACTGAACAACCAACGTGGGGAATGGTGTTGTTCCCCGATATGAAAAAAACTGTGTCCTGTTAAGTATCCAGTCCCAGCAGGGTCAAGCCCGTGGGCTGGGGCGACCAAAAGAAGGAAAAATGAGGAAGTAGAAGAACAGTGCAGAGAAAGAAGAATTTAGAGAGAATTAAAAAAAAAAAAAGGGAGAAAGGAGTGATGTGAGCCTTTAATGCAGAAAAGAAGAGGAGGTTAAAATAAAGAGGGAATCAAAGACATAGAAAAGAAATTAAGAGGGGGGGGGGGGGGGGGGGGGGGTCCCCGGGGTGGGGGAAACAGAGGCTTATTAAAGGGAGAGGAGCGTTGGATCAAATCGTGAGGGGTGAATATGAGCCACCCAGGGTTGCCATACCCGAAGGAACTTGGCATGAGTGTCTGATAACACGGCAGTAAGTTTCTCATTTTACCATAATGTCGTTTACGCAGTTTTTAACTGCTTCAAAGCTGAGGGCCGGGGTTTTCCAGGCCCGCGCTATGGTCAGTTTAGTTGCAGGAAAAATATGTGCAGCTAGTTGGCGTTCAGGACGAAGAAGTTCTATGATTGGTTTACACAATAGGGCCTCAAAAGTGTCCCTCTTTATAGTGGTGTTGAAAAGGTTGCAAAGTAACGCGTATATTCTGATCCACAGTCTGCGTACCCTGGGACAGGTCCACCAGATGTGCGCCATTGTACCCTCTTGAGAACACCCACGGAAGCATAAGGGGGAGTAAGATGGGATAAAGCTCGCTAATCTGGCCAGGGTGTAGTACCACCTATAGAACACCTTGTAGGCATTTTCCAAGAAGAGGACATTCTTGGAGCATTTGGATAGCGCCATGGTCATGCTCTGCCAGTCCTCCGGCTCTAATTGTTTCCCAAGTTCGGCCTCCCATTTGGAGGTGATAAGGTCTCAGTGGTGGTTTCCTAGAGTTTATTATAGCTGTATATATGAGAGATATCATTCCCGAAGATTGAGGGCGTGATCTACATAGACTTTCAAAAGGAGTCATGGCATAAGGAATAGGTTGAGATCGTATTAGTTGTTGAAGGAAGTGTTGGAGTTGTGTATACCTATAATGTTCCCTAAGGGGGATATCGTGCGAAGAGCGTAGGGCTGCGAATGGGACAATTTTGGTCGGAGTGAGCATAGAGTGAACGTCCGAACACCAGGGATTTCACACAAAGAAAGCAATACAAAGAAAACAGGATAATTTTCATACAAGTACATGGTACAGCAAGCACATATCACCAATATGAATTGTTGTTGGGTTTACATATTCTTTAAGATTTATTCTCTTTAGTGGTCCAGGTGGGGGTATAATAGTTTTATGGTATTTTAATTTGTTTGGACTGTTTACATTTTTGTAAACTGATGTTTTATATCCTTAGTAAGAAATCTTGGTTTAACAAATATTTAATGCAGGGTACAACTATGACATTCAGTTTGTATAGCATGCTAGACTTTGCCAACATGTCGATCATTAAAATTCAATGGCCGCAAGAAAATTGGCCATTGCTGCGGCCCACTAATGGTGCGAAATGTAAATGAAAATGCTTTAGTTAAGAAGATTTTCGAAAGAAAATTCTTTCGGAATTCGACCCATGTATGGCCAGCCTAAATCCGCTTGCAGAAATATGTCTGTGCCTTGTGTTCACCACCTGCTGGCTGCTAATCGTGAATACGAAACCTTTTATGCGTAGTGCATCCCAGTTACCAGAGAAACAAGAAAGAAATTTTAAATAATAGCTTAACCTCCTAAACACAAAATGTATGGAACTGTGTACATTCTTTTTTAATTTTTTTGTATTTTATTTTTTTATATTTTTGCTTTTTTTAGGGCCTGGTATCTTGATGGCAGACTGGTATTAATAATCACATTGGTCTGCGTTGTGCTCCCATTGGCACTGCTTCCCAAAATAGGTAAGACCAAAAAAAATAACGTTTTTTTAAAATCCCTCTTAATGGATTGGCAGGGGATGGCAAAGGAGAGGGGGGCCCCATACAAAGCCGCAAGACCATTTTTCCATTTGGGATGCTTTAATTTGTTTCAGCCAGGGGGCCTGGCTTGTTAAGCCTTTTCTTGGGCTGCAGTAGTGTGTTGTCTGTTATACAAAAATAAAATCTTTACAGGGGAACATTAAAGGGCAGCCCTTACTTATGGCATTCCATTAGCGACAAAGCTCGCCCTAATTCGGCCCTACTAAACGACATGAATGATCTGTGACAGGCACTGGGCTGGCTGTTATTCCGAGCTGTAAGCTCCAGATTCCACGCACTGTATAATAAAACATACCAGAAATGTAAACCCTTAGCCCTGCATTAAGATCAAGTTCCATATAAATTGCTTTTTATTTTACTGTTATTTTACAGGCTTTCTTGGCTACACAAGTAGTTTGTCATTTTGCTTTATGGTCTACTTTGCCATTGTGGTAAGTTCTTAAAATAACTTTTTTTTTTGTTTTGCTATTTTTTATTTTTTTTTTTCCAAGGGGTTTAAGTGGCCAAAATGACTTACTCTCTTTTCACTTCTTTAATGAGTCCGTCATGAACAGCACAATTTTTTTTACATCTCCTAATGTATTTTTATCACCTCCACCCTTTGTCCTGTGTTTTAGGTCGTGGCAGTTACAAGAGAGAAATAATGTGCGCAAATGAATTTTCATAATCCACTTTTAGGAAGTCTTTATATTTTAATGTATCCATGGAGAACACATATCATTTTATACCTTGTATAAGTATGAAAGGAAAGAAGCTAACTTGGGCTCAGCCCAAAATTTTCAGCTATTAAAAGGAAACGTGCTGCACCCAGCTGAACGTTAGACTTCTGTCAACTGCCTTTATGGAGAGCTTTAAGTGAAGCCATATTTCATTTGAAAAATTCAAACGTAAAGTGCATAAAATGCCAGCTATACTTCATTAACTGGAAAAGCATCTATTGTGCTTCTCTCTAATTGTAAGTGGAGTCTGACTTTCCCGATGTTGGTGGTCATCCCCTAGTCCAGAGAGAGTGCCTTTACAGGTAACGGAGTAAAGCCGGCCGTACACAAAGCAAATTTCTTTCCTGTGACCATGAATTGCGGGAAAGAAATTTGCTAGATTACCCCATCAACATCGACCGGCAGTGTTGATGCAGGAATACCTCCTGCCGGCCATTGTCCGGGGGGTGGTAAGCCGTCCCTGCCGTGAGAACACTGTGTTAATTGCTAGCCGTTATGGCAGCCGTTAGCAATAATCGCAGGTAATACCTGGCATGCTGGTTGTATTCAAGTTGATTGATCAACTTGGTACATGCAACATGGTTCCTGCTGAGATTCGAAACATGCATGGCCTGCCCATGGAGAGCACCAATTCTCTTATTTCTGGGGTCCTGATGGGGTGTCCCATCTGTAATCGAAAAAAAGTAAAGTAAAATGCACACATACATCAGGTCTTGGCTAACACTTAAAGCATAGTTTATTATTATTAATAAAAATTTTGTAGCATTGAAAAGTATCCAGAACATGTATGTATTGCGATCAAAATTCTATCCCACACATATACAACCCCAATTCCAAAAAAAGATGGGACTGCCAATCCAGTCTTGGGATGCACGTAGCTCTGCCACACAGCACAGCCTTCACATGTACTTAAAGTGGTTGTAAAGTTAGAAGTTTTTTCTTATTTTTTTTTTTTATATCTTAATGCATTCTTTGCAACTCTCCCTCCTCATTGGCTGAGACGGTAGCAAGGCGCCATTGGCTCCCACTGCTGTCAATGTCAGTGAGACAATGAAGCAAGAGGGGGGGTGAGGCCAAACCGCGGCTCCGTGTCTGGAAGGAGACACAGAGCCTTGGCTTGGCTCGGGTGCCTCCATCGCAAGCTGCTTGCTGTGGGAGCACTCAACAGGAGGGGAGGGGCCATGACCGCCAGGCGAGGGACCCGAGAAGAGGAGGATATAGGCTGCTCTGTGCAAAACCCTTACACAGAGCAGGTAAGTATAAAATGTTTGTTATCTTTAAAGAAAAAAAAAATTTACTATTACTATTTACTAATGTAAATAATCTTATTAATTAGTGTTAATGTTTAAAAAAAAAAAATCACCTATTTACCTAGTATAGTTTTGTGACTAGTTGGGATGCTGTGTAAAATCTTCATAGAAACAGAATGCAATGATTTCCAAATCTTATAAACCCATATTTTATACACAATAGAAAACAAATCAAATGTTTAAACTGAGAAAATGTACCATTGCAGGCCCTGGCAACGGAAATCCTGCTGTGGGCAGAAAGGCACTTACTATCCCTGCCAGCAATCCACCTAAAGTGGGACCCTGAACAGAGTGGTGGATTCCCTGAGCAGGCCCCCCATTCAGGAGGCAGAGTGGTCTCTGAATCCGGAGGTCTTCGCAACAATTTCCAGTATGTGGGGACAGCCAGAGCTGGACCTGTTTGCCTCAAAAGGGAATGCACAGGTTCCTCAATTCTTTTCCTTAACCACTTCCCGCCCGGTCAATAGCAGATTGACGTCCGGGAAGTGGTTTCGTTATCCTGACTGGGCGTCATATGACGTCCTTCAGGATAACAGCCGCCGCGCGCCCGTGGGGGCGCGCATCGCTGCGATCGGTGGAGCGGTGTGTCAGTCTGACACACCGCTACACTGATCTCGGTAAAGAGCCTCCGGCGGAGGCTCTTTACCACGTGATCAGCCGTGTCCAATCACGGCTGATCACGATGTACACAGGAAGAGCCGTTGATCGGCTTTTCCTCACTCGCGTCTGACAGACGCGAGGAGAGCCGATCGGCAGCTCTCCTGACAGGGGGGGGTTTGCGCTGATTGCTTATCAGCGCAGCCCCCCACACTAGACCACCAGGGAAGCCCCCAGGACCACCAGGGAAGCCCCCAGCATGTGGATGGCCAGGTACATCCCCCATGGCCATCCACATGTTAAAAAAATGCAAAAAATATGCCAATCAGTGCCCACAGATGGGCACTGATTGGCACATCATATTTCTAAAAAAAAAAAATGTTTAAAAAAGGGATGCCCAGCAATGCCAACCATCAGTGTCATCAGTGCCACTCATCAGCGTCCAGTGCCACCTATCAGTGCCCACCTATCAGTGCCACCTATATGTGTGCATCAGTGCCACCCATGAGTGCCCGTCAGTGCCGCCTATGAGTGCCCATCAGTGCCACCTGAGTGCCGCATACCAGTGCCACCTATCAGTGCCCATCAGTGCCGCCTATCAGTGCCCATAATCGGTGCCACCTCATTGGTGCCACCTCATTGGTGCCGCCTTATCAGTGCCCGTCATTGAAGAAGAAAACGCACTTATTTACAAAAAAAATTAACAGTGACAAAGAAAAACTTGTTTTTTTGCAAAATTTTCTGTCTTTTTTTGTTTGTTGCGCAAAAAATAAAAATCGCAGAGGTGATCAAATACCACCAAAAGAAAGCTCTATTTGTTGGAACAAAATGATAAAACATTTGTTTGGGTACAGTGTAGCATGACCGCGCAATTGTCATTCAAATTGCGACAGCACTGAAAGCTGAAAATTGGCTTGGGCAGGAAGGTGTCTAAGTGCCTGGTATTGAAGTGGTTAAACAATCTCGACGGGTCACTGGGGACAGACACTCTGGCGCATACATGGAGATTTCACCTTTGCTATTCTTTCCCCTTGTTCCAGTTCATCCCACTGGTATTAAGGAAGATCCAACGGGAGAAGGTACCAGTCATCCTAATTGCTCCATTTTGTCCGAAAAGGGCCTGGTTCTCAACCTTTCTAGGAATGGCGACCAAGACTTGCTGGCATCTACCTCTCAGGCAGGATCTGCAAAGTGGCCAGCCTGTCTCTCGCTGCCTGGTATCTGAAGAGCAGCTCCTAAAAAGCAAGGGGTTTTCAGACCGTTTAGTTACAACATTACTATCAAGCAGGAAGAGGGTAACGAGAGCCATCTATACTAAGGTCTGGAAGGTCTATAATTCATCTGCCCAAGATCCAGGGATCCTTGTTTCCATCTTGGGATTCTTGCAAGATGGAACAGATAAGGGACTAGCGGCCAGTACCTTGCTAGTGCAGCAACCTGTACATTCAGTGTTCTTAGAAAAATCTGTGGCCTTGGAACCACTGGTAGTCATATTTTTTTTTAAGCGCTCTTACAAGATCTAAACCAGTACTGGTCAAAGGTTTCCCTAAATGGGATCTGTCCGTAGTCCTGCAATCCCTAGCAAAGAGTCCATTTGAGCCTCTGGAAGAAGAATCTCTAAGATGTCTCGCTCTTAAAGCTGTGTTTCTGATCGCCATTACTTCAGCACGCAAGATCAGTGAGCTACACACTCTGTCAATTAAGGAACTTTACCTGTCAATGTTTCCGGATAGAGTTATACTTAGGACAGACCCAAAGTTCTTACCCAAGGTAGTTTCAATACATAATCGTTCACAATACATTGTGCTCCCAACCTTCTGTGCAAACCCATCCGTGGAGAAGGAGACTTTTTGGACGTCAAAAGGATTTTGTTATGTTACCTAGAAATAACAAAGAGTCATTATTTGTTCTTTTTTTCGGGCAACAAGTGAGGTAGCCAGGCTTCTGGAGGCATACTCGCATGCAGGTTTGTCTCCACCAGCGGCAATTTGTGCACACTCCACCAGAGCACTTGCAGCCACTTGGGCAGAGAGAGCTGGTGCCACCCCTGAACAAATTTGCAAGGCGGCAACGTGGTCCAGTTTCCGCACCTTTGTGTGACATAGGCTGGACCTCCCATCTGCCAGCGACCAGGCATTTGGCAGGAAGGTCCTACAGGCCGTTGTCCCGCCCTAAGGGGGTAAGTCTCTGATATCCTCTCAGGTGCTGTCCTGAAAGACGCCTTGGGAAAATTTTAAGTTAGACTTAACGGTAACTTGTTTTCCAGAAGTCTTTCAGGACAGCAACGATCCGCCCTATTCGTTTTGTGTACTATGCTGTGACTAACGTATGTGTTCCAGCCGGGGCCGGAGGTTTTCTTTTCTACAACTGATGGATGGTAAGGATGTGCCTTCCTTTAAAGATTTGGAGGAAGGAGGTGTTTCCGATGGGAGGAGTCACGATCTCTCCGATGCTGTCCTGAAAGACCTCTGGAAAACAAGCTACCGGTAAGTCTAACTTGAATTTTTGGTTTGTTGTTGTGAATAAAATATGGGTTTATGGGGTTTGAAAATCGTTGCATTCTGTTTTAAATGTCGATTTTACACAGCTTTACAACTTTTTATTTTTATTGTCACAAAATTATATTAGGAAAATAGGCGATTTAAAAAAAAAAAAAAAAAAACATTAGCACGAATTAATATTTTAAGTACATGTCAAAGCTGTGCTGTGGGGCAGAGCTGTGTACATCCCAAGACTGGATTGGCAAATAAAAATTATTTGGCAGGTTAAACTGCTAAATGCATGGATAAAATATACATATATAAAAACAGATTTTCTGGAGTTCAGCATTAAAGACTTAAAATTGTTAGAGATTCATTTTGTAACAGTCGAGAATTACAGTGCTTTTAAAAAAAAATTTTTTTTTTGTTTTTTTTCTATCCCTCTTTAAATTAAAGAATAATCAAATCCTGGTGGTGTGGCCAGCATACTTACACATTATGACACACTTCTCCTCTGGGTGTGCTCTCCTCCAATGATGTAAGGTCTGAGCGAGGAGCGTACCTACAAGGGTCGCAATTGTGACCTTGCCCCCCTGTACACCTAGATAGGATGGCGGTGGCATATAGAGGAACCAATCCCTTCTCTCCTACAACCGCTGAATGCCTGGTTCCTCTCCTCTTCCTCCTGCAGGTATTCAGGTATTCAGCAGCTGCAATTCCTCCATATGCCACCGCCCCTCCTATCCAGCTTATTAATGCTCTCCTACCCCTCCTGTGCTCTCCCCCAGCCCACCCTTGTTCCCCGCAGCTCTGTCGAGTTCCCCGGGATGCTGCCAGGATAGAGAGCAGAGAAGGGGCTGGTAAATGTGTCATTTACTGGCCCATTCCTTGTCTAAATGTATAGTCCGTAATCTGTACCTACATACCTGACACATCTAGTAAACTGTGTTTACTATGTTTCAGTTTGTGATTGAACTAAAGGCTCTGTTCAGAGCTATTCCTATCCATTAATTCTGTACTGCTGAGGCTGCAGAGATGGAGATTGAGGGCTGTCCTCAATCTCCTTTCTTTGTCTCAAAAGTGAAAAAGCAGAGGTCTGTTTAGACCCCTGATATCTCACCAAAGTTGCCCAATGGGGCTCCTAAAAAAAAAATAGTAAAAAGATAATATAAAATAATAAATGTAAAATAAAATGGTAAAATTAAAAACTAGTAGTTTTTTCCTTTTTTATTTTTTTGTGGTGGAACTACCAGGGTCGCACTTGTGACCGGGCCCAGAGGGAAGGGCCTTGCTGGGGGTCAGGGGGTCCCTTTGTGGTTTCTTGCACTGAAGGTTCTAGTTAAGCATCTGGTATGAGCCTCCCATATCCACTCTATCCCTGCTAGTGCCATGTTATTTTCCTTTTCTTCTGGGTCCGCTGTCTTCTTGCTTCACCAATTGAGCAGGCATTGATGATGTAGCTCTTGCACATGTGCACTTAAGTTAGTGTTTTGCCAACTGCCTTAATACCTGACATCTCCAAGATGCAAATAATGAATCTGGACTGTACATTTTACTGTGCATTCGCCACAGTGTAAAGATTTTAATAAATTGCTAGCAGATAAGTAGAGGTGTTTTTCTGGCAGAAGACTTAGCAATTCTCCTCTACCCAGGGGCGTCCCAGGCACGTCCATTAAAGGCGCGTGGTCGCCCCCCCCCCCCCCCTCCATCCGCCTCCCCTATCCATGCATTTGGCCCCTTTCAGGACACTGGCGCATGGATTCCAATGCAGAGGGACTTTTTTTTGAAGCACTGATTAGAACCAGAGGCTCTCATAGTCTTCAATATATGGTGGGCTTGGGTCACAGAGAGTGTGTTCTCCGAGACCACCCAGGTGTGTTACAACAGTGAATCAATATTCGCTTTTGTAATACCGATCCTCCTCCCGGCCAATCAGGAAGTGGGTTTTGACACCGGTCACCCGATTGTCTGAAAGGACAGGCGATCCTATTGGATGCCTAGGAGAAGGAGGGGAGGAGCTGGAAGCCGCCATGGAGGAGAGGACTCTCGGAGCCGAGCCACTGCCTACCACCCCCTGCCTGCCACGATTGGGTAAGTGCCGGGCCGACTGGCAAACAGCCGCCACTGCCTCTACCTATCTACTGGCAAATGGTAGTTTTCAAAGTTTACCTCTGCTTTATTGCTCAAATACAGGCACATAAGCTGAGCGTAGTATTAATAATTTGTATTCATTTCTATGGCACTAATGTACATAAAACCATAAACCACTACGCAAAATGTTTGAATCAACATCATTCTGAATTTGGAAGATTCTGTTTAATCACTAAAATCGTTCAATCCAGGTTTACACAAATTGCATGATTGCCCTTTTTGCAGTATAGAAATAAAATAAGCAAATGGATGCCTTTTTGATGAGGAAATGTTCATATTACAAAATTATCAGCAGGACATGTTCAGCTGGCCATTAAAAAGGTTAACCTTTAGTTGATGAATTGGGGTCACATAGCTCGTGCCCCTTCACCAGCTGCTGTGTTTATATCACTGGTGTGACCTTTCCTGTGACTGGTAGGAAGGAGTTGCACTTGTAATATGCATTCATCATACAGTGAGGTCTGTAAACCTTTTGTGATTGCTATCATTTTGGTTCAGATAACGCAGGTAAAATTAACTTAAACTATCCCCTAGCGCTTGCATTTAATTCAAATGTCTGAAATATGACATTTCTGTGATACTTTTGGAGGGGATCAGGGTATTTGCATATGATGCCCATAGTAACAAAGACACAGTTGCTCTCTTTACATCTGGACCAGAACTATCGTATTTTGAAATCAAACTGGTCATTTTTAAACTCTGCTTATTGTACTTAAACAAAAATTACAAATGCATCAAAATCCAGCATGTATGTATAATATGAAGACCAATAAGCCCTCAAATGGACTTTCAGGGTGCCCAAGAAGAAAACATAGTCATGGGTAAAAAAGGGATTAACCCCAAAATATTTTATTCATGCAAAAAAAGTTAGAAAGTATAGAAGTATAAATTCAATTCATCATTAAGATTCATCTGCGTAACAGGACCCCCTTAGAAAATCCATATTTAACACACTTGGACCTTGGAGACAAAAAAGGTTCTGTCCAGCTGGAGCTGAATCTTTGGCTAACAACCAAGGCGGAAAAGAGTCTCAGATGAACCCAGGCATCCCTTCTATACGTTAAGGGATAAGCCAGGCACCATGCTGGCTCGTAAGTTGACACCTCGATTTTGTCGTACCACGCTCCCTAAGATCAGGCGAGCTAATGGCACTTTGACTCAAAACCCACAGACAGTAATAGATCTTTTTCATTCTTACTATAAGTCCTTGTATAGTAAATAGGAAGGTCCTTCACCCAAAACAATCGCAACATTTCTTGAGGATCTCTCTTCCAACCCTATCAGCATCTCATCATGAGCTTTTAGAGAAGGAAATTACAATGAAAGTGGGTTTGGCTGTTATTAAACAAACTAACGCCTCAAAGACCCCGGATATCCCTGATTAACAACGATCTAAAATTCCTAACCAAAATCTATACAAATCGGTTTAATACATTCCTGGCACAATATATACACATAGATCAGATGGGATTTGTCCCAGGGTGACAGGCTGCGGACCAGATCCGACGGGTGATGGACTTGGTCTCCTTATTGCGTTCCAAATGGGATGGGGTGGGCGCCTGGCTCGGTATGTAGTTGTCACTGGACCTATATAAGGCCTTTGACTCTTTATCTTGGCCCTTCCTGTTCTATATACTAAGGAAATGGAATTGCGGACCTAAATTTCTTACCCTTTTGCGTTATACTCTAACCCTTCGGCTAACATCATTGGACATAGTCATAAATTAGGTCTATTACACATCCGGAGGGGGACCGGGCAGGGATGTCCTCTCTCGCCTCTCCGCTTCGTGATGGCAATTGAGACCCTGGCAATAGCCATCAGGTCTAGTCCTAATATCCATGGTATTTCAATTGGAGGCATAACTCATAAGTGTGCCCTATTTGCCGATGATCTGTTATTCATTACGGATCCTATTACGACCTTGCCTAATCTATTTGCCACATTTGTCCAGATATGGAACCATATCAGGTTTAAGGGTCAATCAAACAAAATCTGAAGCAATAAATGTGAACCTTACGGACCTGGACTTGGGTATGATTTGGACTTCCTTTTCCTTTTTAAATGGAGCACTCAAGCACTCCCATATATTGGTGTCAAACTGACCTCTGACATTGCAACACTGTACCGGGTAAATTATACTCCCCTTTATGACTCTCTATTGAAGGTGACCTAAAGAACTGGCAAGCCCACGCTCTTTCCTGAATAGGTAGAATAAAGGCTGTCAAGATGACGGTTCTTCCTCTAATACTTTATTACTTTCGGTCTTCCAATTCCAGTTCCATCTGTGTTTTTCCAGCTGCAGTCTTTAACCTATAAATTCATCTGGAATAGAGGTGGATCTCGGGTGGCCTGCTCCACTTTATACTTACCCAAAGGACGATGTGGACTGGGGGTACCTCATGTCTTGCCATACTATAGAGCTGCCCAATTAGTCCAGCTATATCAAATTACATATCAGCCTGACAGGGTTCAGTTGGAGGCTCAGGCTAGTCCAACCCTTCCCCTAGATCTATTAATGTGGCTCTCTTCAAAGGAGCGCCGGGCAGTTCTGAGCCCCTCTTTGTCACACACCTTGCATCTCTGCGACATGGCATGCAAACTATACCCTTTGAAATCACCCCACTCCCCAGTGGCCCCCCTTCTTAATGTAATGTTTTTTTAAAAAAACTGTTTGTTTGCTTATTGCTGCACTTCTTAGATCGTGCTTCCCTGTCTTCCCATACTGGATTCGCACAGAGGCGGTGGGGGAACCGCATGCAATTTGGACCGGAATCTCACCAATATTCCAGTTCAAATTGCATTCTATTCTTTGCAGTGCGATTTGAGCCAACTGCAAAGGTATAGGTACTCTGTATCGACTAGTACTTCATTGAAAGTATCGGTTCTCACCGACAAACGGTATTGGTGCAACGCTAGTTGGGACTGCTTTCTAGTTTTTACTGCTGTTTATCCTACTGGGGTATTTCCTTTACTTTCGTTGGGATCATCAAGACCGAAATGAAAGGACATCTCCCCAATGGAGACAGACCAGAATAAAAACCCAACAAGGAGCTAAACTTTCTCTATTCCAAAGGAAAGCAACACTGTGCCCCCTTCTCACAATTTCTATCATGTGTTGTCTCATGAGCTTACAAAGCCAGCCACAATGCTGATCCATATTGCACAGGCATGGTCCACTCTTGTTACTATCAAGAATACCACACTGATGCTCGAGTGCATGCATGTAGGCAATAATAAGTACCTGCAAAGATGGCGTAGGAAATCGGCAGCAATAAAATGTTGCAAAGAAAAGGAAACGTTTTGTATTTTACTAAAGGGGTAATTGTTTGCTACACAGTACTTTAGAGAACCATAAAGCATTTACCGGTAGTTGTAGTTTACACCTACTTTAGTAAGGTACTAAAATCAAAAGAGATAATAACAGGGTGTGTGTAGACTAACAAGATAGGTCCAAGGTTCAGTAAGATAACATTTAACAGATAAAAGTCCAATGTTTTGATACTTAAGGATGACATCTATTTGTACAGACCCGAAGGTAAAGATTAAAGGTAGTTTGTGTCCTTAGAGGATGTGGCCAGTTTTTTTTTTAGTCCTCAGGGTATGACAGTGTTGACACTCTAATAAGAACTTCCACAAGATGAGTGGCAGAGAAGATAAGCTAATGTGTCATTTCAAGGTGATCTAGTGACACATGCTTGAGTAATGTACAGATTTACAGACACCAGAAGCACTGACATTGCTACCGGTTCTGGGGTTATAGATGGTGTGCTTTCTGTGTTGCCAGCAATAGGTATTTAATTTAGCAGTTTTTATATTCTTTGTTTATAAAAACACCTGTCTTTTGATCTTTAGTTTATTTTGTCGTTTATGCATTTGACGGTATGCTTATTGTGGTTGCATTCTTAAAATGAGGATACCTATCCCTTTGATAGACAACACTTTGCAATGCCTTTATTTGACTGTATATATCTTGTAGTATCGGCATCGTAATGATCAGGCCAAGAAATGTGTTTGTGTTGTCCACAATAGGCAAGCAGATTTCCGATGCCATACTTCCAAAGCTATTTTTTAAATTCAAGAAAAGATCTGCAAATGACAAATTGTGTGAGGCTTCCTTGAGACTTCTAATGATACATATAGGTAGTTGCACTTTATTTTATGCTACTCTGACTTAAAGTGGTTCTAAAGGCAGAGTTTTTTTTTTTTTTTTTTTTTTTAACCTTTAAAGTGTTACTAAACCCAGGACCCTGCATTCACTATATCTGGTCTCCCACAGTACACAGAACATGGAAATGCAATAGTTTTAGTAAATATAAAACTGCTAAATAACTTTTTCTCATCAGCAGTATATAGCAGTCTTGTGACTTCTATCTGTGTCTGGTTAAAGCCTGTAGGGAGGAGTTTTAGGCCTGATTCACACCTATGCACTTTTTGCATTTTGCAGATTTGCACTACAGTCCATTTAACATGGTTTCCTATGGAACGCGTTCTGTAGAGCAAATCTGCAAAATGCAAAAAGCAGTAAAACTGCATAGGTGTGAATCAAGCCTTAGCTCTGCTCTGAGTCTCCTATCAGGCTGCAGGATCTCTGACCCTCTGTCTGGACAGTGCTGATTGGCCCTGCGCTGATCACATGCACCCTCCCAAGACAAAAAAAAAAAAAAACTCTCTTGCAATACACACCAAAACTGACCATGTGCAGCTTGTCCCCAAGGCTCTGTACTATAAGGAGATATTTTGGGGGCAGTGGAAAAAAGGGGAGAAACAGAAGACAGGATCAAACAGCTTTTTTGCACAGTGATTATAATGCATATAAATACAGATTTTCACTGTTGTGGGTTTAGTAACACTTTAAAGGGTAAGTTCACCTTTATAGAAAAATCTGTAAGGTGAACTTACATAGGACCCCCTACCCGCACCCCCCCCCCGGTCCTGCTTACCTGGACAGCGGCAATCTCCCATCTCCCAGGTATATCCGCGCCAGGAGTCCAGGGCTTAGAAATCCCCTGAGCTGAATGTTCAAAACGTTCCTCATCAGGAGGGACGTTTTGGAGCATTCCAATTGGGCAGCACCGACAAATCAGCAGCCGCATAGCCCGTCGTGTCAGCTATGGAGGAGACGCATGGATGCCGTGGGGATTTCTAAGCCCCAGACTGCTGATGCAGATATACCGGGGCTTAGAACAGGAGATTGCCGCGGTCCAGGTCAGCAGGACCGGGGGGTGCGAGGAGGGGGTCCTGTGTAAGTTACCTTACATATTTTTCTGTAAAGGTGAACTTACACTTTAATGTATTCTCTGCATTAAGGTAAACTATCTGCAAGCAGCTCCCCCCTAAATACTTACCTGAGCCCGATCTTGATACAGTGCTGTGCCCGAGAACAGAGGCTCTCTTTGCTCTCTCGGCTCTCTCTCTCCTCAATGGCTCAGACACAGCAGAAGGAGCCATTTTCTTCTGCTGCTGTCAATCACAACCAGTGGGGGGAGAAAGCGGGGCCGAGCCCCACTCTGTGTGTCTTATGGACACAGCCAGCTTGGGAGCGAGCAAACACGAGTATCCCCAAAGCTTGCTATGGGGGCACTCTGCAAGGGGGAGGAGCCAGGAGTGCCAGCGGGGAACCCGAGAAGAGGAGGATCAAGGCTGCTCTGTGCAAAACCATTACACAAAGCAGGCAAGTATAATATGTTTGTTGCTTAAAAAAAAAAACTGTGCCTTTTTTACAATGATTTTAACTGAGTGCTTATTTGTTTTCATTTACAGGTTGTGGTTAAAAAATGGTCTATTCCTTGCCCCCTTCCTCTGAACCACACTATGATATACGTGGAGGTATTGGCATTATTGCAATCTATAATATACAAATCTTGTTGAATGTTTAAAGGCAATTCCTGTTGGTCCCTTATGCAGACTATACAATGCATATTTTAGAGTAAGTCCAAAAATTACAGCCCTGAGCTTTATATTGTTTTTTTGCAGTTGGGGAACAATGTTAAATTTAAAGATCATTTTCAGCTTATTTTGTTTGACCTTTGTTTGTGTCTTGGGGTGTAATCCTGCACCATGTCAGGTACTCATGGGATATTCCACTATACTTTAAATTGGGTTGTGGGTGGGTAGCAGTAGAATACTGCCAAGATACAGTAAGAATGGGGGTTACATGCAGACCCATGCAGGGTGGAATTTGTGTGCCAGATGCAGTATTGGATTACTCACATGTCATAGAAAGCGGTTAATGTACTGGGTGAACGCCAGGCGGAGTGATATTTCCTGCGCTCTGAGACGTTTCGTTTTACTTAAACTTGCACTTCAGCTTGTGTCAGGGGTCAGAGTTCACCTGATACCTGGCAGTTGCTTCACTGTCAACCTTGGATACAGAGGAATATAATATAGGGTGCAGTAGTAGGCAAGCTGCAGCTGTCATACTTCACGTGCTCTCTGACCCCAGTCATTTTTGTGTTTAAATTTTAGCCTTTTTGTTTTTAAAAACCCTTTTTAGTATGTATATAGTCTAAACTGCAATACATTTTGTTTTACCAGGTATCAAACAGTTCGGAATGCAAAGCTAAACTTTTTGAATTTTCAAAAGAGGTGGGTTTGGAAAAAAAAAATTAGACCTATTCATATGATGGGACACTTTTTTATATATATATAGTGTTCATTTCATTTATGCCTTTTCTTTTGCTGTTCCTACTGGTGCATGAGTAGTAACAAAAAGTCCTCAGACAATATCCTAAGGCCCCTTTCACACTGGGGCGGGAGCGGTGTTGGCGGTAAAGCAGCGCTATATTTAGCGCTGCTTTTACCATCGTTTTAGCAGCGGTTTTCGGCCACTAGCGGGCGTTTGTCCCTTTAAAATATTGCAGCAGCGCTCCTTCACTGCTCCAAAGATGCTGCTACAGGACTTTTTTTACCGTCCTACTAGCACACTGATAAAAGGCAATATTAAAAATAAAACACAAATTAAAAAAGTTCATTAAACAGCATGGTAACCCAAAAAAAAAAGTTCATAATGGTGCAGTGAGCCTGAAATCGCAAAATTAGAGTGATCCACCTTCCACCGGATATCCAAAATTTTCACCGCGTGCAGCACACACTCCCCTTTGGGGATGCACTCACCAGAAATATGAGAAAAATGGGCATTTAAATCATAAGCCAAAGGACTCTGCTATCGCCTCAGCACGGTCACCACTTCACCTTCTGCAAGCCTTAGAAAGGATCCACTCCAACCCAGCATACATATGAAGAGAAATAATGGTGCAGATAGCGTAGTACAGTTTGGCAAAATTCCACTTTATTTGTAATATCCAATCCCCCCCCTTATTAAAATCTGCGTACCAAAAAACAGATAGTAATCAGCTTTATAATTCAATTTAAATTGCACTCTGCCTGTTAGTCCCGTCCGTCCGCCGGAAATCGGGCTCCAAATCGATGTGTAGAGCGGTGTCAGCCTCTACTTCCTGGTCGTTTGGTGGCTGGAGCGCACAATGGAACGCATGCGTCACTTCCTGCGAGGTCACGACCCTGACGCGTTTCGTCACTTCCGGACGTCGTCTGAGGGTGTGACCTCGCCACCGGAAGTGAGGATTATAAACAATCAGCGCCCAATCCGGGCGCTGAGCAGTCTGATTGCCAGTGTAACTGGCCAATGGGAACTCACAGACAGCAATACATTGTCATGCACAGTCGCTGTCTGCATTACAAGTTTACTGAGAAGTTTTCCTTCAGTCTTGTACCATATTTAAGCTCATTAGCTATAGTGCTTATACATAATTGCTTCATATAATAATACATACAATACCTAGATAATTGAAATATGCAGAACACGCTTTTGTTTCTTTTTACATACATCAATACCGGCCTTTTTTAACCCTTACATCGCATGACCTTATATGGTTGCTGATGTGGAAATCTATGTGTTTAAGGTTGCGTGTTGTAATCATTTAATTGGTGTATGCGTTTTATACATATCTATCTATATATTATGCAGAGATCATTCCACTCTGTATATGTATTGTCAAATCCAACCCGTACTATGGTGGAGGGTTTATTTATATTTATATTAATATCATTGTGCTAATTCGCATCCATATTTGCATACATGGCGATGCTAGTGTCAATATTTCTGCCGGTCTGACACCATCCCCATATTCCAATCATTTTATGTCCATATCTCCATATATTTGATGTGTGTTTAAACACTCCAGTGAACTCCATCGAGACAAATTAAAAAACACACAAAATATTTGTGCTAGAGTGTGTGAATAAAATGATACTAAGATACTAAAATGTGTGTAAAAATGAAAATAAAAATAAAAATAAAAATAAAAAAAAAAAAAAAAAAAAAAAAAAAAAAATAAAATAAATATAAAAAAAATAAAAATAAAAAAATAATAAAAATAAAAATAAAAATAAAATAAAATAAAAAATAAAAAAAAAAAAAAATAAAAATAAAAAAAAAAAAAATTAAAAATAAAAATAAAAATAAAAAATAAAATTAAAAAAAAAATAAAAAAAAAAATAAAAATAAAAATAAAAATAAAATAAATAAAAATAAAAATGAAAATGAATAAAAGTAAACATTAAATTGAGATTAAAATAGAAATTTAACCTGACTTGGGGGGTAAAGCTATGTTGATATTATACTGAATATTAGCTTCTGGTATTGTTCAACTTCAAACAAATTATAGAGATATAAACATATGTTTACATACATGTATATCATATGTGTAAAACCTGATTAAAAGTATATCAAAATTGAAAGATACACATTACACACATCAAAAAAACTATATACCATCTAAACCCATAATAGTCTATTTATATATAAAACTCCACTAATCGGATGTGTAAAACCTTGTGATATGTGTAAAAAAAGTAAAGGATGAGGATATTGGACTAATTCTTGTGATGGAACAAATCTCCATATATTAAGACCGCTGTGACCTTATTAGTGTCAGTGACCTGTATACAGTTCCTTATATGGATCATGGCTCTTATTAGAGATCCCGTTTATTAAAGAAATTAGCTATTTGGGAACAGACTTTATTACGTGTGGATGCAGCCTACTATATTATAGACATAAATAACTAAATAAATATGTGTATATAAATAAATAAATAAGTATATATATCTATAAATAGGAAATAAATATATATATATATAAATAGGAAATCCATAAATCGATAAATCTGTGTCTGGGAGGAATCAATAAATACAGGAATATATATATATAGATAAAATCGTGTATAGATAAAACCATATATATATATAAAAAAAACCATATATATATATAAAAACCATATATATATATGTAAAGGGAGGATAAAAAATCATGGACTATGTGTCACTTATAAAACAGTTAATATCAAGCTCAACGTTCAAGCCTTTAGGCACTAGAACATCTACTGAGTATATCCAATGCGTCTCGCGTTTGGATAGCTCCCGTACTAGGTTAGTTCCTCTCCAGTGGGGTTGGATCTGTTCAACCCCCCAAAATAATAGGCCGGATGCATCCCTGTCATGCTTCAGCTTGAAGTGCAGAGACACATTATGGTCTTTGTACCCTCTTTTTATGTTATGAATGTGCTCTGCAATTCGTACTCTAAGTTTCCTTTTGGTTCGTCCAATATAAATCAATCCACACGGGCATTTTAAAGCATAGACCACATGGGTAGAGTTGCAAGTAATGAATTGCTCAATCGAAAATGTTTGGTTGTTTACTGATGAGCTGAAGTTCTCAAGTGCTCTGCTGGGTGAGTTTATTTCTCGGCAGGCTTTACACCTTCTACAAGCGTAGAATCCTTTTCTATCCCAGAACGTGGGTGGTCTTTTCGGAGGGTCTACAGTTTTCTTTACGATTTTATCTCCAAAACTGGTGGCCTTTCTGTAAATGAACTGTGGTACCTGTGGTAGTTCGGTGTTGAGCTTTTTGTCTAACAGGAGTATATGCCAATGATGTTTAAATATCTCTTCAATTTCTTTATATTGCGAATGGTACCCAGATATGAACCCCCATTCCTTGCTGCTGGTTGATTTTTGGGTCTCTTCTTGTTGAACTGCTGGTTCGGTATCCTTTTCTTTCAGGCAGACCGATCTGGGTATTCTCTTCACCTCTTCTACTACTTTCTCCAGGATATTTGGGTTATAACCTTTTGTTATAAACCTCTCTGTTAAAATGTTGGCCTGTTCCATGAAATTGGAGTCTTCCGAACAGTTTCTCCGTACCCGCATGACACATCAGCTGTTACGAGCCATATCTGTGGTTTGTTGGTGGATGTTTTTGATGCCAGTGTTTTGTGGATGATGTTCTCCCCATATCTATTAGTACTTCCAGTTGGTTTCTGTATGTGGTGAAATATGTTCTTGCGTTTTTCAAGCATTTCTATCCGTTTTTTTGAAGAAAACTTTTGTTTCAAGGTTCTCTCCTTTTCTGTATATGGTGACATCCAAATAGTTGATCTCTTCCTTACTTCTTGGTTTGGGCCCATACCCAAACCAACAAAGGGGGGGCACGGAAGAGAATGGATTTCTAAAGGAAGAAACACTAGAGGCTGCAGGGCAGGGCAGAGGTCCCAGCAAAAGAAGAAGGGGATCAGAGTAACAGGGATATATAATCTAACACCAATAGAGCTAACCCATAAGGAATTGAATATTTTAAACTTAGGATTGAAATGCGGCATAAAAAAACCTATAAACAAGTTTGATGTCTACATTGACATACACAAATACATCAGGAAATTGAACATAAAAAAGCATTTTTTGGGGACTACACCGAGCATTAGACCTGCTGTGACCTACTCTAAGGGTGTCATAAACAGTGGCCTAAAAAATAAATCTCTGTTCAACCCCCCAAATAATCCCAATCACCAAATCGAGGTATTTAAGGGACTTGTACTACACGATCTAGAATCTATCAGACCTAAAAAAGAAGTAAACGTGAGACATATAAATGAGGGAATAGAAATGCTAGAAAAACGCAAGAACATCATCATAAGACCAGCCGATAAAGGAGGAGGAGTCGTAGTATTAACGAAAGAATATTACGAGAATCAAATCTCAAGTATGTTATCGGACACGAATACATACAAGAAACTGGAGAAAGACCCCACTACAACATACAGAAACCAACTGGAAGCACTAATAGATATGGGGAGAACCACGGGTGTGCTTTCAACTAAAGAGAGTAAGTACCTGGCGCCAACGAGTAGTAGGGTGCCGACACTATATACCTTGCCGAAAATCCACAAGGATCCTGTAAACCCTCCGGCAAGGCCCATTGTGAACTCCATAGAGTCGGTATCCTCTCGTTTAGGACAATATTTGGACAAATTCCTCCAGAAAAGTGTCCAAAACACTAGGTCATATCTGAAGGACACAAAGAACTTCCTGAACCTGTTACAAAATGTTGATCTCACCAACAAACCACAGATATGGCTCGTAACAGCTGATGTGTCATCATTATACTCAATAATTCAACACGATGACGCACTCCTGGCCCTAAATTGGGCCTTGAGTAAAAGGGAAGACCTACCCCACAATCAAAAAATCTTCCTAAGAAACAGTTTGGACTTCTGTTTGGGGCACAATTATTTTTGGTTCGATAAAATGTTCTACTCACAGCAACGCGGAGTAGCTATGGGGGCAAAATTTGCACCCAGTATAGCAAATTTATTTATGGCCGAGTGGGAAGATAAAGTAATTTTTAATCAACAACCAACAGAATTATTATTTTACAAACGTTTTATAGACGACCTATTTTTTATCTGGGCTGGAACAGAGTGTACTTTGGACTTGTTTTTAAGTTTTTTAAACAAAAATGACCGCAATATAGTTTTAACATCAGAAAGAAGTAAGGAAGAGATCAACTATTTGGATGTCACCATATACAGAAAAGGAGAGAACCTTGAAACAAAAGTTTACTTCAAAAAAACGGATAGGAACAGCTATTTACCAATAACAAGTGGGCATCATCCACAATGGCTCAAGAACATCCCGAAGGGTCAGATTATGCGGGTACGGAGAAACTGTTCGGAAGACTCCAATTTCATGGAACAGGCCAACATTTTAACAGAGAGGTTTATAACAAAAGGTTATAAACCAAATATCCTGGAGAAAGTAGTAGAAGAGGTGAAGAGAATACCCAGATCGGTCTGCCTGAAAGAAAAGGATACCGAACCAGCAGTTCAACAAGAAGAGACCCAAAAATCAACCAGTAGCAAGGAATGGGGGTTCATATCTGGGTACCATTCGCAATATAAAGAAATTGAAGAGATATTTAAACATCATTGGCATATACTCCTGTTAGACAAAAAGCTCAACACCGAACTACCACAGGTACCACAGTTCATTTACAGAAAGGCCACCAGTTTTGGAGATAAAATCGTAAAGAAAATCGTAGACCCTCCGAAAAGACCACCCACGTTCTGGGATAGAAAAGGATTCTACGCTTGTAGAAGGTGTAAAGCCTGCCGAGAAATAAACTCACCCAGCAGAGCACTTGAGAACTTCAGCTCATCAGTAAATAACCAAACATTTTCGATTGAGCAATTCATTACTTGCAACTCTACCCATGTGGTCTACGCTTTAAAATGCCCGTGTGGATTGATCTATATTGGACGAACCAAAAGGAAACTTAG
>CM053038.1:86434089-86484089 GCA_028564925.1 Lithobates sylvaticus | reverse complement strand
TGCAGAAGGTGAAGTGGTGACCGTGCTGAGGCGATAGCAGAGTCCTTTGGCTTATGATTTAAATGCCCATTTTTATCATATTTCTGGTGAGTGCATCCCCAAAGGGGAGTGTGTGCTGCACGCGGTGAAAATTTTGGATATCCGGTGGAAGGTGGATCACTCTAATTTTGCGATTTCAGGCTCACTGCACCATTATGAACTTTATTTTGGGTTACCATGCTGTTTAATGAACTTTTTTTAACACAAAAAGACTGTATCTTTAGCGCTGCTGCAATATTTTAAAGGGACAAACGCCTGTCTTTTATGATTTGTGTTTTACCCGGTCTTTTAATGTTCCACATATGGTGAACCTGTGCCAAGGTTTGCCGGTTTTGGATTAGAGTTCACTCCCTCATCCATTTCTGTGACAATGGTGAATCTAGTTTAAAACCCTAAGGTGGCTCTTCTCAACAAGCCTGTCGTCGATGCTCCCAAGCATGTGCAAACTTTAATCCACTTCAGGTTTCTCTCGGCAAAAATCGCTATAGCGACCACTTGGAAACCAGTGGTAGATTATCTAGCTATTATGAAAAATAAACTGATATGGATCATGCTCAATGAAAAGCTGGTCAGTATCTTGCAGGATAAGACTGCTATGTTTGACCGTGTTTGGGATCCTTGGATTTAGTATCTCCAACTTCCAGCTGATGGAGAAGTGGAGGTGGGCGTTAGGACAGTCCTTCTGCTCCTTTTGCCTTGTCTTTCTTCTTCCCCTCTTTCTCCTTTTTGTGCCTTTCCTTTCTTTGTCTTTTAATTCCCCCCTCCCCCCCCTTTCTTTCTTGGCTTTACACTTCTCTTTTCATTTAGTTGTGTTGCTTCCACGTGTGGTTGCACATTATTTATACTCGCGGCCCATACCGGTGGGTGGTGGCAAAGTATGGGTTCTAATGTTCCCCCTAGTGGGGGGGGTTTCTGAGTGGGATTGCTATTTTGCTCGGAAAACCTTTTTTCTTTACGTTAGATTTCTAATTTTATATGGCATCCCTTTGTGTCGGAAATAACTGGTGGTATAATATTTGATTCCTCTTTTATACCTGGTCTTAATGTTTTGATATGCTCCACCTGCGTTGTGGAACCTATTCTTCAAAAAATGTCAATAAAGATATTGAAACTGAAATTGAGAGGTTCACAAAAATTAGCAGTTTATTGCCATCACATCAGAAATATCATGTGATAAAAGCTTTGGTGTCTTTTTATGTGCCACGTTATTGGTGCTGCCAAACCCGTACGCCAAAATGAAACCATTCACCTTGTGTAGAACAAGGATATAGTAGAAGTGGAGTATCAGCAAGGCACACAGAAATGTGATCAGTGCATCTCTCTCTCTCATAGATCATCTTAAGTGGCCCTTGGCATAACAATGATGATGTACTGATATGGAGGCTGAGAGATCTTTTGAACTTCAAAAGCTGGCACCATCCAAGGGGATAATAGGGCCCCAGGGGGAATTGGGTTTCACTGAGCTTGACCGATGGTGGGATTTAAAATGTTGGGGACATTTAAAAATGTAATCCAAGGATGCTTGTTCTTGTCAAGCCTGATTTAACCATGTCCTTTTATAGCAGTGTTGGGTTACAAACACAACACAATGAAGTGGCTCTCTTAAGTTATTATTTAGGATAGAGCTACCTGTGCATAGTATCTGCAGAGATTGTGTCACAGCTGGATAAGATGAGTGTGAAATTTGGTTGTTTGCCATTTTCTCCTTGTTTGTCTTATTTGCTAAAAAGTATCACAGCACTGTGTATGTTTATAAAGGGAGTTTTCTTGGTTAAAGTGACCCTGTCACCAGATACATATACTGTGTATATACAGTATTAATACAACCAGAGGCACCCTGAAAAAAAAGGCACTTGAATATTTTACTTTTCTGGCAGGCAGCAAGGTAATCCTTTCGGGTGGGTCCGATTAGCATGTGCCCCTCTGTGCACTGTGGTTCCTCCGGCCAGTAACTACAAAATGCATTAGTGATGTAGCAGCCATTGGGAGGAACAGCCGAGCAGGGAGTGTCAGATAATAGTAATGCCTGCAGCTCTTCCCGAGAGTGAAGATTAAAGTGGTGTTCCACTGTCTATAACGTTTTTTTTTTTTTTTTTTTTTTTTTAATAATGACAATCATTAGTATAAAAGAATATAAAACTCACTTGTTCCTTTTATAATTAATGCTGCATGCCTTTTTCACCACCGAAATGAAGTTCTAAAACCGTCTCCTGACGGTTGTCATCTTGCCTGTGGGCATGTGAAGCCCACAGGCATCCTCTTCCGGGATACGGTGCTGCTGATCGACCAGCATGCACCGCCTGTTCTTTCCAAAATCTCGCGCATGTGCAGTAATGTGCCGTAGCGGCGCTGTAAAGTACACAGGTTGCCATAATAGGCGGCATTGTCCAAAGTGCCCGCCCCGTTGTTATGGCAACCTAGCCCTCAGCGCTGCTCAAAGACTCCTGGGAAATGGTGACACACATCTCCCAGGAGCCTTAGCGAGCCGGGCTGCCCGAGGGAAGTAACGTTTTTAGCCCGGGCTATGGAAGAGGCAGATTTCGTGGGACCACCTAGCAACAGGGAGAAATAGGCAAGTGACTTTTTTTTTTTATCCAATTATTTTTTATTAGCAGATTTGATGCAGATATAAATAAAGTTGTCATTTTGGGGGAAACACCACTTTTAACTTTTTACAGGGTGTGTTTTTTTATTTTTTTGGGGGTGGGGTGTTCTTTTTTTATTGGCGACAGGGCCACTTTAAGGGCCATACTTTAGAGCAGGGGTCTCCAAGCTATGGCCCTTCAGTTGTTCAGGAACTACAATTCCCATCATGCTTAGTCTAGTCTCTGAATGTCAGAGTTTTACAATGCCTCATGGGATGTGTAGTTCCGCAACAGCTGGAGTGCCGTAGTTTGGAAATTCCTGCTTTAGAGTATCCAAAAAAAAGTGAGGTTCTTTAATCCTGCCTTTGTCTCCCCTAGGGAGATCCATTCTTTGTTATCCTGGTGACTGTTATCACAGAGCCAGAGTGAAATCTAAACTTTTGCCTTCTTGGCTGTGGCTTCCTGCTGTTTCAGGGCAGGCGAGCTTCTGCTACTTTCACCTAGCCAGGCGAGAATTGCAGAAGTGAGAGCAGGTACCCATCTGAAAATGGTACCCACTCCCAGAAGAAGTGGGGCTTTCACTTTTAAGTAAAGTTTTGCTTTAAAGCTCATTTCCAGGTTTCGTGTCACTTTAAATAGTTTGTTTGAATCAAGCTGGTCCAAACAAATTCTTTCACTAACTGCTGCATTGACTCTAAGTGCTGTATAAACTGTATGTAGCTTTAGCTACATATAGTTTACAGTGCCGTGTTCCGGCTGTGAGACCGAGACTTCCCATCTCAAACCTGGAACAAGAAACAGGTAGACTGAGCAGCACTCAGCTATTCATAGGCAGCTTTGTATTCTGTGAATGAATACAACGTTTCCACTGATTGGGCTGAGGTTGAGAGGCAGGCTAAAGACGTCATAATCTCCGACTTGGCCAATTAGCCACTTAAGCCCCGGACCATTTTGCTGGCAAAAGACCAGAGCACTTTTTGCAATTCGGCACTGCGTCGATTTAACTGACAATTGCGCGGTCGTGCAACGTGGCTCCCAAACAAAATTGACGTCCTTTTTTTCCCCACAAATAGAGCTTTCTTTTGGTGGTATTTGATCACCTCTGCGGTTTTTATTTTTTGCGCTATAAACAAAAATGGAGTGACAATTTTGAAAAAAACACATTATTTTTTACTTTTTGCTATAATATATAGCCCCCAAAAATATATAGAAAAATACTTTTTTTTTTTTCCTCAGTTTAGGTCGATACGTATTCTTCTACATATTTTTGGTAAAATAGCAATAAGCGTTTAATTGGATTGCGCAAAAGTTACAGAATCTACAAAATAGGGGTTAGTTTTATGGCATTTTTATTAATATTTTTTTTTTTTTTTACTAGTAATGGCGGGGATCTCCATTTTTATTTTTTTTTTTATTTTTATTATAGTGACTGCGACATTAAGGCGAACACATCGGACAATTTTGACACATTTTTGGGACCATTGTCATTTTTACAGCGATCTGTACGATTAAATTGCACTGATTACTGTAAAATGACACTGGCAGTGAAGGGGTTAACCACTAGGGGCTAGGGAAGGCTTGAGTGTGTCCTGGGGAGTGATTCTAACTGTGGGGGGAGGGGCTGTGTGTGACACATCACTGATCATAGCTCCTGATCACAGGGAGCTATGATCAGTGACAGTGTCACTAGGCAGAATGGGGGAGATGCTTGTTTACATTAGCATCTCCCCATTCATCCTCTCCGTGAGAGGATCGTGGGTGTCCCTGCAGACATGGAATCCGCGGGACCCACAGTCGGACTCACGGAGCTCACGACGGTGGCAAATTCAAAGGGACATACAGGTACGCCCATTTGCCTGTCTGTCCCATTCTGCCGACGTACATAGGTGTGCGCCGGTTGTTATGTGGTTAGAGGAAGCTTTGTATTTATTCACAGAATACATAGCTGCCTCTGAATGGCTGGGTGCCGCTCAGCCTAACTTTTATTTTGTTCTGGGTGTGAGATGTGAAGTCTCTGTCTCAAAGCCTAACATCATTTGTTATGGAAATGGAAGTCTAAATAACAATCAACATAGATTCGTGAAAGACTGTTCTTTTCAGATCAACCTTTTAACATTCCATGAGGAAGTGAGCGGTCGTTTAGATAAAGGAAGGGTAGTAGACATAATTTATCTCAATTTAGAAAAAGCATTTGGCTTCAGGAATGGGAGCAGTGGGTAGTGGTTATTTGTATTTTGAGTGGTCTAAAGTCCCTGGTGGTGTGCCCCAGGGTTCTATCTTGCGGGCATTGCTTTCTAACTGTATAAATGACATCAATGTTAATAATAACTACATTTTTTATTATCAGTAAATATATAAAATAATGTAGAGCATGTAACATTACAGGAAGAACGGGACACAATAAGGGGTGGGCCAAGACTTTTTCAAATGATCACTTTTGAAAAATGCAGTTATACATTTGGGTGCTAAACTATTTTTCAGGCAAGATACCGTATATACTCGAGTATAAGCCGGGTTTTTCAGCACATTTTTTTTGTGCTGAAAGTGCCCCCCTCGGCTTATACTCCAGTCAAGCACTTTTCTGCAGCAAAAAAAAAAAAATTCCGACCTGAATTTGGGGCCCTGTATTCAAACCCAGTGGAACTAGCACTACAATAAGTCCAAAGATGGGGTTCCTAGCACCAAGTGACCCCGAGATACAGGGCCCCAAAGTCGGTCAACTGTGTCCATCTGCAGCAATGTCATTTCGGGACCCTTTGGCTGCAGCTAGGGGGCATTTAGGAACCCTTAACTACCAAGTTTGAAGTTTGGGGGACCTATGGCTGCAAATGGGCACAGTGAGGCATGCAAATGGGCATTGTTGACCCTCTTTTCCACTTACAGTAGCTGCACATTTCTCACCCTAGGCTTATACGCGAGTCAATAAGTTTTCCCAGTTGTTTGTGATAAAATTAGGTGCCTCGGCTTATACTCTAGTATATACGGTACACACTGTGGTATTACAATGGGAGAATCATAGATGGGGAAATACTTTACGGTCCTGAACCACAAACTTGGTAATGGCATGCAATGGAGAAAAATAAAACCGCGCTTATATCTAAATACACACAAAAACAAACAGGCTGCCGCTCAAGGTGGGATACACACACTAAACGATATTGGCAAAAAAGGAAGCAGCGCCAAATATTAATAAACAAGGATAATGGCAAACTCCCCGTTAAATGGTCATAAATGCCATAATGGTAATCAGTCCAGGCCAAATTGTAAATAAATTAAAGTTCATATATGGAGGAAAAGTTTGAGTTTGGCTGTGGGTAGGTTAAATTGTTGAGCTACACGCCATAACACTGACCACGTCCAAAACACATTGAAGATCAGCACCGCAGTGAATAATATGCAGTAAGTGACAAACGGACCCTCCACCACCATATAATATGCCCTTACCAGATGGCAGAGCATATGGGGCTCTGTGATGAAACAATCAGCTGTAGGTGTCCAGGGCTTGAGGTCTGTGGCCACCAGCAATGTTGGAATTAGTTCCTTGTAGATAATGGAGTATTAGGGGTGTCCCAAGCTTGTACCTCCTCCCGATCTTCGATACCGAGTATAGACTGGTTTCCTTTCTGTCACTTCTCAGCATGCAATGTCAGGCTGTCACTAGCACAGCAAGCAAAATACTTTCATGCATTAAAAGGGTAATTATTCAAGGGATAATTTACTTACCTCTTTACTAAACGCTGGTTCAGCCTCACCTTGAGTATGCAGTTCAGTTTTGGTCACCAATCAAACAGGATGGTTGTCCTAAAAGTAGAGACCAGCCAAAGGCAACAAAATGAATAAGTGCCATGGAAAACCTCAGCAATGAGGAAAGACTAAGAAAATGTAATGTATTTACCTTGGACAGGAGGCACTTTAGAGGATATATGATCACCATCTACAAACTAATCAATGGTGACTGTAAAGCTAGTAAAAAATTCCACAGGTAGTGGTACCAGGTGAAAAAAAACTTCTAGATTTCTTCCTCGTGCACAGAATACAGGGATATGTATACTGACATGCAAACGCATAGGTTGGACCTGTGGCCTTCCCACCCCACCTCATCCACTATGTATTAGGAGGAGGTTATTGTGGGAAGAGTGTTTGCTGCAAGGGGAACAACATCAGTCATCGGATACTATTTATTGGGGTTTTTAGCCATGTTGGCCAACTAATTATGTCCTGTCCTAATAATATAATAACTTTCTATTATGTATTCAGTGTTATTTAACCTTGATTTCATATATTTTACATGACCACATTTTGTTGGTTTTACTCAACTAGTCTTTCAATCCCGATAAAACCTTTAAGGGAACCTGTACTCATCTCACCCATATGGCTCTCCCCCCCCCCCCCCCCAGAACACAATGGCTCAGGGGGAGAGATTCCCCCATCAACACGGACTATGTTGACGGGGGAATTAAGCGATTATTCTTTCCATAGTTGCAGGAAAGAACATTTCTCGGTCTATGGCCGGCTTAAGGACACTTCATTACACAAGGGAAATCCAGGGGCACAGGGAGGCTAGTAAAGTTAAGGCATCTTGTTAGGCCTGCTCTTAGGCAATGTAAAAGGTAGGTGTCTTGTTGTTAGGCAATGTAAAATGGAGTACTGGTTGACTTTAAGATCATTATTAGAACCATTTAAAATTGCAAAACCTAAGCCATAAACATTAAATCATTGTGTTGTATTTCAGGCTATGTAGGTTCCTTATTCCAACCTCCTTGCATCAATGTGTCACAAACCATTTTCACCCAAAACATTTCCATGTTTCTCCTATTTTAGAGTGCATTTGCATTGCCCACCATGGCCTTCTCATTTTTGTGTCATACATCTGTCCTGCCCATTTACTGTGAACTGAGAAGGTAGGTTGTATTCATGCTCTGAGAAGCTGTTTTCATGTCATTATATTTGTTTTTATGTTGCTAATAGTATTATTTTCTGCATAGGGCTATTTTTGCCCCAATTTCGTTTTTCAAAGCCTATATATGGTTTACTTGGGGGGCATCGATAGTTTCAAAAAACTATTGGATAAGCACCTGAACGACCGCAACATACAGGGATATACTATGTAATATGGACATATAATCACACACAGGTTACTTGTGTCTTTTTTAAGCTTCACCTACTATGTAACTATGTAATCTCTTGCTACTAAGAGGATTTAAAGTGACCCTGTAACTAAAATAAAAAATACGCTCCCTGAAAATTAATACTCCCTTTTCCACCACCTGTACCACTGGTTTTCACTGTATTGAAGAGAAACCACCACCTGAATAGTCTTCAGGATCCGAGCATTCTGGATGGGTCAGCCTATTGATTTCCCAGCTGTGCTCAATGCTTTGATTTGCTAGTTCCCCATTCAATACTGTGTCCTGTAGTGTTGTAGGGGCTGGCGATCAACCATGCAGGAGGGTGAAGCCAGTGTCCTGTTAGCTGGGCCCTTTTTTTATATTCATGACAGAGGAGCTTAAAACACAAGAAAACTCAGTTTAGCCTTAATGGCCACTGTAACTTCAAGAATGTGCAAGGGAGCCCCAAATTTTACAGTTGTCACCAGAACAGGTGGAAAGAGGACATCTCCTGATCAGGACACCTGTCAAAGGTGGGATTTCCTCCTATTTTGTTAAGAGATTTTTCATTTTCAGGGATACTGCAGGAATTTTTGTGGATATCTCACTGATGGGGGCAGAAACAACAAATATAAATCTGATATTGTGAACATTTTTAGCACACATTTCTAATTTCACTTTGTTTTTTTCTTCACTTTTAACAGTCCATCCAAGAGTCGGATGCAGAATGTGGCAAACCTTGGAATATTCCTGAGCTTTGTGGTCTACTTCATGTCTGCACTTTTTGGCTACCTCACTTTTTATGGTATGCACTCAGGAAAAAAAAGCAAGGCGTTGGGTGCCACTTATTTTGAATGGTACCCCAGTACTTCAAGGCAGTACATGTACATTGTAGCATATGTGGGATCTTTAAGGGGCTATTTACACTTCCACCTTAATACATGTATTATGCATTGCTATTCCTTGTGAATGGCACCCTAACGCACTAAGGTAATGCATCTGCATCGTAGCGCACTGCAGTACATTGTGATGAGTTGCTATAGAAAGGATGGATCATGCTTTTATAAGCACATTAAGATGTCTTGGAAGCCCATGCGTTTTTAATGTTCTGCTTTAAAGTGGATGTTAACCTGATTTTATGAAATTTGAGCTGGGCACATATATCTGCAGTGTTTTGTCATCTCTCTTCAAAGCACTATGTCCCATAGCTTTCTCCTGCTCCATTCTTCTATCGGTATGATAACTTCTGACAAGTTCTCCGACAACCGAGATAAAACCAGCCTGAATTTTGTGCTATAAATAGATTAGCAGAAAGCTGCTCTACTCACAGGCCAGATCTGAAAGTATTTGCCTATCTGGTGGGGGGGTGTATGCCTTTCCTCCAATCAGCTGTCTCCCAGTGTAATCCAACAGTATACTGCAACTGCTGAATGAGAGAGTGAAAGTTCTAATACAATGTGCACTTTCTAAACCGTATATAAAGCTGAAGACAGCAGATATAAATTTAAAACTTATGTAGGGATAGTTGTTTCATCTCTGTGTATCATCTGAGGCTGTTCACTTCACTGGATATATGTGAGGGTTTACATCCACTTTAACATAAAGCATATTCCAAAATTCTGTGCCTAGTTAAAGTGAACAAGAAATGCTTGCCCCATCTCTGATTTTGTATCCCTCTGACTCAACATGTCTTCAGGTTTCTCTGCATCCAATTCGCATGACACAGGAGACTGTGGCCAGCTCTCAATGGAGCCGGTTCACACATATCCGGGGCGGCCATGTTCTGCATTGGAAAAGGGTCCTGTGCGTCTTTGGCTAAGTTTCAGGTGCGAATTTGGGCAAAAATTCGGACCCGATTCACACCTTAATTAGTGTACAGGGATGCACTGGACCCCCTGCTGGAACCCGCGGCTGCATCAGTGTGAACCCAGCTCTAGCCTAGTACACACTTGCCAAATATCGGGCGGCATCAGCCGGTTCAATGAAAACCGGCTGACATTCGGCCTGTGCGTACGACAGCTGGTCCGACAGAAGCCAGACATTCTGCCAGTTTCTGTCAAAGGGGCATGATCAACAAAGGTCTGCTGACCGGAGTGTTCTGGCGGGAGGGCTGTCCCCCTGTCAGAACACAATAGCTCAACAGGGAAGATCGCTGTACGAACACTCGATTGTTAGTACAGTGGCTCCTCCTGAGCTCTTCCGTTTTTTGTTTTTTTTTCTTCAGCCTGATGGGTTGAATGGGGAAAAAAAACTACTAGTGTGTACCAGGCTTTAGTCCAGTGCTTTCCTTCTTGAAGGTTGAATGTAGCAACATCTAACCAACTTTCTTTTGAGCCCATGGTTTCAAAGACCCACCCTGAGGGACATGTGATGAAGCTAAACACAATGATTATGTGGTAGTGATAAAGCCTTTTCTCAAAGGACTTTTCATGTGAAGTAAAGCATCCTTTCATATAGAATGATAGAATAATAAGGAATCTCTGGAACCACAGGATCTGGTATATGTACGAGGATATGTGGAAACCTTCCAACAAATATGAAATGGATACCGACGATGTTGGACCCACCTACCGTACGGCAGTGGGTCAATTAGGCTTAATGTAATTCCTGTAGATGGCACCTGGAAATCCGGAAACTGGATTCAGACAGCACACCTCCAAATCTAGGATGGGTTACCAAGATGGTGTTCCAAATCTTCCGAAATGGCACTGGCGTGTAATCCAAGTGGTCCACAATGGCATGTGGCACCAGAAAGAGCCCAAAAGTGATGCCCCAGTGGAAGACCACTAGGTCTCGGGATTTACTCATTTTGAGACCCCCACATTGCTTTTATTCTGATTTTACTTTATATTTTATATTTTTATATGCTCTGTACTACATGGGATTATTCCCTTTTGTACTAACGTTTATGCCCCACATTCAATAAAATTAGTGGCGGACTTACACTATTGGAGTCTTTTTTCCTCCTTTTTCCTTTTGGGCTCTTTCTGGTGCCACATGCCATTGTGGACCACTTGGATTACACGCCAGTGCCGTTTCCGAAGATTTGGAACACCATCTTGGTAACCCATCCTAGATTTGGAGGTGTGCTGTCTGAATCCAGTTTCCGGCTTTCCAGGTGCCATCTACAGGAATTACCTTAAGCCTAATTGATTTGTTGGAAAGTTTCCACATATCCTCGTACATATACCAGATCCTGTGGTTCCAGAGATTCCTTACTATTCTATATGAAAGGATGCTTTACTTCACATGAAAAGTCCTTTGAGAAAAGACTTTATCACTACCACATAATCACTGTGTTTATCTCATTTGGGATTTTTTTGGTGTATTATCTATTGGTTTTAATCCTTTCACTGTTGATTTTATTGCTTCACTGTTTATTTTTTTTTTAGCGCTACACATTGTTTTTCACGTATATTTGACTTTGTTTGTTGGGGTGTTGGCTGCTTTCACATAAATTTTTCCGATATATTTCACTTCATTATCACTCAATTTTTTTCTGGGTTAGTGCAGTGTTTCCCCCATTTCACTGTGTGATGAAGCTACCTGGGGCATACAGCATTCACTCACAGCTAAGGCAAAGGAATAAGGGGACCCTACATATCACAAGATCGACTGAGGACATTTTTTTTTTTAATGTTGGGTGGATCCAGGTAGGATAGGAGACCTAGGTGAATCCTACAGATATGAACAAATTATGGCCCATAGAAAGGGAATTATGACCTGCTTTTATAAACCTTGGGAACCGTGGACCTCCCTTAGATCACATTACTGAAAAAAACTTTGATAAGTAAAAATATGCGTTAAAAAAACAATTCTTGGTAGAGAATACTCATTATGTTTATACATCTTAATGGATTACATGTTTTTCAAGAATACAGTTTCTTAGTTTATACATATAATGTTACAGTTAAATACTTGTACATCCGTACAACTCTCTAAAACATTCCTCATAGAATATTACCTTTGACTTTTTATTATGAGTTAAGATATGCAATTCATGGAAATACTTCTGTTGATATTTATTTTACATATTATACATGTATTTCACTGTGAATTGTAAATTGAAAAATTGTTCAATAAAAATCTATCTTTGAAAAAGGAATGAGATCTAGGATATGAAAGTGGAATTGGCCTTTGTTGTGGTGGAAATCAGGTTTTTTTTTTTTTTTTTTGTTTTTTTTTTTGTTTGTTTTTCCAGTCTGTGTTCTGCTCAGAAAATTGTCTATCTGTCCTTGGCATTCAATGGAAAATGAGGGTAAAGCTCCCAAAGTGGAATGACCACTCCAAAATGTTCCATTTCTCCTCACTTTTTGTCTCGGTGACAGAGATCGCCAAGACAAGAGGGGTGAATCTTCCCAATGGGGACAAAGACAGAATTGAAAACCTAATAAGGGAAGCCCACTAGTAATTGTATCAGCTGAGGGAATGATATTTCGAGCATTGATGCAGTAATCTCACCTTGACTGATTATAAAAGCCAGTTAGTGCTTTAGCTCATTTTCAAAACTAAAATATCAGTTCTGGGTGGATGGACCATTAAAATATAGCCTCTTACTGGTTTTGAACCTTACCTCCCACTGTCAATTTAAAAATGACCCCATTTTTTCTGTGGTATATTTACTTTTTTTTTTTATCCCCATTGTCTTGTGTTTGTCATAGATAAAGTGGATTCTGAATTGCTGCAAAGTTATAGCAAATTCCTCCCTAGTGATGTTTTGATCATGACGGTCAGGCTGTCCATTCTACTTGCTGTCCTGCTGACTGTTCCACTAATACATTTTCCTGTAAGTAAATGAATGAAAACAGCTATAGATGAGATTGGGGTACTGTATATGAAGATGGCCTCATATTTTCTTTCAGTTGTTGCAGTGACTTGGCTACAGTCAGCTGGCTGGTAATTCACCACCGTGAGTTGTACTTATAGCCGGCTTGCTTAGGAGTTGGCTTGTGTAGCTTTAAGGTAAAACTGGCCAGGCAATGGACAAGATTTGAAACAAACCCTTGCTGACCCTTGTAGTTACAGCCACCGCAGATTAATTCATTCTTAAAATTAAAACAATAAGCTGTTGTTCAAGTCTGCTCTTGATCGTCTGTCCCTCCCTACCCGTTCTGTTTATTGTAGCTTCTGTTATAAAAATTTGAGAATTCATTTCTCCACAGTGCATGCAGCTACAGAGGTCAATGAGGGCTTTTTTTTTTTTTTTTTTTTAAAGCTTGTTTACCACTTGAAAATATTTGGGTGTCCATTGGCTCACCACAGTTCTACTTTAAACAACTAAGGCATCCTCCACACTGGCACTCCTTTGTCTAGCTTTTCTAAACACAGGAGAAATTATCTGGGATGTACTACCTGCTTTTCTGCTTCCTGTACGTTCTATTGCATTTAAATATTCCTGCTTTAAAGTAGGTTTAGGTGCATTAGGCGCATTAATCTGTGTTTAGAGTATGTATTAGAATTCCGTGTGTCTACGATCCAAATTTCTCTAAATGCAGCTAAACTGACTGCACCAAAAGTCTGGTAAACAGCGTGAATGACACTACAGGGGGACCCCCGGGTTACGAACAAGATGGGGACTGTAGGTCTGTTCTTAAGTCGAATTTGTTTGTAAGTCGGAACAGTGTAATTTTCTTATTTTTTATATTATTTTTCTTATTCTTTACTTTTTTTAATTACTTTAATTATTATTTCTTATTTTTTTATTTTATCAAATTTTTTTCACTTCACTTTATTGCTATCACACAGGAGAAAACAATTCCCTATGTGATAGCAATTGGAGATGACGGGTTCTCTTTATTGACCCTGTCACCTCCAAAACAGGAGTCCTAGCACTGTGCTAGATTTCCTGTCACAGCTGAGAGGGGAGGAGCACAGCTCTCCCCCCTCACTGTTAACATCAGTGGCAGGGACAGGAGACAGCAGAGAGAGGTATGTGGGGGGAGGGGGGAAGACACATTTTAAAGGAGATCCAAGTCCAGGCAGAGCGACCAGCGGTGCAGGAAAGAACGGCCATCTTGGAAGCTTCACTAGGCCGCGGCCACAACGGGCAGTTTTAGCGGTCTGGCAGGCCACCAGACCATACCAGGCCTGTGGGTGGGCAGGCAGGATGAAGAGGGGGGGGGCCCTTAACTTTACAGCCAGGCCAGGAACGGAGGAACGGCTCACTCCAGCAAGGCGTCGGCCAGCAGTGAGGTCACTTGGGCCCCGTTCGTAAGTAGGGGTCGTTCGCAACTTGGATGTTCGTAAGTCGGGACCCCCCGTATTGCAAAATCATTACATGCATTTAGAAAATGACCTCCTGGATGAATATACAGTGCCTTTAAAGTATTCATACCCCTTGACATTTTCCACATTTTGTCATGTTACAACCAAAAACGTAAAAGTTTTTTTATTGGGATTTTATGTGATAGACCAACACAAAGTGGCACATAATTGTGAAGTGGAAGGGAAATGATAAATGGTTTTCAAATTTTTTTTTACAAATATCTGAAAAGTGTGGCATGCATTTGTATTCAGTCAATACTTTGTAGAAACACCTTTTGCTGCAATTACAGCTGCAATTCTCTTTGGGTATTTCTCTACCAGCTTTGCACATCTAGAGTGAAATTTTTGCCTGTTCTTCTTTGCAAAATGGCTCAAGCTCTGTCAGACTGGATGGAGAGCGTCTGAACAGCAATTTTCAAGTCTTGCCACAGATTCTCAATGGTATTTAGGTTTGGACTTTGACTGGACCATTCTAACACATGAATATGCTTTGATCTAAACCATTCCTTTGTAGCTCTGGCTGTATGTTTAGGGTCGTTGTCCTGATGGAAGGAGAACCTCCGCCCCAGTCTCAAGCTTTTTGCAGACTCTAATAGGTTTTCTACTAAGATTGCCCTGTATTTGGCTCCTTCCCATCAATTCTGACCAGCTTCCCTGCCCCTGCTGAAGAAAAGCTTCCCCACAACATGATGCTGCCACCACCATGTTTCACGGTCAGGATGGTGTGTTTAGAGTGATGTGCAGTGTTAGTTTTCTGCCACACAGTGTTTTGCTTTTAGGCCAAAAAATTTTGGTCTCATCTGACCAGAGCATCTTCTTCCACATGTTTTCTGTGTCCCCCCACATGGCTTCTCGCAATCTGCAAACGGGACTTTTTATGGCTTTTTTTTCAACAATGACTTACTTCTTGTCACTCTTCCATAAAGGCCAGATTTGTGTGGATCTCTGCAGCTCTTCCAGAGTTACCATGGGCCTCTTGGCTGCTTCTCTGATCTAATGCTCTCCTTGCCCGGCCTGTCAATTTAGGTGGACAGACATGTCTTGGTAGGTTTGCTGTTTTGCCATACTCTTTCCATTTTCGGGTGATGGATTGAACAGTACTCTGTGAGATGTTCAAAGCTTGGGATATTTTTTTTATAACCTAACCCTGCTTTAAACTTCCTTGGCCTTCATGATGCTGTTTGTTCACTAAGGTTCTCTAACAAACCTCTGAGGGCTTCAAAGAACAGCTGTATTTGTACTGAGATTAAATTACACACAGGTGACTTCTAAAGGCAATTGGTTCCACTAGATTTTACTTAGGGGTATCAGAGTAAAGGGGGCTGAATACAAATGCATGCCACACTTTTCAAATATTTATTTGTAAAAAAAATTTGAAAATCATTTTCCTTCCACTTCACAATTATGTACCACTTTGTGTTGGTCTATCATATAAAATACATTTATGTTTTTGGTTGTAACATGAAAATGTCAAGGGGTATGAATACTTTTTCAATTTGACAGTGCCAGTGTGAATGAGGCCTAAGATGCTGCCAACTCCTTATGCTGAGTTTGAATGTGCCTCCTGATCCCAGACCCAAGACCTATCACCTCAACTGTGGAGTTGAATTACATGGGTGTGAGAAGATGTGTTTTTTTTTTTTGTTTTTTTTTTTTTTTAGAACAAGAGGACAATACCTGTGCAGAGAGAAAGCCGGGATGTATGTGTATGCCATGTATCCGACCTACTTTTTTTCTTTTGTTTTAGGCCAGAAAAGCAGCCATGATGATGTTCTTCTCAAATTATCCTTTCTCATACATCCGTCATATATTGGTGACACTGTTGCTAAATATAATCATTGTGCTGCTTGCCATATATGTGCCAGATATACGAAACGTGTTTGGTGTAGTCGGTGAGTACTCACTTTAAACTTAATTACAAAGTTACCTTTAATTTAATTGCTTAAAATGAACATATATAAATATATATATATATAATATATGATATATATATATATATATATATATATATGTATGTATATATATATATATATATATATATATGTGTGTGTGTGTGTGTACAGAGATCAATTTAATATAAATATATAACTTTAGATGGGCGATAGCCCACTGTGCCTGTTTAGCTTTCATTTAATTTTTACCACCCACCTGAGCAAGGACAAAAAAATTAGACAGCATGTCATGCCAACTATGCAAGTATATGGGGCTGACCTGCAACCACATGCAATTGTGTGCCATTTAGAGGGTTATATCGGGCAGTGACATATTGCCTCCTCACTTACTAATACTTTTTTCAGTGTGGATCACTTTTTATGAGGGGCAGCATTGGCTGCCATACATGTGAACGAGCCCTGTGCAACCTCCATCTAGAATTAACTTGGCATTAATACAGACCAGCTTCACCTTGTTCCCAGCAGTATAACACTTGTAAGTATAAACTAGCATCCCCTTACTCCTAAGCCGAGCTAAACTAACCCCGTAATTCTGTTCAACCTCTTTTACTTGCAATCAGAGAGGTGTCAATGTGCTGGAAGATTGAAATGAAGTAAAGAATGACCAGCATTCCAATATGCAAAATGTACTTGAAATGACTTGTTGCACTACAAGCGCATGTGCCTGTCTTGTCATATCTCATTTTAAGTAGATTCTGCTCTTCTTGTATCAGCATGCTGGCCATTCTTTGCTTTCTGAGTAGTTTGCAGTATCCCCAGGAGTTTGGCATGGAGACGAGTGTGCAGAGCAGATTTGTATATTCCTATTGGCTGTCACAGAAAAGACCGTACCATGTGCACAAAGCAAAACGGAGGAATTTAGATTACATTTAGAGCTTTGGAGACCTCTCAGTATCTCATCCCCCATTTTAATTCTTTCTCTGACTTGTAAAGGAATAGTACTTTTTGTTTCCAACACCGCAATTCTGTGCTGACAGTAAAAATACGGTTATTTAACCACTTCCCATCCAGGCCAATTCTGACATTTCTCTCCTATTTGTTTTTTTTTGTTTTTTTTTTTTAAGCAAAAACTCTAAAGAATACAATGGCGGTCGTTGCTTTTTATCTCGCACAGTATTTGCGCAGCAATTTTTTAAACACTTTTTTTTGTTTTGTTTCATGCTTTAAAAAAAAAAAAAAAACATTAAAGTTATGCCCCGTACCCACGGTCGGAATTTCCGATGGAAACAGTCCAAAGGAAACAGTCCGATGGGAGCTTTTTATCGGATTTTCCGACCATCGGTCTTTTTCTGTTGGAATTTCCGACGGACTTTGGATTGAGAACCTGTTTTTAATTTTTCAGACGGAAAACCTTTCTATCGGATTTTCTGATCGTGTGTATGCAATTCCGACGCATGCTCGGAAACAATTTCGACGCATGCTCAGAAGCATTAAACTTCCCTTTTTTATAGTGCAGTCAAACTTTTTTAAGGCGCGGTGTTATTGACCGTCGGAATTTGGTGTGACTGTGTGTAGGCAAGGCAGTTTAAGCGAAATTCTGTCGGAATTCCGACGGGAAAACCATCAGAGCTTTTTCCGACGAGAATTCTGACCGTGTGTACGCGTCCTCTTTACAGTGAGATATGGGGTCAATAAGACCCCACATCTCACCTCTAGATTGGGAAGCCTGAATGCAGAGGCCGGGGGTGACGTCATAACATTGTGCCCGATTTCCGAACGATCATGGCGACCATCTGGTCCGCCGGAAATCTCTATGGTCACCATCCGGGGCCAGCGGATCCATTCTCCGACTCACTGATGGAAGCGTTAAGTCGGTAGAAGCACCGGAGGGTGGCGGCGTCCCATCTCGCTGCCTGTAAGAACGATAAAGCAGTGGCACAGCCGCTATGATCATTCTTGTGGTGTAGGGAATCGCCAGCTGAAAAAGCCGATATCTGAATGATGCCTGTAGCTGCTGGCATCATTCCGATATACCCGCTCAAAGTCAAGGACGTCCTGGGACGTACCTTGGGCGGGAAGTGGTTAACCACTTCAGCTCTGGGAGGTTCTATACTCTTTAGGACCAGGCCATTTTTTTGCAATACGGCACTGCGTTGCTTTTAACTGACAACTGTGCGGTCGTGCAACATTGTACCCAAGTAAAATTTGATGTCCTTTTTCCCCCCCCACAAAGAGCTTTCTTTTGGTGGTATTTGATCACCTCTGTCGTTTTTTTATTTTTTTTGCGCTATAAACATAAAAACCCAACAATTTTGGATAAAAAAAATATATTTTTTACGTCTCGGCTATAAAACATTTCCAATGAAAAAAAAATGTAAAAAATCTGATTTCTTCATCAGTTTAGGACATGTATTCTGGTAAATATTTTTGGTCAAAAAAAAATCCCAATAAGCGTATATTGATTGGTTTTCCGCAAAAGTTATCACGTCTACAAACTATGGGATAGATTTATGGCACTTTTGTTTTTAGTATTCTTTTTCTTTTTTAGCAGGACTGCAACGTTGCGGTGGACAAATTGCACACTAAGTGACACTTTTTGGGGACCAGTGACACCAATACAGTGGTCAGTGCTAAAAAAAAAAAATAAATAAAATGCACCATCACTGTATAAATGACAGTGACAGTGACAGTGAAGGTGTTAACCCTTTGAGCGCCCATGGTGTTAAGTGTGCCCCTGGGAGGTGCTTACTGTGTGGGGAACCCGATGCACTGGAGCAAAAAGAGCTTAGCTGAAACACAAGATCTTTTTTTCCTCACTGACAGATCAGCGGTTTGCCTTGTTTACATGGGTACACCTCTAGGTAATAATAACTGCAACAAAATGTGTTATTATTTTTTAAAAGGTAAACTTATCCTTTAAAATGTGTGTACATTTTCAGCTACCTTTGTCCACAGAACTACTTATTGTTTAGTGAACAGAATTATGCCTTGTTTACTTAAAATAAGATTTTTCTTTGCTTTTTTTTTTTTTTTTAGTACATTTCACTAATATACTTATAGAACCGGTTATATAGCTGGTTGGCTATCAGGGGCCAATTGTTTAGAGAATCAACACAAAATAAAGCAACTAAATCTCTAAGTAAACTATATAAAGCGGTCTGCTACAACACAATGGTGATATCAACATACCTATACCAGGAGTGATGAGGTGTTACATTCTTATGGATGTGTACAGATTTTCTTAACCACTAGATTTCATTTCCAATATGGTTCAAATAAACCAGATTTAGAAAACATGTATGTGTAGACATTTCAGGACCCAAGAGTACGAGTGGCAAAACAATCAGTATCTCAGCTTACTTTATTTTGCTGTACAAATACTCTGCAATTCATTGTGCTTGTGAAATCTTGATCGTTCCTGTAGGGTTAAAGTGTAACTTTGGCAAAATTTTAAAATTACATTGCATCCTTTTAACCGCTTCCCGACCGCCTCACGCCGATATACGTCGCAGAATGGCACGGCTAGGCAAAAGCACGTACAGGTACGTCCCCTTTAATTGCCTAGCCGTGGGGTCGCCGGCGGCGTGCTCGCGACCCGGTCGGGAGCTCCGTGACCACGGCACCAGCGGACCTGATTGCCGCTGGTGTCCCGCGATCGGGTCGCAGAGCTGAAGAACGGGGAGAGGTATGTGTAAACAAACCTCTCCCCGCGCTTCCTACTCTGCCTGTCATTGATCGGCTGTTCCCTGTCATCGGGAAAGCCGATCAATGACGTCAGATGTCAGCCCCGCCCCCTAATGTAAAAAAAAAAAAAAAAAACACACGTCACACAACATAACCCCTCCCCGCCCCCTAGTGGTTAACTCTTGCACTGCCAGTGTCATTTATACAGGAATCGATGCATTTAAATAGCATTGATTGCTGTATAAATGACAGTGGTCCCAAAAATGTCCGATGTGTCCGCCATAATGTCGCAGTCACAATAAAAATCGCTGATCGCCGCCATTACTAGTAAAAAAAAAAATTTAATAAAAATGCTATATATATTTTTTGGGGATATTTATTATTAAAAGCTACATGTCTATCTAAGACGGGATTGTCACTCAATTACAAGAAATGAAAATTAACTGATCTACTGCCACAATCAACAAGGAAACAACATTATGGGGAAGGGGCTCAGAGAAACAAAAACCACCACTGGGTTAGTGCTAGACTGCATCACACATGTCATTTTTGATTTTACTCATTGCTATACTTTTTAGGTTCACACAGGCATTCGAATACTTTGTGAATTGCACAGTTTTTGATGTCTTTGTAGGGTGGTGCCTAACTTTTTTATTTATTTGGGAAGGAAAATTCTTTAAAAGCAAAAGCTCACAAGTGTCTAAAACATGTTTGGCATGCATTTGTTTTGAGGCATTTTGTTGGCTTTAGCAACTGCCAATGCTTGCCAAATGTTGGTGGCAAAATGAAAAGCAATACAGGGCAACGCAGAACGGGCATTGGCTTTGCAAAGCATTCAGAAAGCTTCAATAACATAGCAAAATGTTATACACACCAGTTTGAATGAGGTCTAGGTGAGTTGCAGACATACAAAATGCCAGACTGTTCAGGCATTCCACAGACAGCTGTACACAAATTCTATTGAATTCTAGCATGGCAACATTAAAATCAACAGTGGGCAGTCAAAAAGCTGGAAAGGTAGGTAGGGCATTGTCATAAGAAATGTAGGTTCTAAACAGTTAATGCATATCAGTCACTGTGCATTCAGGGGAAAATAGGTGTGGGCACCTATTAGTGTGAGGCCCAGGAACTAGTGTGGCGGTGCACATTGAGGTGCTTTTTTTTTTTTTTTTCTATCAATCAACTTTATTGGGATATCACAATTACATTTCATTTATTTTTATGCACCACAATTGAGCTGAAAGCAGAAACAGACTATACACATTACCTTCAGATGAGCTCCAGTCCGTTTCAGAAAAATGCACACAGTATGCATTTAGCATTGCACTGCCCAGCACCCAGGGGCACTGTTGCAGTGTGAACAGGGCAAATAGAAAACAATTGTTTTCTAGTGCAGACAAACAGAGCTATCCACAAGTGTGAATGAACCCTTACATCACAGACCCTCCGTTACACCATTGCCCTCAGTCCCACTTGTTAACATCATTCTTCCTTTCATATTACACCCCCTCGCCTTACATCACAGTCATGTCTCTATATTACAGACCCCTGTCCCCTTCATCACATTGCAGCACCCCCCCCCCCCCCCATCTCTTTACTGTCCTACCTCACTCACACAAGATGGAAGGTGCTGTAGATCTGGACAAAGGGTGGGACTTTTCTTGTTGAAGTCGAGTGAATGATTGCTTGGACCGCCCTGCAGCCTAACAACCAATCACCCACTTCTTGAAAAGTCCCACCCTCTATCCAGACCTGCAGCACCTCCCATCTTGTGTCATTCCTAGCAGCTGGCAGGGGAGCTGGCGACCAGGAGAAGATACACAAGTATCTATTTGGCGAAGCTGTGGTCCCGATAATACGGTTACTTATTTTAAGTTAAGTGCAGGTATTGCTCCACAATGTAAAAGCGGCACATATTAGAACCTCCAGAATTCAGTGTATGAGTCTCTGTCAACACCAAAAGTGTAGCAAATGCTTCATGAATTTGGTACAACACATTACCAAGAGGGATTAAAGTTGCACTGGAGCTGTATTGAATTCCCACTTATGTTTCCAAATCTGTATTTTATCTCTCTAATAAACCCATTCTGCAGTGAGATCACAAACTTGCATTTAACAGATATTTCATGTATGTGGACCTACGTGATGTCTTTTAGTGTGTAATAGAAAATTGTACATCTCGCAATAATTTCAGACCCCTAAATTACAGTATATGCCATTTTTTATTTATAGTTTCTTTTTATGGTTAATATATCCCAACTAAAAACTAAAAATCTACCATGCTGCTAAAATGTTACTATATAAAATGGTTTTAAAACTTTTATGTGCAATTGTTTATATTAAAATTGTTTATTAAAATTGTTAATAAATTTTTGTTTTCATAAAAGGTATGCGTGTGTGTTTTTTTAATAACTACTGAATATATTTAGTTTTTTTTTACAAAATGTAAGACTATAGTATGATAAAGTGACAGAGGCTCAACTTCATGACTTTTTCAGCAGAATATTGTTGTACAAGGACTAAAAAAGTAGGCCATTAACCCTTTTAGCCACTTGACCAATTTAAAATCTTCTTTTTTTTTTCTTCACATATTCATTTAAATATACACTATATATATATATATATATATATATATATATATATATATATATATATATATATAAAAAAATGACAGTAGTTACTTAATTTTTTTACTTTTTTTTTTTTTATGCACGGTCTTGTAGGAGTGACTGGGTGGCTTTACAGCCTCCTGGGTTACTTGTTCAATAAAGCCCAGACTGCATCAGGTTACTGCTCCACCATAGTATTTACATTGGGAGCAGTAAAAGCTTCAAAACTGAACTTGAGGTAGATATAAAAAGACACAAATTAAAGCAGATGTGGAATGCATACATCTTTAATCATTAATACATGATTAAATGTACAGTATTTTTTTTTTTTTGCAGATAGTGTAAGGCGTGGTGTGAATTTCTTTCCTGCAACCACGGGTTGCAGGAAAGAAATTTGCACGATTCCCCCATCAACACAAATTGTGCTGACAGGGAAATCCCTCCTGTTGAGCCGCTAGCGATAATCATAAGAGAATCCGGCAGGCTGGTTGTACCCCAAGTCGATCGATCGATCAACTAAGTACATTCAGCCTGCCCATTAACGGTTAGAATCCTAGTCGGTTAAGCAGGAACGGTTCACAGTTCGACCCGTGTATGGCTGGCCTTAGTACCTGAATGTGACTTAGTATCAGCTTCTTCCTCTCAACATGAGATCTGCTATATTGAGGATTTGGAAGACCCAGGGTTTTCATGCCCTAGCAACAGGATATGGTGATTGCAAACTGGGATTTTTTTCAGATCGGCTTCCAGGAGGTCCCAAATGGCCTACAGGTATGACAATAAAATTAATGAATGTTTTACAAAGCTGGGCAGTTTAATACCTCCTGGGGCCCCTTGATTGCATAGGGCTATTCTCTGTCTATTTTATGGAAAAGATCTTAGTTCACCTTAAAAAAAAAAAAAAATATATATATATATATATATATATATATATAATCAATGCACATATTTTTGCAAAGAAAAACAATGCATACGTTATTTTTTTTTTTTTGTATAGGAGCCTGCAAAGCATTGCACTCATGATTAGTGGATCAGGGATGCAATGTAAGGCTTCTGCAAACCCTTGCTCCAGCGCCATACCTAGGTATGGGCTTTCAGGTGGAGAGCTGGAGAAAGTGCCGATGGACTATTCCATTTAGAACTACAAGTCCATCTGCTGTGGTGGAAGACGGGATTTGTAGTTAATTTAGCTGCACCATTTATTTACAGAAATCGGTGCATGAATGATGTTGCAAAAGGTGAAGTTGGCTTTTAAGCTTCGGCCTGACCCCCCACCCACTTCCTGAGCCATCTTAGTAGAAGTTCATTGGGCAGCTTGAGTGTTGATTTTCTGTTTTGACTCCGCTATGTTCTTGGAGACGATATACACTGCTTTTGCAATACACAGATTTATATTTGAGGCAGAAAACCAAAAAGTAAATATACTTTTAAAGAAGGTCACTGTTTTCTTTCAGTGTTTCTTATAATCCTCACGATTCACATTTGTTTGCAGTCAAACTTGAATCTTGCCTTAGCCAGAGATTTTGATTTCATGGGGAGCCACATTTGTTTCATAAAACCACTACAGCATAAGGTTGTTTATTTGTCTCTGAATGAATGACTAACTGCGGTAAAGGGGCATGAATGACCTTGTGGTTAGGACAGTGGTTGCTGAAGCATTTTTTCCAGGAGGAATGAAGAATCCTAAACATTAACATTTGACATGACTTTGGTTTATCTCACGTTTTCCACTGAGTCAGCCTAGTTTAATAGGCATTTCACCTTTTAATTTAAATTTTTTTTTTAAATGGGCCATTAAAAGGGGAGTGTGCCATGTTGTCCAGTATTCCTCTCACTTCCTATGCCCGGTGAGTATTTCATATTTTTGGTTAAAACAAAGTTTGTGAGATTGCAACCTAGTGCTTTACTGTAATAACTCTTACATGTATTTTATTGTCCTGATCAGGAGCTGACTTCCTTTGCAGTTGTGCAAGAAGAACCATCAGTTTAATTTACAGCACCTCAGATATCCCAACTTCTGCCATACAAAATCCAATATATTAATCATACAGGGCATAGGAATGGATTCTTAGCCCATAGTTTACATGCCACTACCTTTAGGTGATTGGACACTGGCAAAAGCTTTGCGCCCCTCCAGGTCTATCTATATAACCGCGCCCACTCCGTGAGGCTTCAGGTTTGTGTCATGTTGCAATAAAGCCAAAGAAGCTTAGACCTCGGTTGTGTATTAATACTTTTTTACTAAACAGAAAAGCTGCACATAGAACTGCAAGATACACAATTCAAAGCATCTTCCTAGCAAATAAGCATACTAAACAGCTACTTCATTTCTTTATGATGGAGTCCAACACAAAACATCCGTTTCCTCCAAAGTCTTCCAGCACACGTTGATCCTTTCTTTCCCAAAACAACTCTGTCTGATCACATGCCTGTTCAAAGTCCTCCCCTCCACTTCCTGTACATCATCCCATGTACTTCCTCTGCTGAGTGCATAACCCTATCCAACTGGTTCATTTGCATATCAATTGGGAGCCTCTAAAACACCACATGATCCTAAATCTACTCAATATTAGTGTAATAAAAGCACTACAAATAGCCATGGCAACACACCAAATAAATGCCATAATAATATTAAGGCTGAATAAAGTGAGACAATAAAAGCATGGGAAAGCATACTCAAAGTGTGGATTTCCCCATACCTGTGTCTCTACAATTGCATGTGTGCTTAGCAGTGTAGTGTGTCTTGCTGGATAAAAGGATATAATGTAATGTACATTACCAATACAGGTAATGATCCAACAAGACATGTATAGGCAGAAAGCGGTATTTAAAGGTACAGGAAAACCCTATCCCAACGGTCTTCAAACTATGGCCTTCCAGTTCAAGAACTACCATTCCCGTCATGTCTGTGAATGTCAGAGTTTTACAATGCCTCATGGGATGTGTAGTTCCGCAACAGCTGGGAGGGCCATAGTTTGAGGATCCCTGCCCTATCCACATCACTGGACCTGTCCAGGGTTTAAGCATTGCCCATAACATTGGTCATACCCACCAAAGGGGTCTTCGGGGTCTGGGTACTATGGGAAAGGACCACGACTGTGGAGCTGTCAGCATACCAAAGCATTGTTTTTGGACAATTTCATGCTCCCAACTTTGTGGGAACAGTTTGGGGATGGCCCCTTCCTGTTCCAACATGACTGTGCACCAGTGCACAAAGCAAGGTCCATAAAGACATGGCACTGGTGGGCAGTCATGTTGGAATGGGAAGGGGCCATCCCCAAACTGTTCCCACAAAGTTGGGAGCATGAAATTGTCCAAAATGTTTTGCTATGCTGACACCTTACGGGTTGCCTTCACTAGAACCAAGGGGCCAAGCTCAACCCCTGAAAAACAACCCCACACCATAATCTCCCCTCCACCAAATGATTTGGACCAGTGTACAAAGCAAGGTCCATAAAGACATGGATGAGCGAGTTTGGGGTGGAAGAACTTGACTGGCCTGCACAGAGGCCCGACCTCAACCTGATAGAACACCTTTGGGATGAATTAGAGCGGAGACTGCGAGCCAGGCCTTCTCGTTTAAACATCAGTGCCTGACCTCACAAATGCGCTTCTGGAAGAATGGTCAAATATTCCCATAGACCCACTCCTAAACCTTAAGGACAGCCTTCCCAGAATAGGTGACGGTGTTATAGCTGCAAAGGGTGGGCCAACTCAATATTGAACCCTACGGACTAAGGGCTCTTTCACACGGACGTGTCCGTGTACGGAGCCCGCTCTGCACAGCGTGGGGATCGCTCTGTCGATCCCCCCACTGAGTAGGAAGATGACAGGTCCGTCTCTGCACACTGTGCAGGGATGGACCTGTCAGAGCACCGCTCTCCCCTATGGGGGATCGGATGACGACGGACCGTAGAGTCCGTCGTCACCTGATCTGATCCGCAGACGGATGGAAAAAATAGGGTTTTCCTCCATCACACTTTTTCGGATCAGAGCAGGTCGGATGTCAGCGGACATGTCACCGCCGATATCCGAATCTCCATAGAGGTCTATGGAGCGTCCGTTCAGATCCGCCTAAAAAACTGACAGGCGGACCTGAACGGACCGTCCGTGTGAAAGGGGCCGGGGATGTCATCATGTGCATGTAAAGGCAGGTGTCCCAATACTTTTGGTAATATGTATATATAATTGGCTTCAGCCAATCATAAAGTATGTCTCATTGTTAAGATGTTGCTGAAAGGTGACATCTAATTGTTTATTCTGAATTGCTGCTCTTTCCACTGCTTAATAAAATAATGAAATGTGTATACCAGTTACTTTTCATCCTTATAATTATAAATGGGGAGAAGGCTCACCTGTGGAACGCTATTGCTTTCCCCTTTCGGTAAACATATGATGAAGATCTAGTAATGTATAAAACATTTATATGTTTTGGCAGTTTTAAGTAGCTTTGACAACTTCTTGGCTTTCCATATGTACCAATTGAGCCGACATGCACTTCCCCCTCCCCCTCTACTCATAACATGGAATAATATATTCCAGACAAAGCTTTGTTTGGGGACTTCTCTCCAGACAAAAAATTAGTGGTTTGTACATTCTGAAAATATGAAGCAATCCGAGTTTCCAAAAGAGTCAGTGACAACATTCCCTCATCAAGAATTATTTTCTGAGTCTATTATGGGTTCATTTTTAATCCAATACAAATATTATTCTTTTCTATCTACTGGGTCCAGGTCATATTTATGAATAATGGAAAATCGGGAGGCACGTGATGAGGACCTTTCTACAGTGTAAAGATATATTTCTCAAAGAAGCAAAGCTATTTTTATGGCATCTATTAGGCTTAGATTGGGGCACTGATAGTGTTGGTGACCCGCTGGGTCTTGCTTTGAGGCCGTAGATGGGTAGAAAGATGGAACATGCTTTCCAATTTGTAACGCTGTGCTTCTACATACCACATGCCAAAAAGCAACAATGTTATTGCCTGTAATAATCAAAATGAACCAAGGTTTTCTGCATTAGTTTAACATGATTTAAAAAAAAAAAAAAGTTTATTTAGGCGGAAAATATAAATTTGGACAGTAGAGTTAAACTCTATCCAAACAGCTAATTACACATACGTGGATTGTTTTATCTCCCAAAGACATGTTTTCAGCTGGAACGCGGGGGGTACGCAGTTCCGGTACCTCCAGCACTGAATGTATGTGTATAGCAATAGCAAGGGGTGCTGGGATCTGCTGGAGGGTCTATTGATGCTGGCTGCTAGGAGATGTATTGTCACTGGTGGGGATCTGTTTTTGTGTGAGGGTCTATTGTTGCTGGGGGGGTCTTATGTTGCTGGTAGGGATCTACTATTGTGGGAGAGGTCTATTGTTGCTGGCTGCTGAAGGGTCAATTTATGCTGGCTGCTGGGAGATGTGTTGCTGCTGGGGGGGTCTAATGTTGGGGTGAATCTTTTGTTGCTGGGGGTGGTATTTTGCTCTAGGTGGTCCATTATTGCTGTGTGTATGTGTGGGGGGGGGGGGTGTGTCTATTGTTGCTGAGGGATCTATTGTTGCTGGTGGAGTCATTTCTTGTGCTAGGGCTCTATTGTTGCCGACTCTGGGGGATCTATTTTACTGCTTTTCTAGTTATTAGGCAATAACAAATTCCATACAAATTATTTAGCACCGCAAAATGATACTTGGGGTAATATTGGGAGGTGGGTAGGGGGTGGAACCAAGGGATGGTGTTAGAGGAGGGTAGGATGCGTAGACAAGGGGGGAGTTCCTGCACCTAGTTAACTAATAGTGGTGTCACCTCCCTTCAGCCTTCTGATTGGACAACAATAGAGTTAGAATGTACTAAAATTGGTCATAGAGGAGTCTGCTGGTTGAACAAATAAAAAGGCAGCGCTTGATTGGATACAACTGCTGTCCCTCCCTCTACCAGAGTGCTGCTTTGTAGGAGATGATAGAGCTGACATTTTGGGATACTTATGTAATTTTATAACAACCTGTAAGCAGAACTAAACCCACTTATTTAATCTGATTCATGTAAGTAGCAACTTCCTGTCTGTTGGCGTTACAAAGTCGAGTCGGGCTGAGCACTGCTCAGGCATTCATAGGGAGTTTTGTATTATGAATGAATACAAAGCTTCCTCTAATTGGCTTTTGTGGAGAGGCAGGGGTTTAATTTATGATCTCCACCTCAGCCAATCAGAGGAAGCCTTGTATTCATTCATAATATGCAAAGTTTCCCAGGAATGCCTCAGCAGCACTCAGCCCGACCCGATCTTGTTCCGGGAATGTGACAGGAAGTCTCTATACCGCTGATGGAAAACAGAACTGTATACTATATGCAGCTGAAGGAAATAGTTGGAAAGGGTCAACCTGGACCAAGGAGTCGCATGAAACCTGGAGTTAGGCTTTACGCAAGCCAGTTGCTGATTGGCCCTGTGCTGATCATATGCACTCTCAAAAAAAAAAGAAAAACTCTCCTCGAAGAAACCCTGAAAATTAAAGTGGTTCTAAAATGTCATTTTTAAATGTTTTTTTACCTTAATGCATTCTTTGCAATTTTTTTAACCTATTGAGTCCCAGAGACATTTTTTCTAATTTTTTTTGCCATCAAACGCAGCCACTGTGCCATCAAAACGACCACTGTGCCATCAAACGCAGCCACTGTGCCATACGCAGCCACTGTGCCCAAAACGCAGCCACTGTGGCAAAAACAAACTAAAACAAAACATCAATTGCAGCCTCACTGTGCCCATCAAACGCAGCCAATGTGCCCATCAAACGCAGCCACTGTGCCCATCAAATGCAGCCACTGTGCCCATATTTTGCAGCCACTGTGCCTATCAAACACAGCCACTGTGCCATCAAACGCAGCACTGTGCCATCAAACGCAGCCACTGTGCCAATCAAAACGCAGCCACTGTGCATCAAACGCAGCCACTGTGCCATACGCAGCCACTGTGCCCAAACGCAGCCACTGTGCCCAAACGCAGCCACTGTGTGCAGCCACTGTGCCCAAATTTTTTTATTTCATTTTTTTATGTCACATATTAGCACAACAGTTTATGAAATGCAAAAAAAACACCTAAGTTCATTTTAGGGGACATAATTGAAATAAATGAACCAATTTTTTGATAAAAGATGAAGTTGCACTGAGTAAATACCCAACATATTAAGCCTTAAAATTGTGTGCGCTCCTGAAACGACAAAATAAACTTCAATACACTATATTTTCCATAGGCGACGCTTTAAAAGCCCCTACAGGTCATCAGTTTAGAACTGCCCAGTAGCTCTGGTGTTAAAATTGACTTTGCTCCAGTGTGATTTAGAACACGTGTAAGGCAATCGCTGTTTTTATATGTAGGCACACGTGTTTTTGGATATATTGGGGTAGGGCGGGGGTCCCAAAAATGTTTAGGTTTTACGCATCTCTTTTAATGTCCAAAACATTTTTTGCTATATACACCTTTAATGCCAAAATATAGGGGACCAAAAGCCCCCTATGTGATCGCATATAGATGTCGGGTTCTCTTTATTGAGACATCTGGAATGTTTCTTCTATACTTCGCTACAGCAGATGGAACACGGATCATGTTCTCTCAGCCGTTTCACCATGCACCGATAATCCCGTTGGCTCACATCGTCAGACCAGGAAGTGATGTCATACGCGTCACTTCTTGGTCCATTCACAGGAGGGCGGACCTACAAACAGGTGTGCAGAGAGCTCCCGCTGCCCTTCCCTTGACTGCACTGGGCCTGCAGGTGGGACAGTGGAGCCCAGTGTACATGGGACAGGGGCCACACTGCAGCGGTGGTGGTGGAAGTGATCGGACGGCTTTACAGCCACTCGTATCACTTCCACATAAGAGCAGACAGTCCATTTTATAAAAGTACACACAATCCTGGCCGATATAGCAGTTGGGAGTGCGTTTAAAAAGCACCAGATCCCAGCCCCGTTTTCAAATGGCACTGGGACGAGAGAGAGAGAGAGAGAGAGAGAGAGAAAAAAAAATCATCCACAGAGACATCTAACCTCCCCCCACGGACCCCAGATCTTATTGAATTTCTTCGGACAATTGTGACCCATATAAATCTATTTATATAGTGGAAGTACCTGGTTCACCAACATTCTGCTCTGCTGGACTGTGGGCACTGCAGTTGTTTTCCATTTAAGTAAGATGAGCTTCCGTGAATAAAACATTCCATAGAACGGGAAGCATCATTGGTGGAAAGAGGTTACTAAATTTCTAAATCTGGAGATTCATCATTCAGATTCATGGGACTCGCTGATTCATGAGAACACCAAGCTCCTCCACCACCACCTCCTGCCAAAAGGTTTGAAGAGTGGGACAAGACCAGACCAAATTTTTTAAAAGTGCCTACCTCTGACTTACACCAAGGACAGCATTTATAAGTTTTGGGGCAAAATAAGAGAGCTGCTGAAGGGTATAATATGCTCGTTGTAGAAATTTCAATTGAATGAACCTATCTCTGGCCAAGATCATCATTAAATTGCTGCATGTCCTTCCCCCAGTCCTCATCATTAAGGCCAGATATATCGCTCTGCCAGGTGCAACACAATTGAGTAACCTTAGTTGTCGCTTTCCCAGGCTTGTTTACTGGCTTACCTGCCACTGTAGTAAACCATAATGTTTTTCTTTCTCGTCGACTTACTAATTTGCCTGAAATATAATCTAGTTGCCTCCAGGATGGTAGACTTTAATGGTGTCCACTGATTACGACGCCTGCTGTTTTACTTACAACCATAAAATTGGAAGCAATTAACTACAATACTTTTCTGTCACTAGATGTCCTCAGTCTTCCAGATTAAATGACATAAACCTACTTCTATCCTCTGAGCCCAGGCTGTCAAGGACCTGCTCCCTGAGGGGGGACAGACCATAAGACAATCTGGAACCAGAGAATTAAGCTTGCCACACATAAATTGAAATTTGGCTGGTTCAGAAGAGACCAGCTGAATTTTGATGCATGTGTGTGTGTGGCAACTGTAGTTAAACACTTATCGACTGCTGTTCAACTACCCTGTAGTTATATTTCTGCTCGATCAGCACCACAGGCAATAGGCTGCAGCACTGTTCTGTGTATTCTGACAGCAGGGGAATCTCCCCATGGTCAGAAAACAATGACACAGTGGGGAGGATTCCTCCATCCACATCGAACATGTGGATGGGGAAATTGGATCAGTTTTTTTTTTTTTCAACCTGCTAGTTGAACAAAGAAATTGACTCCTGTATGGCCAGCTTTACTTGTGCTCATTATGTGAACACCATTCAGTGCAGCAGTAGAGACCACAGCCATTGCTGGAGGAGAGGAGGAAAGACCCATAATGTCATCATGTCAAAAGACTTGTGGAAATTTTTTAATTTTTAGGTGACTTTAGTGTTTGAGCATTAATTCATTTTAGTGGCCAGAATAATCTATTTACTCTGGCCAATGAAATTTATTTTTTGCCAAAACACTGCTGCCAGGAGAAAGGCTTTAGAAAGAGTTTAGAAATATTCAGTGTGCATGAGGCCTTAATCAGGTGAACCGATACTAGCAAGGGCTCCAAATATAGGAATTTTGGCCTCAATTCCTCTGCATGAGCTTGCCTTTGCTCTTTCTATCTGCAGCAAATTTACACAATAATTTTGAAGGACAGCAGTGCTCCCCCTGAGCGCTAATTGTATTGAAAGTGCATTGGAGTTAATGGGGAAGGTGAAATAACGATAGTGGTTTAGTGGTTTTAAGGGTGAAATAAGCTTTAACTGGCTCATGATGGTAACAGAAGCTCCTTTTAATTTATCCTGGACCTGTCCTTGTGTCAAAATATAGCATTCATTCAGCTTCATTAGCCTCATTATTCTACATTAAACAGAAAAAAAAAAACAGACAAGATAATAAAATAAAAGCAATACTACACAAATATTGATTAAAGTGTTATAAAACCCAAGACCCTGCATTCACAATACAGGGGGTACCCGAGTTACGAACTCGTTAGGGACTGTCCGCCTGTTCTTAAATCGGAAATGTTTGTAAGTCGGCCGTGCATGCGCAGACTGACAATTACGGACATTTCCGATGTTCCGTCGAATGCCGTTCTGCGCATGCGTGGCAAATTACGGAGGCTCTGTCTGGCTGCGCATGCGCAGAGCGGCCGAGAGTCCGCAGGAAAATGGCAGAGGGTCCCCGCAGCGCCCGGTTCGTAAGTAGGGGATGTTCGTAGGTCGGGCGTTCGTAAGTCAGGGACCCCCTGTATCTGGTCTTACACAGAGCAAGGAAATGCAATAATTTTAGTAAATATAAACTGCTAAATTCCTTTTTTCATTCATCAGCAGTTAGAGCAGTCTTGTGACTTCTATCAGTGTCTGGTTAAAACTTGTAGGAGTTTCATTCTCTAATGAATGTCCTACAAAGGTGTAGGACCCCTGACCCTCTAACTGGACAGTGCTGATTGGCCCTGTGCTGATCATATGCACTCTTTCAAAAAAAAAAAAAAACTCTCTAGCAATCCACACCAAACTGAGCATGTGCAGTGTGACTCCACTAACGGTCTTATCTGGAGATGTTTTGGGGACAATGCAAGAAGGGGAGGATCTGTGCATACAGGATCAAACAGCCTTTTTACACAATGCAGAGGATTAACCGATTAGGTTCCACAGTGAATATAACAAGCATGCTTCTGCATTATACAGACTGATTTTACTGTTGTCGGTTTAGTAACATTTTAAATAAATAATTAAATAAAAACACAAATCAAAGACCACTAAATGAAATACACCCCAAATGACTACCCTCTAAATAAAATTAGTAGAACATCGTATTACCAAGCAAGGCTAACCTAAGCAGCTCACTGAGCAAAATGATGTTTTCAAGGCTGCAAAATTTCTCCAATTGCGAAATCAATTTTGATAAACCTAATCTGCTTTATTCCCCACTTGGGTGAAAGAGGCAAGGCTTTGGGCATCAAGGTATGTGTGTATACAGGCCAGTGGTGGCTGGTGCTCAAAAAAAATTTTTTTTGGGGGGGGGGGGGGGGGGGTTGCGCAAACAAACTGAAAAACAAAACATCAATTGCAGCCTCACTGTGCCCATCAAACGCAGCCACTGTGCCCATGAATTGCAGCCACTGTGCCCAAACGCAGTCACTGTGACCATCAAACGCAGCCACTGTGCCCATGAATTGCAGCCACTGTGGCTATCAAAACACAGCCACTGTGCCATCAAACGCAGCCACTGTGCCCATTAATTGCAGCCACTGTGCCCATGAATTGCAGCCACTGTGCCTATCAAACGCAGCCACTGTGCCATCAAATGCAGCACTGTGCCATCAAACGCAGCCACTGTGCCATCAAACGCAGCCACTGTGCCCATTAATTGCAGCCACTGTGCCCATTAATTGCAGCCACTGTGCCATCAAACGCTGCCACTGTGCCCCTTGAATAGTGCCACTGTGCCCATCAAAACTTGCCACAAAAGTTGCTTTGTGCCACAAGTCCACCTTTTTTGAAGCCTATTAGAGCCGCTGTAATTCAGGTGCCTGGCATCCGAAAAGGGGCCTTTCGCCTGAATAGGGGGTGGCGGCGGCGACCAAGGATAGATTCATACAATGCAGGAATCTATCCATTTGTCATAGAGGGAGGTGGCTGGCGAGAGGGGGCGGTGCCCATGCGCCCTTAATGGAGGCACCGCCACTAATACAGGCTCAAATAAAGCCTTATTCGGGATAAACACAATTCTGATAATGGACTGGCAACTGTGCAGAACAATTTTTATTTTATAATAATGAATTCTGTGTTCAAATATTTTTTTCCTTTTTCGCTTTGATCTCTATTTTTTGACTCTCTGAAACACTTAGTTACGTTGCAGGCTCCAGTCCCTATCCAACATCCTGAAACCCAACCTTCCATATCACCCGAAGGTGTTAGCACACATTTTCCAGCAAACATCTATAGGGAAAAATATTTATTTTTTGACACTTTTTTGCCTCAGCAGAACTACAAAAGTATGGTGAACTTTACAGTCCTGAAGGGAATTGGACAGAGATCGTGTGTTCTAAATCTTCCAAGTTATAGTCTAAAATAGAGCGCTTTAAAAAGTTAATTGCACGTTCACTCTTATACATTGATGCCTTTTGAGCCATCAAAAAGCAGACTGTAAATCATTTCCAATTTTATATATCTTTTCTGTTTTTATCGACAGAGGCTAAAGGATGTGGAGCGGGGGATGTAAAAAGCCAAGTTTTAAAAAAAAAAAAAGCTCTTATGAACGCTTTCGGGGGAATTTTGAAAGGAACCATATAAATGTCCATGAAAGTTTGTCCCACCTGCAACTCAGAGTATGCTCTTAAATGGACTCTTGGGGGTTTTAAAAACCCCGGGAACTTTCTCTTTGTAGTTTGATCATTCCATTTTGGAATTACAAGAAGTGTTCTGTAAAATGTACATTTCATATGCAAGTCTGTCTGCTTGGAAAGAATCTTGTGATTTTTTTTAAACAGTAGTCCAGATTCGGAGCTGAACAGTATTCCTTAGAGTCCAAACAAGGTCTAGGTTCATTAAATGGCCTTTGAAGATGGGTTTTATGATGCTTTCTATACGAGGCTGTATAAGGTATAACTCTTTTTCACAAGGGCAACCTTTCAGTAAGGTCAAACCCCTCCAACTGGCAGAGTCCAGCGAAATGAATGTTCTATGTCTAGGGTTCCTCAGGGAGAAGTGTAGTTGGAAGGTTACAACCCAAGTTTCTCCTGAATTCACAGGAAACACGTGGAATTATAGTCTTAGAGAAGGGTTGACAGCTTAATGCAGTGATTGTGGTTAGCTAGGGTTAAGAGAGAGGTTGATGAGTTTAGCTTCAGAGAAAAAAAAAAACATCTCATCCCATTCTTCCACCCTAAAGAACATAGTAATCGCTTGCTGCGCAGACATAATTGTATGTAAGGTATGAGCCATATGTTTAAACCGAACTTGTCTTCTCTTGTTATTTTTGGTTTTCCTAAATCTCCAGCCAAAGCATGGCAAACTACAGAAGCCTTCTTTTTTTTTCCGATCTACTGAATTTATGATTCAGAGAGCTGTATTTTCTTCTGCACTTTCAAAAGAAAAAGGTCCAGGATTGCTTAAGATTCTGTTTTGAATGCTTACATTTTTTTTTTAAATACATTTCTTTTGTAGTGATTTGTAACCTTCATCTCCCCAGTTCACCATCATAAATCTGTCTAATGTTTCCTGCTGTTGAAAAATCTAAGTAGCTGGTGACATCACAAATGAACTTCTAAGTCAGAGAGACTAAAAAACTGAAATGGAACAGTTAAGAACTAAGGTTTGCCTTTAGGATAAAAGGAAATATGTTGGCTGCCATTGTGGATTTTTTTTTTGTAAATGCTAACTGCCTGGCTTTCATGCTGATCCAGTGGCTTTAGATATTTTTTGGTGCTATGGGCCCAGAACAACTATGCATGCTCTATTGGCTGCATACTTGTTCTGAGACAAAGACTTGGGAAGTATTAAAAAAAAAAAATTTATTAACATTTTTTTAAGATTGGCAAAGACTGCATACATATTGATTTTCAGAAAAAAATATTCCTATATGATTATATTTGCTTTTATTTTTACATTTATAAGTTTGCAATGATTTTTCAATTTATATGAAATCTTTGTTTTACAAATAAACATTAAATGCAGGATGCAGCCATATCACAGGAATTGCATATTTTCTAATTAGGAAGCATAGGTAAAGCCGTTAAGTCTCCTTCTCTGACTGAAACTTCATATGGCCATACATGAACAGAGCAAACAGGAGGGAAAGAGGTGAGGAGGAGTCACTCATTTATTCTTGAGTTTTTGAGTTTTGTTATTTTTTTTATTTTTATTTTTTAAATAAAACAGCTAAGATTAGGCAAATTAAAGTGATTGTAAACCTTACATTTTTGTATTTTTAAAATACAAAACATGTTATACTTACCTGTAAGGATGAGCTCAGGCGTGTTCGCATGGTCCACGCGCAGAGCCCACCAGGAAGTCGGCGCAGCACTGCGCTAATCACAGGCAGTGAGACATTGCCCCGATGCGTGGCTGCAGAGATCGGGCAATGTCTTACTGCCTGTGATTAGCGCAGCGCTGCGCCGACTTCCTGGCGGGCTCTGCACGTGGACCATGCGAACACGCCTGAGCTCATCCCTACTTACCTGCTCTGTGCACTCGTTTTGTACAGAGCAGCCCTGATCCTCCTCTTTTCAAGTCCACCTGGTTCCTCCGCTCTACCGAGTGACCCCATAGCAAGCCTCTTGCTCTGGGGCACTCGCGCAAGCTCACTCCTGATCAAGCTCTGTGTCCATTGACACACAGAGTGTGGCTTGGCTCTGCCCCCTCCTCACTGGCTGTGTTTGACAGCCGCAGAAGCCAATGAGGAGGGAGAGAGACCCAAGATAGCTGCTGCTTGCATACACATTGCTGCATCGAGATCGGGCTAAGGTAAGTATAAAGGGGGGGTGCTTGGGGGGGGGCTGAGCTTTGAAGGTTTTCTATTTTAATGCAGAGAATGCAGTAAGGTAAAAAAAAAACTTCAGCCTTTACAACCCCTTTATTATGAAAGGGAGCCAGAGCACCAATTGTACTTTTTTTTTGTCCCGAATATATAAATTAGGGTTGTTACTAATTAAAATTTTCGTGTTCGATTAATCAATTAAAAAAAAATCAATTAAATCGACTAATTTCGATTAATTATAACGCACATACAGATCCAACTACTTTTAGCTGATCTCCTTGCATTGCAACTCTGCATTAGTCAGTGGTAAATGTGGTATACACTATATACAATCACCCGACACTAGTTAGTTTCCACAATCCATGACTTAACTTCACAGTTCACACAAATACGTTTTAAATTCAAACTGTAGCACTGCCGTAAGTAATTTTTTTTCCACAGTAGCGCGACAATCCCTCCACCTCCGGTCTAACTAATCACTCTCACCTTATGGCATGGACCCCTGTGCAAACAGGTGGTCATGCAAGCGGGTATCAAAAGGGTTAACACAGACCATAAACTTCTCTCACGTCTCCTTAGATCTCAGCAAGGATGCCAGGTCATGGGTAGAAAGAAAAGATCTACGCGCTCACCGCTTAAGTATAAGATTGAATTTTTGTGTTCAAACACAAACTACTCACATAAAGATGATAAAAACACAGCATGTAAAGCCGACAATCGTGTTAGTTCCGTAGGGCAGCAGCGGGTGAAGTCATGCGTAGCTTCTCCCCCGTACACGTTACGCTCAATCAGAACTTCAACGTCACCGGACTCTTTCCCCCTTCTCTTCGTTAGCAGACGGAGGCACTTGGGGAAGGGGGGAGGAGTCCGGTGACGTCGATGTCCGTGACGTCACTGGATCTCCGATGGAACTCCCTGAAGACCCGGCTGAGAGGTGAGTACCGATCAAAAGAATTTTGATCGATTAATCGAGGAATTATTCTTTAATTTCCACTGCCCTAATCTAAATAAAAATAATAAAATATTCAAAAAAACTACATTTGACTTAGACCAACAAAAATGTTCTTATATTGTTGAGATATTTGTGTTCAAGTTCCTAGGTCCTTTAGAAAACTCCCAATGCTCTGTGAATCAATGACAGGAGTGTACCCTAAATTGAATGTTTTGATATAAAATTTTAGTATAAAAACTTGTAAACCTAAAAAAATGAAAATAATTATATTTTCCCTTCAACTTTACAGCATCTATCAAAAACTGAAATATCAGTTCACTTTTACTATGAATAGAAACTAGTCATTTCAGAAATGAGGGTAGTCGAAGATGATTCTTTTGACTTGGTAAGCTAGTAGGCAATCCTAATATGACAATCTGATCCACTTGCGGCATACCATACACCTCAAAACAAACCAAGAATTTCAACAAGAAATATTAACGTCTGTATGTGGTGCACCAGATGGTTGTATGTAGTTAATAAAAGTCATCTGCATCCAAGCAGGGATGTTAAAGGTCCCTTGCTAAAAGCTGCTAAAACTGCTACTGAACACCACAAGACTTCTACACACCTCGCAGCAACATTGTCATAGAAGATCATGTGACCCTTACGCGGTTTAAACAGGCAGTGGGCCCAATATATAAAAATATATTCATACACACACAAAACTATATTTCTATAATGATATAGTTACAGTAATTGTACTATAAATGTATACATCTATAGAATACATAAATACAAATAAGAAAAAAACATACATATATATATATATATATACACACACACACGCACAGTAAAACCCCAGATTGCGAGTAACACGGTTTACGAGCGTTTCGCTGTGCAAGCTGTTTTTTGTTTTTAATCCTGACTCTATTTGAGAGCATTGTCTTGCAAGACGAGCAAAATTCAAGCCTCTGGGGTGTGCAGTGCAACATTTGGTCAGAGGTGGGGGGGCACCGGAGACACTCGGAAACACTCGGAGACCACTCAGATGCTTGGAGACACTCGGGAACCGAGTGTCTCTGAGTGGTCTTCGAGTTTTTCCGCCCCCCTACCTTTGGCCACATGCGGTACTGCATACCCTAGTGACACTGGAACTAATTATCTGAGTTTCCACTGATTCCTATGGGGAAACAAGCATGCTTCTGGAACGAATTAGGCTCGTAATCCAAGGTACTACTGTGTGTGTGTGTATACTTATATATATATATATATATATGATATAGATATATATACACACACACACACACACACACACACACACACGGTAAAATAAGTATCCATTTTTCTAGGTAAATATATTTCTAAAGGTGAAAAATTAACCACGTCAGTAACAACCCATGCAATCCATACATATAGGGAAACAAATAAGTTCAGAAATTAATTTATGTGTCAGTGCAAATTAATATCAGCCGGTTCAGTCTCAACTGATGGCCTCTAAAAAAGGTGTTTCATTACCAAGGGGGTCACACAAAAAAAAAATCTCATGATGGGTAAAAGCAAAGCACTCTCTCAAGACCTTTGCAACCTTATTGTTGCAAAACATACTGATGGTATTGGTTACAGAAGGCTTTTTAAACTTCTGAATGTTCCAGTGAGCACTGTTGGGGCCATAATCCGGAAGTGGAAAGGACATCATTTCACCATAAACCGACCACAGCCAGGTGTTCCTCGCAAGATTTATGACAGAGGAGTGACGAGAATTATCAGAAGAGCCCAGGACCACTTGTGGAGAGCTTCAGAAATACTTGGAATAAGCAGGTACAATTGTTTCAAAGAAAACAATATGTAATGCACTCAACCGCCATGCATGTATGCACGCTCACCACACACACGACTCCATTGCTGAAGGAAAAGCATGTTAAAGCTTGTTTAAAGTTTGCTGCACAACTTTTAGACAAGCCTGTTAAATACTGGGAGAATATAGTCTGGTCAGATGAGACCAAAATTGAACTCTTTGGATGCCAGAATACACTAGACGTCGTTTTCGTCCAAAGGAATTTCCGCCGAATTTCGGGGATTTTCGTTATCGTTTTAACAAACGATAACGAACGCGCAGAATCCGAAAAAACCGAAAGATCCGACAAACAAATGCATTATTTTCGTTTTCGTTGCAACAGATCGATATAGATAGGAGATTCCACATGACGCTGACAATAGCGATCTGTGTCCATTGAACCTGTGGTCAAATGTGCCTAACCTTAGCTCTATTAGTTCAAGATTATTCTACATAGAGAGAAAAGATTCGACATTATAGAGACAATAGCAAAAAAGGTCGAATGTGCCTAACCTAACTCTATTAGTCCAAGATTATTCGACATGAGAAAAGATTTGACATGAAGATTCGACGAAGCAGTCGCCGCGAGCGGACATTTATGGTCAAATGCTCCGCCCGCTATAGAAGAATTCTAATGTTGGTTGACTTGTAATAATTAATAAATATAATTCTTACTAGAATTATACAACATTATAATTCTACTATAGCTTGTAAGCGGAACATTCGACCAGATTTTTGGACGAATGCATTTTTTAACAAAACAAAATAAATAAAAAACGAATTTCGGGAGTAACTAAATAGATTTATTTTTTGGACGAAAACGAAATTCTGAAACGAAATATTTCAGTGTGCACATGTCTAGAATACACACCACGTTTAGAGGTCAAATGGCACTGCACATCACCCCAATAACACACAATACCAACAGTGAAGTTTGGAGGTGGGAACAGCATGGTGTGGGGCTGTTTTTCACCATACGGTACTGGCAAACGTCATGTCATTGAAGGAAGGATGAATGGAAAAATGTACCAAGACATTCTTGATGAAAATCTGCTGCCATCTACCAGGATGTTGAAGATGAAACAAGGACATTTCAGCAAGACAATGATCCCAACACAAAGCCAAAGGAACTCTCAATTGGTTTCAAAGAAAGAAAATAAAGCGGCTAGAATGGCCCAGCCAATCACCTGACTTCAATCCAATATAAAATATATGGAAAGAACTAAAGATCAGAGTTCATAGAAGAGGTACACAGAACCTTCATGATTTGAAGACTGTGTGGAAGAATGGGCCAAAATGACACCTGAGCAATGCATGCATCTAGTTTCTCCATGCAGGAGGCGCCTTGAAGCTGTCATTACCAACAAAGGATTTTGTATGCAGTATTAAATAGGTTTCAGTTAGCGTGTTCAATACTTTTTCCCTGTGTCATTCCATTTTATGACACATAACTTAATTTCTGAACGTATTTGTTTTGGTTTCTTTGTATGTATGGATTGCATGGGCAAAAATTTCATGTCACTAGCACCTTTAGAGATATTCTTACCTAGAAAAATGGTTACGTGTTCAATACTTATTTTACCCGCTGTATATAGATATGCCTACACACAGAGATACTTATAACTAAAATTGGGAAATAAAGGCCTCATGCAAACAGAGAGTTTGCCCAGCTTTTCTCTCCTGGCAGGAGAAAAGCAACATAAAAAACAAGCCTTAAGCTGCGTTTTGCAAATGCACATAGGTATATCAACTGTTCGGGCATTCATTTATTCTATTGGCCAGAATATAGAAAAAAATTTGGCCATTGAAATGAACACTCAGGGTGTGTTGGGCATTTTTTTCTGCCGGTCAAGTGATGTTTTTTTTTTGCCTCTAAACGCCTATGTGTGCATGAACACAGACTAATTATAGTCAAACGTCCTTAGTGGCGTTTTTGACACCCATTGTGCATGAGGTCTATAAGTAAAGACCACAAGGCCTGCAATATGGCTGAATGGGAACAGCTGCTTTTGGGCTGGAGTAGATGAGCATTTTTTTCCATGAATTTGATGCGTGTTTAAAGTTCACATCAAGCGCAGGTCAACAGGTTCTCATATACTTTAATGACATCGTGTGGCTAAGTTTGTATTACAGGCAAAGCAGGTCAAACTCAGCCCTTTGCTACAATTTTCATTCCAGCACATACTTTTAAGGAGCACTGCACTACCCAAGCACTTACTGTGTTACCTTTTTTAAACGCAAGCGAGGCTGTGCAAAGCCAGGGTATATTGTGTGGGCACGTACTCCTATGCTGCATGGTTAAAGCGGTTCTGCACTGTGTGGTTTTTTTTTTTGGAATACAATGCTAAGGATTAGGAGGTAAATTGGGGGACTGACGTGTTCCATCTTCATAATTGATTGCTGCCGGTTTTCCTCCTATAAAATAATTTATATAATTCTTTCCTGCTGGGGGCCATCTTGCCTGTGGGCATGTGAAACCCCACAGGCACTTTAGATGGCTCAGCATGCACCGCCGTTACTGCGCCGAGCTCACGCGTGCGCAGTAACGGCAAAGTGCAGCTCGCGTTCTCCGAAATCTCGCGAGATGTCAGCACATCTGCCGACATCTCGCGAGATTTCGGAAGATGTGGCCGAAATCTCGCGAGATTTCGGAAGATGTCCGCACTGACTCCTGGGATCAATGACACCAGATCCCAGGAGACAGTGCGGCGTGACGACGATCGACGCAGAGACCCCGCCCACCGCCGCAGAGACAGAGGAAAGGAAGTCAGCGATTACAAGGTAAGTGGAAAAAAAAAAAAAACACACTTCATTTAGTACTCTTTGCCTGATTTGGAAGGCAAAGAGATTTACTAAATGAAATGTGTGCAGAACCGCTTTAATTGTATCAAAGGATCTCTGAGGTGACGCTGGATTTAAAGCACAAAAACTTTTATTTAAATATACTCTTCAAAAGCCACAAAGGATATGCATCCATATTGTGTACACACTATGCCTGTGCAAGGCCAAATATTACCTTGTAAACTTAGTGGTGACATCATCACTGTGGTGTACATAGCCTGTACAGAGAGCAGAGCTGTGGGAGGGACTCTGGGCCCCACCCACTACAGGCTGTCTGCAGAAGACTACAGGAGGGGCGGTGACAATACCAGTCACCCTGCACAAGGAGAGAGAGCAGCAGTGATCAGTCTTTATTACAGCTGTACAGAGATGTTTCATGCTGGATAACTGTACAAATGTAAAAAAAAAAAAAAAAAAATGCATATAGGACACAGAGGTTCAGGTAAGAATGCAAATGGTTCTTGTATTTAAACAATATTTTTTAATGAACAATATTTAAAAATAAAAACTCCAATTTCAGAGCAATCTGCAGATCTCTTTCAGATAGTTGCATTACAACCATGCATATCTGCACTGTACAGAATAACACATGCATTTGCTCTCCACATCTCTCTACAATTAGCTAAATAGGAGTCAACAAAATGTATATATTGGTTATACAGCATATGTAACGATAAAAATAAGGGCCCATATACACAGTACACACTTTGTTGCATTAAAATACTGCATAAGTGGGCGGGTGAGTGGGATATTGAGTGAGTGGGGAGCAAGGATTGGAACTTTGAGATTTTTTTCCTTCTCCCCTCCCCCTTTTTTTTTCTGCGGGGAAGACTATGTGGAGTTTTTGTATTTGGATGTGGTGCCCCCCCACCTTTCACACCGTCTCTTGTCTCCTCCATGGGGAAGAAGCTCGATACATATTGCTATTTTGATGGGATACGAAGAGATACTCTTCTATAAATGCTTGTTCGTGTATTTATGTTGTGTCATGTTTGAGATGTTAGTTTATTGGAAGAATACTGTATTGCCTTTTTTAAGTAATGTTTTATGTTTTGTCATTGTTTATTCTTGAATTGAATAAAAAGCGTTTAACCACTTCAGCCCCGGACCAATTGGCAGCCAAAGGACCAGGCCCCTTTTTGCGATTCGGCACTGCGTTGCTTTAACTGACAATTGCGCGGTCGTGCGACGTGGCTCCAAAACAAAGTTGGCGTCCTTTTTTTCTCACAAATAGAGCTTTCTTTTGGTGGTATTTGATCGCCCCTGCGGTTTTTATTTTTTGCGCTATAAACAAAAATATAGCGACAATTTTGAAAAAAATGCAATATTTTTTGCTTTTTGCTATAATAAATATCCCCAAAAAATATATAAAAAAACATTTTTTTTCCTCAGTTTCGGGCCGATACGTATTCTTCTACATATTTTTGGTAAAAAAAAAAATCGCAATTAGCGATTATTGATTGGTTTGCGCAAAAGTTATAGCGTTTACAAAATAGGGGATAGTTTTATAGCATTTTTATTAATATTTTTTTTTTCTTTTTACTAGTAATGGAGGCGATCAGCGATTTTTTTATTGTGACTGCGACATTATGGCGGACACATCGGACATTTTTGACACATTTTTGGGACCACTGTCATTTATACAGCAATAAATGCTATTTAAATGCATTGATTCCTGTATAAATGACAGTTGTAGTGAAGGGGTTAACCACTAGGGGGAGGGGTTATGGGCTGTGACGTGTGTGTGTGTTTTTTACATTAGGGGGCGGGGCTGACGTCTGACGTCATTGATCGGCTTTCCCGATGACCGGGAACAGCCAATCAATGACAGGCAGAGTAGGAAGCGCGGGGAGAGGTTTGTTTACACAGACCTCTCCCCGTTCTTCAGCTCCGTGACCCGATCGCGGGACACCAGCGGCGATCGGGTCCGCTGGTCCCGCGGCCGGGGTCACGAAGCTCCCGACCGGGTCGCGAGCGCGCCGCTGGCGACGCGCACGTGACCCACGGGCAGGCATTTAAAGGATCCCGTACAGGTATGGGATTTTGCCTCTAAAGTGAATTTGCACTGCAACGCAGTGGAGTGCAGCACAACACATGCATTGCAGTGCACAAGCTTGTGGTGTGAATGGGCTTTAATTCTATTACAAGAACTAATTATTTCAAAAATATTTTGCTTGAAAGTGGTTGACACAGCAGCAAAATAAAAAATCAGTTTTGTCCAATTCAATAGGCATTTTCATTATGGCTAATCATTACATTCTGGTTGAAATTCTAATTTAATGATTGTGTAGCGCCGGTACTCCTGATGAGTACGCGCTATACCTTTAAATTTAGTTTTTGCTCAAAACTGTAGTTGAGTTTTGGGGGCTAATTGTTCTAAATTATGCTTTGGCATCAGTTTGGCTGGGCTGTATTGAGGTTCTGCCTGGTCATAGGTGGGGTGCACCTGTGACCAGGCCTTAGAACGCAGTCTGGTTGGACGCATTGTGTACCAATCTCTTCTCGGAGCCAATCAGTGGGCGCGTTTGTGTCACTGCGTATTCCGGGATAGGGTACTTAAGGTGCTGAAGTCACGTGGTTTGGGGTTCCGGTCCAGTTGTTGCTGACTCCGTGGTCCTGGTCCTCCTGACCAGCCCCCACAGGGCCTCATGGCCTGGGGTGCGGCTCCATCCGTTTCAGAGCCTCAAAACTGGCTAGTTTGAGGCGCAGTAACTGGAAGGAGGATTCTAAGGTGTTCCGGTGCCGTCTCGGGTTTGGAGAGGCCCAGCAACTCTACATGCAACCAGGGGAGGACTCTTCAGTAAGAGAGCCACGCACGAGGCTGGCTGCTCGGTAAGAGCCTGGAAGCTGAGCTGCCATGGACATTGATTTAATCCACAGTTTCTTACGGTATTGCCGGACCGGCTGAAAGATTCTTGTACAGTAAGAAAAGTTCCTACCTTTACCTTCCGCTTTTCAAGTCTGTGTGAGAGACTTTGCAAAGTGCTACATACCTGTTGGCTGCTAGATCCAAGTTTAAGGATTTATCCAACAGCTAAAGAATCCAGTTGCGAGTGGCTATTCCCTGGATTATGTACAGAAAGAGAATTTTATTGTCAGCAGTTCCGAGCACCTAAGATAAACTTCATCCTTATACCCTCTATTCCCAACTTAGAGACTGAGTTTGTTCAACTGTTTTATGCAAAATAAAATCCTAAAAAGGAATTCAGGTGTCGGTCTCTACAGTTACTGGGTCATCAACCCTGGGAACCCCTAGACAAGGACAACGAGTACGAGCTGGTGGAGGTAATCGGTAAGCCCAGAAAAACTCAGGTCAGGTTTACAATTATATTACCCATTTGGGTCAATCAGTTCCTGAAATATGTATTTTAATTTAAAACTATTGTCATATTGAACAATTGTTATGTGTGTGATCAGCATTAAAACATGAAATCAATTGAAATTTCATAGAAAACTGGAGTGTAATGACACATCATAGTACCCTATAGTTAACATCCAATGGAAAATCCATCGGTGAGCCATCTGGGGCTCTACAGGTATATCTCCTCTAGTGACAAATGTACACTTCAAGTACTACCCTCCGACTCATTGTACCAGTCCATCAAAATGCAAGACCTACTGTAAAATTTACAGCCCTAAAGCCAATGCACAAATCAGTGTGCTGGAGTGGACGCAGCATAAAGGTGAAGCATCTTGACCTGACCAGCATTAACTGGAAACTATAATTTTTTTTTCTCTACCTTGCACTCATGCCAAGAATATTTTGGTTTTAACTTCAGTGATGTATTAATTTGTGACCAATGGAAGGAGGGACATCACAGCATCTGGATAGCAGGTGGAGGAGAGCCCCCTGGCTTGAGTGTGGCATTTGGAAACTAGTTTGCTGATCTTTAATGTGATTGGAGTATAAAGCGTGGTTTACCAATCAGAAATGAAAGGCAATAACTAGCTATGAGTGAGGTGGAATGCGTGGAGTGAGTCATATTTACTTCACTAGTGGGGATTTGAAGGTTACTACAAGCAACGATTTATGGACTGTCAATTAACAATGAATGGGAATTGACTGATGTATTTACTACCTGCATTTCTATCATTGTGAGGTTGTGGCTTCTCTGTGCAATTATTTGTGGCTTAAAAGCTGCTAGAGTGACGTTAGGAATTGTGTATTTTTCACTCCGTGTATGGAAGGAGGGATGGCCTACATCCCATCCTACTAAAGTGTGGCATGTAGTCTTGAGGGTTGCCCTATCAGCCTTCAGTGTACGTAACACAATATATGGAGGAGCATTTTGGAATGTAGACAGAGTGGTGGGCGGCTGTGTGAACAAAGACCGTCACGTAGCTGCTGGCATGATTGCTCCCATACTATATTGGTTCTATTTAAAAACTGTCTCTGCTCAGCACTGTTGCTGAGGCCATCACTGCCGCTTGAAGTAGAACCTCTAGGAGGCGTTTAGAAGATTGGTCCTCCAATGCACAGAGACCAGGCTTGGCTGACCAGTTTTTACAACAGGGAATGAGGAAACTAGAGGGTTGATTTACTAAAGGCAAACAGGCTATTTACTTTGCAGGGGGAAATTAGTTTAGTGAATGTGCAAAGAATAATAAATCAAGGTAATGAAAAAACATATTTTTGCTTACCAATGATTGACTGATAGAAGTCAGCCAAGCTTCAACGCATTCACTAAGCATGACGAAAAAGTGCAAAAACCTGCAAAGTAAACAGTCTATTTGCCTTTTGTAAATCCATCCCCAGGAGTTTTTGCACATGGATTTGTCTACAATTAAAACATACACAATGAAAACAAAAGGATTTTCATAAATGGTGAGCATTTTTTTGTATCAAGGTTATTTTCATTTGTGCCCAGAAATCATCTTTAACCACTACAATACTGTGCACTTTCGCCCCCTTCCTTCCAGACCAATTTTCAGCTTTCAGCGCTCTCGCACTTTCAGTGACAATTGTGCGGTCATGCAATGCTGTAACCAAATTAATTTTTTATCATTTTGTTCGCACAAATAGAGCTTTAGTTTGGTGGTATTTATTCGCGACTCCGTTTTTTATTTTTTGCGATATAAGCAAAAACATAGCGGAAATTTTGAAAAAAAACAATATTTTCTCCTTTCTTTTTTAAAAGAAATCCAATAAAATCTAATTTTGTCATAAATTTTAAGCGGTTATGCACTCTGTAAAAAATTTTTTTTAGGAAGGAATATAAAGGATGCTATACCTTTATTGGGGGACTCACCTGTTCCATCTGCCGACATCTCACGAGATTTCGGCAGATGTGGCCGAAATCTCGGGAGATTTCGGAAGATGTGGCCGAAATCTCGCGAGATTTCGGAAGATGCCCACACTGACTCCTGGGATCAATGACACCAGATCCCAGGAGACAGTGCGGCGTGACGACGATCGACGCAGAGACCCCGCCCGCCGCCGCAGAGAGAGAAGACCGGAAGTCTTCAATTACAAGGTAAGTAAAAAAAAAAAAAAAAAAAAAAACATTTCATTTAGTACTCTTTGCCTGATTTGGAAGGCAAAGAGATTTACTAAATGAAATGGGTGCAGAACCGCTTTAAGCCAAAATGTATTCTGCTACATGTTTTTGGTAAAAACAATTCTGTTAAGTGTATAATAATTGGTTCGTGTGATCACGGACATATGTACGCAAATGATCATGTACAGATGTGTGCAGGTGATCACGGACATGTGTGTGCAGATAATCATTGGGACATGTTATTTTACTGGGACATATGTGAGGGACATGTGTTTATTATTTGGGGACATGTGTTTTTATTATTTGGGGACATGTGTGTTTTGGGGACATGTGTGGGGACATGTGTGTTTACACTAGACTGGTGATCAGTGAGTAAAAAGCTGTAAAAAAACAGTTAATACTCACTGATCACCAGCCGGCTGCAGCGATCCGCTCTCCTCTCCTCACCGACGACTTCCGTGTGAGGAGAGGAGAGCCGATTGCCTAGCAACCGGCTGTTTGCTTACATCACATGACGGCTGTGATTCGACACGGCCGTCATGTGATCAGGAGGGCCAATCACCGAGCCCTCCTGCCGATCCGAGATGCGCCGTGTCCGGGTCCACTGCACGGGCGCGCGCGTGCGATCCCTCTACTTCTGAAGGACGTTCCGGAACGTCCTATCAGAAGTAGATGGCTCCCACCCGGCCGTATATGTACAGTGGCCGGGTGGGAAGTAGATAATGACAAAGGATTCCTGTAAGTTAGCTAAAGAGCCAGCACAGCAGCTGTTGTTTGCCACAAGGCACTGCTTTGTACAACAAACATTTGACGTAACCACTGCAAATGTTTGTGTAAATATTAGCTTGAGCTATTGATGTCTGTAAAGATCAACAAATCAAGCCAAAACAATAACTGAAAATGAAAGCTTTATCTGCTGGTTTAAATGCTAAATCTTAACATGTAATATTTCTTAATTACCTGTATAACTTTTTTTAGTCTTACCTATAATAAATAATACAACACTAAACAAAACTACTGTGCATGTACACTAATCCAATTTATTGTATTAACGTATATTATTGTACATTATTGTTTTAATGTGTATTATTGCCACATTCTGGTGTGAACAGGCCCTCAGTCCTGCCTTCTAAAACAATTGGTTGTTTGCCATAAACTGTTTGTTCTGTCACAACTCTAATTCTGCAGATGGGCTTCTGTAAACATTAAACTCCACTAACTGGTTTTCCATATCCACAGCTGCAAAGTAGAGACAAAATAACAATTACTGTTCTAAAAGAAAACACAAAACACTGCCTTGGTAAATAAAGTTTCCACTTTAGTTAATGAATGTCACATTACTGTGGACTTCTGCTGCCCATTCTACTACTAGTAGTGAGCACAGAGTCAATGCTAGAGATTCGCAGTTTAGCTGTATCTGTTTGTTGTTTTCAATTGCACTGCTTGTATGTAAAACTATTGTTTGATGGTCCTCAAATGCCACAATTGCACAAGTGAAAAAAAAATGGTTTCTACTTAATGAAAAATGGCCACTATTCTCAATGTCTCGATGAACAAATTTAAAAGGGTCTGGACTTTTTGTGTAAACCATTATGTTCAAGCCGACTTTGCTCACACACTTAACTCTGACAAAAGAAGCTCTTCCATATCAATGGCAACAATTTTAGCCCACTATAGCCAGTATCCAGCCCCCAACACATTTCTTTAATAAATTTATACCTTTACACAAAGAATGATGTCCCCCCAACATACACAATTTCAAAAGTTGACTTTGTCAGCTTTATACCTTGATTCAATTGGTTTCCTACTAAGAGCCTACATTTATCCATCGCCTCCATCATCCCAACCATGGGCTAGCCTCTTCAAAGGGTTCCATGCTACTTTAGGATACTCACACAAATAGACAGAACGAGTCTATGACCACGATATTGTTTAGGTAGAGGATGGGCATGGACTCGTGAATGGCCCTCTAGCTTCATCATTAGTCTTACTGTCTACACCTTGTACTTGTCACCTCTGTATTTTTAACTTTCCATAAAAACTTATCAAAACAGCGCAACTATTGTTTTGTCCCAGTTTTAGCTGACAAGAGAACGAATAGAAGTGGAAGTAAAATATGGACTCACTTTTCTCCACATTATGACTAAGATCCACCTCAATTCTCCCTCCAACCCCTACCCCACTCCAGACCCAATTGGATACTCCTATTTTCTATCACCTTGTTTT
>CM053038.1:86259089-86429089 GCA_028564925.1 Lithobates sylvaticus | reverse complement strand
GACACCTGAGCAATGCATGCATCTAGTTTCTCCATACAGGAAGCGTCTTGAAGCTGTCATTACCAACAAAGGATTTTGTATGCAGTATTAAATAGGTTTCAGTTAGCGTGTTCAATACTTTTTCCCTGTGTCATTCCATTTTATGACACATAACTTAATTTCTGAACGTATTTGTTTTGGTTTCTTTGTATGTATGGATTGCATGGGTTGTTACTAACTTGTGGCAAAAATTTCATGTCACTAGCACCTTTAGAGATATTCTTACCTAGAAAAATGGTGACGTGTTCAATACTTATTTTACCCGCTGTATATAGATATGCCTACACACAGAGATACTTATAACAAAAATTGGGAAATAAAGGCCTCATGCAAACAGAGTTTGCCCAGCTTTTCTCTCCTGGCAGGAGAAAAGCAACATAAAAAACAAGCCTTAAGCTGCGTTTTGCAAATGCACATAGGTATATCAAGTGTTCGGGCATTCATTTATTCTATTGGCCAGAATATAAAAACATTTTGGCCATTGAAATGAACACTCAGGGTGTGTTGGGCATTTTTTTCTGCCGGTCAAGTGATGTTTTTTTTTTTTATTTTGCCTCTAAACGCCTATGTGTGCATGAACACAGACTAATTATAGTCAAACGTCCTTAAAAGTGGCGTTTTTGACACCCATTGTGCATGAGGTCTATGAGTAAAGACCACAAGGCCTGCAATATGGCTGAATGGGAACAGCTGCTTTTGGGCTGGAGTAGATGAGCATTTTTTTCCATGAATTTGATGCGTGTTTAAAGTTCACATCAAGCGCAGGTCAACAGGTTCTCATATACTTTAATGACATTGTGTGGCTAAGTTTGTATTACAGGCAAAGCAGGTCAAACTCAGCCCTTTGCTACAAATTTCATTCCAGCACATACTTTTAAGGAGCTCTGCCCTACCCAAGCACTTACTGTGTTACCTTTTTTAAACGCAAGCGAGGCTGTGCAAAGCCAGGGTATATTGTGTGGGCACGCACTCCTATGCTGCATGGTTAATTGTATCAAAGGGTCTCTGAGCTGACGCTGGATTTAAAGCACAAAAACTTTTATTTAAATGTACTGTTCAAAAGCCACAAAGGATATGCATCCATATTGTGTACACAATATGCCTTTGCAAGGCCAAATATTACCTTGTAAACTTAGTGGTGACATCATCACTGCGGTGTACATAGCCTGTACAGAGAGCAGAGCTGTGGGAGGGACTCTGGGCCCCTACTACAGGCTGTCTGCAGAAAACGACAGGAGGGGCGGAGACAAGACCAGTCACCCTGCACAAGGAGAGAGAGCAGCAGTGATCAGTCTTTATTACAGATGTACAGAGGTGTTTCATGCTGGATAACTGTACAAATGTAAAAAAAAAAAAAAATGCATATAGGACACAGAGATTCAGGTAAGAGTGCAAATGGTTCTTGTATTTAAACAATATTCTTTAATGAACAATATTTAAAAATAAAAACTCCAATTTCAGAGCAATCTGCAGATCTCTTTCAGATAGTTGCATTACAACCATGCATATCTGCACTGTACAGAATAACACATGCATTTGCTCTCCACATCTCTCTACAATTAGCTAAATAGGAGTCAACAAAATGTATATATTGGTTATACAGCATATGTAACGATAAAAATAAGGGCCCATATACACAGTACACACTTTGTTGCATTGTAATACTGCATAAGTGGGCGGGTGAGTGGGAGATTGAGTGAGTGGGGAGCAAGGATTAGAACTTTGAGATTTTTTTCCTTCTCCCCTCCCCCTTTTTTTTTCTGCGGGGAAGACTATGGGGAGTTTTTGTATTTGGATGTGGTGCCCCCCACCTTTCACACCGTCTCGTCTCCTCCATGGGGAAGAAGCTCGATACATATTGCTATTTTGATGGGATATAAAGAGATACACTTCTATAAATGCTTGTTCGTGTATTTATGTTGTGTCATGTTTGAGATGTTAGTTTATTGGAAGAATACTGTATTGGCTTTTTTAAGTAATGTTTTATGTTTTGTCATTGTTTATTCTTAAATTGAATAAAAAGCGTTTAAACACATTGTTACTTGCACCCCAACAACCCTGCAAAGTGAATTTGCACTGCAACGCAGTGGAGTGCAGCACAACACATGCATTGCTGTGCACAAGGTTGTGGTGTGAATGGGCTTTAAATCTATTACAAGAACTAATTATTTCAAAAATATTTTGCTTGAAAGTGGTTGACACAGCAGCAAAATAAAAAATCAGTTTTGTCCAATTCAATAGGCATTTTCATTATGGCTAATCATTACATTCTGGTTGAAATTCTAATTTAATGATTGTGTAGCGCCGGTACTCCTGATGAGTACGCGCTATACCTTTAAATTTAGTTTTTGCTCAAAACTGTAGTTGAGTTGTGGGATCTAATTGTTCTAAATTATGCTTTGGCATCAGTTTGGCTGGGCTGTATTGAGGTTCTGCCTGGTCATAGGTGGGGTGCACCTGTGACCAGGCCTTAGAACGCAGTCTGGTTGGACGCATTGTGTACCAATCTCTTCTCGGAGCCAATCAGTGGGCGCGTTTGTGTCACTGCGTATTCCGGGATAGGGTACTTAAGGTGCTGAAGTCACGTGGTTTGGGGTTCCGGTCCAGTTGTTGCTGACTCCGTGGTCCTGGTCCTCCTGACCAGTCCCCAGAGGGCCTCATGGCCTGGGGTGCGGCTCCATCCGTTTCAGAGCCTCAAAACTGGCTAGTTTGAGGCGCAGTAACTGGAAGGAGGATTCTAAAGTGTTCCGGTGCCGTCTCGGGTTTGGAGAGGCCCAGCAACTCTACATGCAACCAGGGGAGGACTCTTCAGTAAGAGAGCCACGCACGAGGCTGGCTACTCGGTAAGAGCCTGGAAGCTGAGCTGCCATGGACATTGATTTAATCCACAGTTTCTTACGGTATTGCCGGACCGGCTGAAAGATTCTTGTACAGTAAGTAAAGTTCCTACCTTTACCTTCCACTTTTCAAGTCTGTGTGAGAGACTTTGCAAAGTGCTACATACCTGTTGGCTGCTAGATCCAAGTTTAAGGATTTATCCAACAGCTAAAGAATCCAGTTGCGAGTGGCTATTCCCTGGATTATGTACAGAAAGAGACTTTTATTGAAGTCAGCAGTTCCGAGCACCTGAGATAAACTTCATCCTTATACCCTCTATTCCCAACTTAGAGACTGAGTTTGTTCAACTGTTTTAGGCAAAATAAAATCCTAAAAAGGAATTCAGGTGTCGGTCTCTACAGTTACTGGGTCATCAACCCTGGGAACCCCTAGACAAGGACAACGAGTACGAGCTGGTGGAGGTAATCGGTAAGCCCAGAAAAACTCAGGTCAGGTTTACAATTATATTACCCATTTGGGTCAATCAGTTCCTGAAATATGTATTTTAATTTAAAACTATTGTCATATTGAACAATTGTTATGTGTGTGATCAGCATTAAAACATGAAATCAATTGAAATTTCATAGAAAACTGGGGTGTAATGACACATCATAGTACCCTATAGTTAACATCCAATGGAGAATCCATCGGTGAGCCATCTGGGGCTCTACAGGTATATCTTCTCTAGTGACAAATGTACACTTCAAGTACTACCCTCCGACTCATTGTACCAGTCCATCAAAATGCAAGACCTACTGTAAAATTTACAGCCCTAAAGCGAATGCACAAATCAGTGTGCTGGAGTGGACGCAGCATAAAGGTGAAGCATCTTGACCTAACCAGCATTAACTGGAGACTATCATTTTTTTTTTTTTCTACCTTGCACTCATGCCAAGAATATTTTGGTTTTAACTTCAGTGATGTAATAATTTGTGACCAATGGAAGGAGGGACATCACAGCATCCAGGTGGAGGAGAGCCCTCTGGCTTGAGTGTGGCATTTGGAAACTAGTTTGCTGATCTTTAATGTGATTGGAGTATAAAGCGTGGTTTACCAATCAGAAATGAGAGGCAACAACTAGCTATAAGTGAGGTGGAATGCGGGGAGTCATATTTACTTCACTAGTGGGGATTTGAAGCTTACTACAAGCAACGATTTATGGACTGTCAATTAACAATGAATAGGAAATGACTGTTGTATTTACTACCTGCATTTCTATCACTGCGAGGTGGTGGCTTCTCTGTGCAATTATTTGTGGCTTAAAAGCTGCTAGAGTGACATTAGGAATTGTGTATTTTTCACTCCGTGTATGGAAGGAGGGATGGCCTACATCCCATCCTACTAAAGTGTGGCATGTAGTCTTGAGGGATGCCCTATAAGCCTTCAGTGTACGTAACACAATATATGGAGGAGCATTTTGGAATGTAGACAGAGTGGTGGGCGGCTGTGTGAACAAAGACCGTCACGTAGCTGCTGGCATGATTGCTCCCATACTATATTGGTTCTATTTAAAAACTGAAAATATGGCAATTTTATAAAAACAGTCCTTCCTATATAAAGTCTCTATAATATTGCAGCAGCGCTTATGTCCTTATTCGCACCGAGGACTATACGGTAAATCACAGATGAAAGAAGATGAGTGAATATTTCAATCGCTACTGTAAAAGTTCTTTCCGTGCAAAATAATCAGTATCCACCGAGAATTCCACCAGGTATTCACCACGTGCGATATAAATTCCCCGCATGGGGATGCACTCACCAGACCCAAGTTAAAAATACGCCCATCAAATAGGTTTATCCAGCATCAGCGTTTCTCCACTCCTTATCTCCTTATGCAGCAGACATAGCAGGAACATACACCAATTCCCCTCATATAAAAAGAAGGTTGCATATAGTGTGATACTGTATAAAAGATTTTATTGGGTATAAAACTTCCCCCCCTTAGTACATTAATGCGTACCCTGCATCAATAAAAATCAAGCGTTGTATTAGTACTGTGCCTGTTAAGGTGCTTTAGCCCCGCCGGAACTGGTGTTATCACTCGGCTGTATAGAACAGCGCTCAGCTTCCTGCTGCCTAGTCCCTGGAGCGCACGTTTGAGGCGCAGAACGTCACTTCCGGTCGTCGGTCACTGCCCTGACGTTTCGTCACATCCAGACTTCTTCTGAGGGCGTGACCATCCGACCAGAAGCCAGCTATTTAACTGCATCCATGTCCTGGCTCAGCCAATAGCTCATGGAGAGCTGTGATTGATGTGTGTCTGGAGCAATCAGCGCCAACCGACCAGCTGTGTCCTTCCACCCATCATATAGCTGGCCTAATTTGAATATACCAATTGTCAGCAGAACATTACATATTGAAACTAGAATGCATACTATCTAATCCTGCACCTTATCAGGCGGACAGTTTTACAAAACATTTCTATCATTCAATATTGCCGTATTATATGTCTGCTGCATAAGGAGATAAGGAGTGGAGAAACGCTGATGCTGGATAAACCTATTTGATGGGCGTATTTTTAACTTGGGTCTGGTGAGTGCATCCCCATGCGGGGAATTTATATCGCACGTGGTGAATACCTGGTGGAATTCTCGGTGGATACTGATTATTTTGCACGGAAAGAACTTTTACAGTAGCGATTGAAATATTCACTCATCTTCTTTCATCTGTGATTTACCGTATAGTCCTCGGTGCGAATAAGGACATAAGCGCTGCTGCAATATTATAGAGACTTTATATAGGAAGGACTGTTTTTATAAAATTGCCATATTTTCATACTTTGCACATTTTAAGCAGCTGCTATTACCGACTGTGGTGTTTAATATTTATACTAATTTTATATATTTATATTCTTTATATATTCTTATATATTGGTATATTTATTTATTTATTTTATTTATCCAACTTATTGAGAAGAAATATATCCAATCAGCGCGGAGGGGTGTACCTAGGGACAGGCATTAGTGGTTACACTCATTCTTTACATTTTTCTATTTAAAAACTGTCTCTGCTCAGCACTGTTGCTGAGGCCATCACTGCTGCTTGAAGTAGAACCTCTAGGAGGCGTTTAGAAGATTGGTCCTCCAATGCACAGAGACCAGGCTTGGCTGACCAGTTTTCACAACAGGGAATGAGGAAACTAGAGGGTTGATTTACTAAAGGCAAACAGGCTATTGACTTTGCAGGGGGAAATTAGTTTAGTGAATGTGCAAAGAATACCAAATCATGTGCAAGGTAATGAAAAAACATATTTTTGCTTACCAATGATTGACTGATAGAAGTCAGCCAAGCTTCAACCCATTCACTAAGCATGATGAAAAATTGCAAAAACCTGCAAAGTAAACAGTCTATTTGCCTTTTGTAAATCCATCCCCAGGAGTTTTTGCACATGGATTTGTCTATAATTAAAACATACACAATGAAAACAAAAGGATTTTCATAAATGGTGAGCATTTTTTTGTATCAAGGTTATTTTCATTTGTGCCCAGAAATCATCTATAATGACAAAGGATTCCTGTAAGTTAGCTAAAGAGCCAGCACAGCAGCTGTTGTTTGCCACAAGGCACTGCTTTGTACAACAAACATTTGACTTAACCACTGCAAATGTTTGTGTAAATATTAGCTTGAGCTATTGATGTCTGTAAAGATCAACAAATCAAGCCCAAACAAGAACTGAAAATGAAAGCTCTATCTGCTGGTTTAAATGCTAAATCTTAACATGTAATATTTCTTAATTACCTGTATAACATTTTTTTAGTCTTACCCATAATAAATAATACAATACTAAACAAAACTACTGTGCATGTACACTAATCCAATTTATTGTATTAACGTATATTATTGTACATTATTGTTTTAATGTGTATTATTGCCACATTCTGGTGTGAACAGGCCCTCAGTCCTGCCTTCTAAAACAATTGGTTGTTTGCCATAAACTGTTTGTTCTGTCACAACTATAATTCTGCAGATGGGCTTCTGTAAACATTAAACTCCACTAACTGGTTTTCCATATCCACAGCTGCAAAGTAGAGACAAAATAACAATTACTGTTCTAAAAGAAAAACACAAAACACTGCCTTGGTAAATAAAGTTTCCACTTTAGTTAATGAATGTCACATTACTGTGGACTTGTCTTTCTGCTGCCCATTCTACTACTAGTAGTGAGCACCGAGTCAATGCTAGAGATTCGCAGTTTAGCTGTATCTGTTTGTTGTTTTCAATTGCACTGCTTGTATGTAAAACTATTGTTTGATGGTCCTCAAATGCCACAATTGCACAAGTGAAAAAAAAATGGTTTCTACTTAATAAAAATGGTCACTATTCTCAATGTCTCGATGAACAAATTTAAAAGGGTCTGGACTTTTTGTGTAAACCATTATGTTCAAGCCGACTTTTCTCACACACTTAACGCTGACAAAAGAAGCTCTTCCATATCAATGGCAACAATTTTAGCCCACTATAGCCAGTATCCAGCCCCCAACACATTGCTTTAATAAATGTATACCTTTACACAAAGAATGATGTCCCCCCAACATACACAATTTCAAAAGTTGACTTTGTCAGCTTTATACCTTGATTCAATTTGTTTCCAAGAGCCTATATTTATCCAGCCTCTTCAAAAGGGTTCCATGCTACTTTAGGATACTCACACAAAGAGACAGAAAGAGTCTATGGCCACGATATTGTTTAGGTAGAGGATGGGCATGGACTCGTGAATGGCCCTCTAACTTCATTATTAGTCTTACTGTTTACACCTTGTACTTGTCACCTCTGTATTTTTAACTTTCAATAAAAACTTATCAAAACAGCGCAACTATTGTTTTGTCCCAGTTTTAGCTGACAAGAGAACGAATAGAAGTGGAAGTAAAATATGGACTCAAATTTTCTCCACACTATGGCTAAGATCCACCTCAATTCTCCCTCCAACCCCTACCCCACTCCAGACCCAATTGGATACTCCTATTTTCTATCACCTTGTTTCGTTTCTGCTTTCTTTAATACATTTCTACCTTAAACACACACAGGTCCCCCAACATGCCCACCCTACCTCAAAATGATAATTGCAAAAGCGGACTCTGTCAACTCTATTTTCTGTTGACTATCATTATTATTATACAGGATTTATATAGCGCCAACAGTTTGCGCAGCGCTTAAAATAAAAGGCAGACATTACAATTACATTACAATTTGGTACAAGAGCTTCCTTTTTAGAGCTTACAATCTAAAAAGGAAGGGTCAATTGATACAAGAGGTAATAGCTGTGGGGGATAAGCTGATGGAGGAAGTACTATCGGCGTATAACACACACCTTTTCCCCCTTAAAATCGGGGGAAAGTCATGGGTGGGTGTTATACGCCGATCCCCAAAAAAAGTGACGCTGGGCAAGGCTGCAAATGACGCTGGGCAAGGCTGCAAATGACGCTAGGCAAGCTGCAAATGACGCTGGGCAAGGCTGCAAATGGCGCTGGGCAAGGCTGCAAATGGCGCTGGGCAAGCTGCAAATGACGCTGGGCAAGCTGCAAATGACGCTGGGCAAGCTGCAAATGATGCTTAAATGTACGTTTTTTTTTTTCCCTAAACTTCCCTCCTAAAACTTTTTTTCCTTAAAATGCCCTCCTAAACTTGGGGTGCGTGTTATACGCCGATAAATACGGTAATCCAAATAGCTTTCAAAAATCTACATTTACACATTGCCTTTCTTATTCCAACCATGGGCTATCCTCTTCAAAATTAAATCTCTATTTTGCCTCAGAGTACAGGCAATGTATCTCTTCTTCTTATCCTCTTCAAAGGATTCCATGCTACTTTGGAATACTCACATGAAGAGTTGACAAGAGTTTATGTCCACAATACTTATTACACAGAGTATGGGCATGTACTCATGGGTGACCCTTTAAATTTATTATATGTATTATTGTCTTCACTCTGTACTTGTCATCTCTTTATCATTACATTACAATTTAACAAAATTGTATAGAAACAGAAAACTATTGTTTGGTTCCAGTTTTAGCCACGAAGAGTTCTAATAGAGGTGGGAGTCAAATGTGGGCTGTGAACACAGCAATTTAAACATTTTTTTTTCCTGAGATGAATCTGGAGGAAGCCTTTTGGGACTTCTCATTCTACAAATGCTAATTGTCTGGCTGTCACGGGGACCCTCTTGCTTCAAAACTGACCCAAAGTTGTAGGAAAGAAAATAAACAATTTCTCTTTGCCTTGGGACCAAGATCCTAAAGCTTAGCCAAGAGCTTGCCCTGATCTGATGAAAATGTATTAAATTCCGCAGATGTTTAATGGTGGATTAGAGAAAAGGGTGATTGACTGGAGCAGCTGAGGAGGAAGATTACAAACATGTTTTTCTAAGCGAGCCTGTCGTATGAGGGATGAGTTCATTAAAGCATCATACTAAAGATAGAGGTGATGACAGGATGAATTAGTATTTTTGTTTTTGCAACAATGCTGGCCGATTGGATTCCTTTTGACTAGCTTATTTATCTTTTAGAAACAGTAAGTATCAATTAAACATACAGTAAGCGTTATTAGTGTATTATAATTCTAGTTTAAAAAACAAATAAATCCAAACTCCCACCAAAACTAAATTTTTCTTATTTCATATAGAGTAAGAAAGAGTTTAAAATCTTTGTAATTTTTTTCCCACCATCCATATTTTAGAGATTTTCCCTACCTGCCTGTCCACAAAACAGAAAGTAAATGTAAAACTCCCAAAGACGATGCCTTAAAACCTGCTGGTGGTACCTACTTCTATCTACTCAATCAAAAACCCAAAGTGTATGCAGAGGCAACGTATTTTTGGTAGTTTTGGATAGTGCGACCCTCAGCAGCAAAACACAGCAAATATAAACTGTTATGTGCTTTAATACTTTGGGCTATACATACACACAAAGATTTGGCTGGAGTTGACTTTACAGCCCAGGAATACACTTAAAAAAACTAGCATATATAAAAACTGTGCAGCTAAAATTAGCAACCAACCAATTTCCAGTGCTCATTTATCTTGTGTGGAGCAGTACAGGATTGGTAGTGTGCTATGCAGCAGGAGCACTATGGGTCAACCAAACCTATAATGGTGTTCGGTCAATTACATTTTTATAAGTGTATTTATAAACTGTTATTAGTAGAAAAAAATATTAATATTTCTTTGTATAAAACATGCATTACATGGTGCACACGACACCAAAGTCACAGAGCATTTTTTTTTTTTCTTTAACCACTTCAGCACTGGAAGAATTGGCCCCTTAATGACCAGAGCAATTTTTACAATTTGGCACTGCGCTGCTTTAACTGGTAATTGCGCGGTCATGCAATGCTGTACCCAAACAAAATTTGCGTCCTTTTTCCCCCCCCACAAATAGGGCTTTATTTTGATGGTATTTGATTGCCTCTGCATTTTTTTTTTTTGCGATCTAAAACGGAGAAAAGTTTGAAAAAAAAATAAAATGATATTTTTATACTTTTACACCCATCTTCCCACCCATCCATCCATTCTCCCACCCATCCATCCATCCATAAATCCATCCACTCACCTACCAGTATATCCATCCCTGCACACCCCTTCCTGCTGGTTGTGTATATCCTGGCCATCCCTCCTCTTTCCTATATGAAAGCAGTTTATTTCTTGGTATTGTCCTAAAGCTGACCATACTCTGTCTCTGTCCAATCCCCTCTTTCAGTAGACCATACACAATACAGTCTGTGCAATCTCCTATAGATCTGCCAACTACCATGTAGTGCAAGAGCCTTCCTTGGGGGGGGGGGGGGGGGGGGGGGGTGAGGGGGCCAGGTCTGTTTTGTGCCCGAAACTTGTGGCAAAATATAAAATATTCCATGGACTCAACATTTTCTTGGGGGCCCCTCCTACATTCGGAGACACACAAAAAAAATAGCAGGTCGGCTTACAATCTGTTTTCTGCAGCAGATCACGCAGCGATTTAAACTGGTTGCCAGAGATTACAGTCTACCCTTACCACTCACTGTTTGGTTGTGAGATTACAGCAGATCACTACTGTTCACTAATCGGTTGCTACAGGTTACTGGACACTATTACTGCTCACTGATTGGGTTGCTAGAGGTTACTGCACAATGCACACCCTTAAGGCTCACTGATTGGGTTGCTAGAGGTTACTGCACACCATTACCACTTACTGATTGGGTTGCTAGACGTTACTGTACACCATTACCGCTCACTGATTGGGTTGCTAAAGATTACTGCACACCATCACCGCTCACTGATTGGGTTGCTAGAGAATACTGCACACCATTACCATTCACTGATTGGGTTGCTAGAGGTTACTGCACACCATTACCCCTCCCTGATTGGGTTGCTAGAGGTTACTGCACAGTGCACACCCTTAAGGCTCACTGATTGGGTTGCTAGAGGTTACTGCACACCATTACCACTTACTGATTGGGTTGCTAGACGTTACTGTACACCATTACCGCTCACTGATTGGGTTGCTAAAGATTACTGCACACCATCACCGCTCACTGATTGGGTTGCTAGAGAATACTGCACACCATTACCATTCACTGATTGGGTTGCTAGAGGTTACTGCACACCATTACCCCTCCCTGCTTGGGTTGCTAGAGGTTACTGCACAGTGCACACCCTTAAGGCTCACTGATTGGGTTGCTAGAGGTTACTGCACACCATTACCACTTACTGATTGGGTTGCTAGACGTTACTGCACACCATTACTGCTCACTGATTGGGTTGCTAAAGATTACTGCACACCATCACCGCTCACTGATTGGGTTGCTAGAGAATATTGCACACCATTACCGTTCACTGATTGGGTTGCTAGAAGGTTACTGCACACCATTACTACTCACCCATTGGTTGGTAGAAGTTACTGCACACTGATTCCTGTAACTCATTCATTGTGTGCTGCTGCTTTATCAATCCACTCCCCTCCACTGCTGATAGAAGGGTAAAGTAGAACAATCACAGCCTGCTCTGTGTCTTTCATCCTAGCCCTGCTGACCGGAGAAATGGCGGGGGCGGGAACGACAATTGACCATGACCGGTGAAGGGGCTGAGCAAGCGGGGGGACACTGACCATGACCAGAGAAGGGGCGGGGCAAGCGGGGGAACACTGAGCTGCTCTGCCTCACTTCCTGTAACAGCAGTTGGTGACTGCTAGAAAAAAACATTTACCGATGCAGAGACCAGGTTGGTCAGAACAGGAGGGAGAATAAAAGCGTGTGTCACGCTTAAATACGCGTTTTCTGCAGACACAACATATTCTTTGGGATGTCCTGTGGGCAGCGGTACCAGGGAGGACATACGGAAAATGCCTCTCATGCAGCCGGCTCACTGCATTTGCATTGGGAAGGTGGGGCATAGCACCGTCTGGAAACATAAGGGCTCTTCCTGAAATTTAAGGAAGGATCCAGTTCGTCCTGAAGCTTTGTATAGCACATAAGCATTCAGCAGAGCCAATTGGAATAAATATACAGACACTTTTTGTACCAGAGTCTGGCCTTACAGGCAATTAAGTACGGCGCCAACAACTGGTCATTGAGGTTCCACCCTTCACATGTTAAGGTTGTATTCATGGACACAGAGGGGTTTCTCCACAACACCAGTCGCCATAGGAATTTGGACAGTCTTATCTGCGTGATTACAGCGATCAGAAAAGAGATCTGTATACTATATTAGTGACACTGGTGACAGAGGGTGAAAGGGTTAACTGGGGAATGATCAAGGGGTTAAACCTTTATACTATTAAGTACCCTGATGCCGTGTACACACGGCCGGACTTTTTGACAGCAAAGGTCCGACGGAACGAATCCGGACAATTCGACCATGTGTGGGCTTCATCGGACCTTTGCTGTCAAAAACTCAGACGGACTTTAGATTTAGAATATGTTTCAAATCTTTCCGACGGACTCGAGTCTGGTCGAAAAATCCATTCGTTTGTATGCTAGTCCGACGGACGAAAACCAACGCTAGGGCATCTATTGGCTACTGGCTATGAACTTCCTTATTCTAGTCCTGTCGTACGTCATTACAGTTGAATCCGTTGGACTTTGGTGTGATTGTGTGTAGACAAGTCCGATTTGATGGAAGTCCGTCAAAAGTCTGTCGAATATCCGTCGAAAAGTCAGACGGAATTCAGTCCGTCGAAAAGTCCGGTCGTGTGTACACGGCATAACACTAATTATTGTCACAAATGACACCAGTACAGTGATGAAAAAAAATATGAACACTGCACTGGGTGACACAGTGAGAAGGAGTGAAGGGGTTAACTAGGGGGGCGATCAGGAGGTGATCAGGGGTGACAAGTGTGCCTATGTGTACTGGTGTTAGTGTAGTGTTGGTGCAACTTACTGTGAGAAGTCCTCTCTCCTCTCTCTGGAACGGAAATGAGTTCCACGAGGTGAGATGACATCACTTCCCCTGCCTGTGTTTACACTTACAGACAGGGGAAGGATTTAATTTGCCAGAACCGATCACCATGTCCAGGCCAGAAATCATTGGCCTGGGCCTGGAGACTGATCGGTTCTTTAGTGAATCCGATCGTCGTGGCCACCTAGGGGGGGGGGGGACGCGCCCTCTAGGTGACTGTGCACCCGACGTATAGCTATGACGCTTCACCCAGCCGAGCCAACCTGCCGCAGTATAACTGCGGCGTTGGTCCAGAACTGGTTAAAGAAGGAGAACAACAAAATATACTTTCAGACTTCCTCTCTCCAATTCAATGCCTGTAAAGTGCTGTACAGAGAGTGTTATGAGTTTTTGTTCTTTGTCATAGTTGGGCTTCAAGAGTAAAGATTGGCTTTTTAGGAATGGGAAATTGAGCCTAAAGCTCAACCCGATGGTTGGAAATGATAAATATGACTTGCAGAATCCAGGAAGTTGCAGAAAGAGATGGCCAGCAGACAGGCAGAACTTACAAAATTCAAAGAGATTTTTACATGTAAGCTTATAGCATTTTAAAAACCATTTATCATTTTTCTTCCACTTCACTATTATGTGCCACTTTGTGTTGGTCTATCACATAAAATACATTTACGTTTTTGGTTATAGCATGACAAAACGTGAAAAATTTCAAGGGGATATGAATACTTTCAAGTCACTTTAGAACAGCAAGTAGCCAAAATGTCAAATGCTTTGCATTTTCTTCTGGCAGTTTGCATTTTATGCCTGCAATAACATCTCCCGCTGGGATAAGCATTCATGCTTAAGGTGGGCTTACTGGTTGGAAGAAAAAAAAAAAAAGATATATTATGGGCACGTAATGGCAGCAGGAGACCTTTGTACTATATAATTTAAATGGTGTACTAATTGCTACCTTTCACATATAAAAGTGTGCGTGTACTGGGAAAAGGAAAGTTCACATATTTGAACATTTAAAGAGTTTTTTTTGATACAATCAACTTTACATATAAACTTCAAAGTGACCTGACTGCATTGTAACACTTCTAAAATAAATTTAAGGTCTATTCACACTGGTAACACTGTGTTAAAGAAGAATTCCAGGTATGGATGGATATTTTATACATAGTTACATTGGTCCAGCTTGGACCAATATATACCATACCTGGACGATGCCTCTAAAGGCTGAAAATCACTGTCGCTACTCCAGTGACCTCCACTTGCTTCTGGGTCCCATGCTGAGCAGCTGCTCTGCTGCATTCTGAACACAGGAGGTTGGCCACCTGACATGGGGGCCATTTAGAGAATGCTTTGCAGTTTTTGAATGAATGCAAAGCGTTCTTTGATTAATTGAGGTGGAGAGCTTGACATCACCAATGATGTTGCTGCCCTGTCCCATCCAAGGGATACTGTCATCTCACTTGCTCTTTACCCTTTGTACCCTGATCCTTAACACTGCTTGAAGCAATCAAAAGCCTATTGACAAAAATCTTTAGCGAGGGTGAATCTCTCTAATTATGTCTTTATTTATACTAGTGTTAGACTTTAACCACCTTGCGACCGCCGGCTGTCAAATGACGGCCAGGCGGCGCAGCTCTCAGCGCGGGAGAGCGTCATATGACGTCCTCCCCTTCAGTGCACTCCAGGGAGCGCGCGCGCTCTCGCCGTGTCACTGGGCACCCGATGCGCGTGCCCAGCGGCCGCGATGTCTGCTGGGCACCCGCGATTGCCCGGTAACACAGCGGGACCGTGGATCTGTGTGTGTAAACACACAGATCAACGGTCCTGTCAGAGGAGAGGAGCCGATGGTGTGTTCTCTGTACAGAGAAACACCGATCGGTCTCCTCCCCTTGTGAGTCCCCTCCCCCCACAGTAAGAATCACTCCCAGGGAACATAATTAACCCCTCCCCACCCCCTAGTGGTTAACCCCTTCACTGCCAGTGTCATTTATACAGGAATCAATGCATTTAAATAGCATTGATTGCTGTATAAATGACAATGGTGCCAAAAAAGTGTCAAAAATGTCCGATGTGTCCGCCATAATGTCGCAGTCACAATAAAAATCGCAGATCGCCGCCATTACTAGTAAAAAAAAAAAAATATTAATAAAAATGCTATAAAACTATCCCCTATTTTGTAAACGCTATAACTTTTGCGCAAACTAATCAATAATCGCTAATTGCGATTTTTTTTTACCAAAAATATGTAGAAGAATACGTTTCGGCCTAAACTGAGGAAAAAAAAATGTTTTTTTTATATATTTTTTGGGGATATTTATTATAGCAAAAAGTAAAAAATATTGTTTTTCTTTTTAAATTTGTCGCTCTTCTTTTGTTTATTGTGCAAAAAATAAAAAAACGCAGAGGTGATCAAATACCACCAAAAGAAAGCTCTATTTGTGGGGAAAAAATTATAACAATTTCATTTGGGTACAGTGTTGTGTGACCGCGCAATTGTCATTCAAAGTGCGACAGCGCTGAAAGCTGAAAAATGGCTTGGTCAGGAAGGGGGTGAAAATGCACTGTAGTGAAGTGGTTGCAAACCTTTGAAATTAAAAATTAACAAGGCATCTCCTCACATAAAGTGAAAGTTCCTCAAACCACAGCACCTAGTGTGGATCTTGGCTGCTCTCTCCTTCAGAGAGCTGCAGATTAAGGCCCCATGCACACGAGACGCAGATGCAAACTCTGCTGAACGCGTGTTTTAAAAAGCAGAAACCTGCGTTTAAAAACGCGCGTTTTGCTGTGTTTACATGCCGCGTTTGCGTCTATAAGCATTTGTAAAGATAACATCATATAGACCCTCCCCAAGCTCAGAAAGCATGTATTATTAACTATTTCTGCCAATTTGATCAGAGTGAGCAGCAGCAGCAGAGAGAGCAGTTGTACACTTGCATTTGCCTCTCTTTCTGTGTTTTTTTTAAAAAATGGATCCCATATTGAATATATGTCAGGAAATGCTCCTGATGTTGCTCTTGATGCGGCAGCAATGTCGTCGCAAATTTGCATGACAGGTCCAGAATCCGAGCTCGTCGATATTGGACCCATCCGTTGATGGCACAGCGAATGTCCGTTGGATATTTCACAAACATGTATGCATTTCACAAACATGTATGCATCAGTGAGTATATATGTTCTATGAACTATCTAAACTAATTACGACATTTTAAACAATTTTTTCTAGTTTTCTGCTCCAAAAAATTGGGTTCCTTTAAAAAGGCTTATAAACGCAAACGCGGCTAAACGCAGGTGCCTGCGTTTAGCCGCATTTAGCTGCATTTTGCGTCTGAAAAGCAGAAAAGCAAAGTGTCTGAACGCATTTTTTTGCTTCTGGAAAAACTAGGTTAAACGCAACTGCATAAAAACGGGAAAAAACTAGACTGTGTACATGGACACATAGGATAACATTGCATGCGTTCAGGTGCAGTTGAAAAAAGTGTCCAACTGCCTCTGAACGCGCGTTTAACAGCGTCTCGTGTGCATGAGGCCTTAGAGGCAGATTGTTTATTATCACCCAAGGCTTGTCATTTCAGATCCAGATCTATGGGAATACAAAAGCAGGTCAAACGGAGCTCAAATGCAGGTCAGATGCACCTGTCTGATCTCAGAAGCATCTCAAACTGCCCAAACAAGCCCACAGGCCATCAACCCAGACCCCAACACAACACAGAAACATTTTCATGCCATTTTTTTTTTTTATACTATGTGCGGGAGCTCCTGCTAAAAATACTAGTTGCCTGGCTGTATGGTTTCAATACCCTGAGCTGCTAACTACAGTGTGGGAAGTAATTTATCCCCTGCAGATTTTGCCCAATTACAAGGAAATGAAGGGTCTATAATTTTTATCATAGGTGTATTTTAACCAGTTCCATACCGAGCCATAGTAATACGACATTGTCAGGAACCCTCTCTCTCTCCGGGTGGGCATCATATGACGTCCTCCGCTTCACGCCACTGCTTCGGGCCCCCAGGGGCCCGCAGCGCGGCGATCGGGGACAAGCCGTGTCCCTCGGACACAGCCCATCCCCGATCAGGGTATTTTATTGGCTCTTTACCACGTGACCGACTGTGTCCCCCCCCGGGGGCGTGCATCGATCAAGGCTCCTCCCTTGGACAAAGCCCAGCCCCGATCAGGGTAAAGAGTCAATGAAATTGGCTCTTTAAAATGTGACCGGCTGTGTCCAATCACAAGTGTCAACAAACCGAGTAACGGCTGTTGCTGGGTTCTCATCCTCACACACTAATCGAGTGTGAGAATGAGAAATCGGAACAGTGAGTTACAGTGTTACTGTTCATTATTACTGTGCCCAGATTGCCCCCCTTAAATAAAGAGTACCTGTCACCTCCATCAGAAGTACCCGAGTACCCATCATCCCCATCAGGAGTACCTGTCACCTCCATCAGGAGTACCTGAGTACCCGTCACCCCCATCAGCAGTACCTGTCACCTCTATCAGGAGATCAGGAGTACCTGAGTACCTGTCACCTCCATCAGGAGTACCTGTCACCTTGTCAGAGTACCTGTCACCTTGTCAGAGTACCTGTCACCTTGTCAGAGTATCTGTCACCTTGTCAGAGTATCTGTCACCTTGTCTGGGTATCTGTCACCCCAACTGGGTATCTGTCACCCCAACTGGGTATCTGTCACTCCGTATGAGTACCTGTCCCCTGAGCCCAGCAGTGCCGGACGTGCAGCCAATTTTCTAGCTGACGTACAGCCCATTAGTCCTTGTCGTGCAGCCCTGTCATACAACCTCCATGTCCAGAAGAGTATACACCCCAGAAAAGGCATACCAAATGCTAAGCCTGACCAAAGAGAGCAGCAGGGAGCTCTCACCGCCCCAGTACAGTTCTGATTCCAGTTCCGATTCTGGTTCGCAATACAAGCCCCATGAAGGCAGTACATCCGAATCGGAGGAGGAAGTAGTCTGTCCAAAAAGAAGATGGTCTGAACTCCAGGCAGCTACCAGCAGCACCAGACACCCCAATTTCCAATCAGCAAATGCCAACAGCGCTAGACCCCAGGAGGAGAGGCCCAGTACAATTGCTGCTAGACCCCAGGAGGAAAGGCCCAGTACAAGCGCTGGAATTCCACGCTAAAGAAGTAGGGCCCAAACCCATCTTCCGGAGGCCAACCCATTGTGACTGCCTTCTAGCACAGGGTCAGTCACAAACCCCTCTTTCACAGCACAGCCAGGTGTGCAGGCCAACACCGAAGGTTTCTCTGAAATCGATTTTTTAAATTTATTTTTCCCTGATGAGTTACTTCAAAGCATCATGGACCAAACAATTCTTTTTGCCCGTCAGTACATAGAAAACCACCCCACCTCATGCTATACCCGCCCTTTTGAATGGAGACCCCTACCAGTGGAGGAGCTTAGATTGTTTTTAGGCCTTACGCTCAACATGGGGCTTACAAAAAAAATTAACTGCATGCATATTGGTCTATCAACCCCATCCACCATATGCCAATTTTTTCAGCTGTGATGTCCAGGTCCCGCTATGACATGATAATGCGGTTCCTGCATTTCAGTGATAACTCGCAGTGACCCCCCCCCCCCTCGAAATCATTTAGACTTTGATAAATTGTATACAATTTGCCTCCCTAATAGATTTTTTTAATAAGAAGTTTGCAGAACTTTACATCCCTGACCAGAACATCTCTGTGGACAAATCCCTGGTCCATTTCACAGGCTGGCTGGGAATCAAGCAGTATATCCCCAGTAGGAGGGCGAGGTACGGATTGAAACTCAACAAGCTCTGTGAAAGCTCCTCCGGATATGTGAATGTCTTTTGTGTGTGTACGAAGGCAAAGACTCTCAGCTCCAGCCCCCTGAGTGTTCAATGTACATGGGAATAAGTGGGAAAATTGTATGGGAGTTGGCATTCCCACTCCGCCTCCTCAGTTTGCCCCTTTTTTGCAACCTATGTATCCAACCAAAAAAATTTGTTTGGATACAATGTAGCATGACTGAGTAATTGTCATTCAAAGTGTGAGAGCGCTGAAAGCTGAAAATTGGTCTGGGCAGAAAGGGTGTATAAATGCCCTGTATTGAAGTGGTTAAATGATAGAGACAGAATATCAACCAAAAATCCAGAAAAAACACATAAAACAAATGCTATAGATTAAGTTGCAGTTTAGTGAGTAAAATAAGTATTTGATCCCCAGGCAAAACATGACTTCGTACTTGGTGAAGAAACCCTTGTTGGCAAGCACAGGGGCAAGACGTTTCTTGTAGTTGGTGACCAGGTTTGCACACATCTTAGGAGGGATTTTGGTCAACTATTTTTTACAGATCTTCTTAAGGTTTCTTGGCGGTCTCTTGGCAACTCGAAGCTTCAGCTCCCTCCATGAATTTTCTATAGGAGTAAGGTCTGGGACCTGACTAGGCCACTCTATAACCTTAATGTGCTTCTTCTTGAGCCATTCCTTTGTTGCCTTGGCAAATTTCTAGAAGGAATTTGTCAAAAGTAATATTATTATATATCGATGGTTAACCCATCACACTCACCAACCCAGACAGCAAGTGCAGCGCAGGGACGGTGGCGCAGGGCCAGCCGAGAACATGACCCCATATATATATATAATAATATTACTTTTGACAAATTTCTTTTAGAGCATGGCTCAATATATAAATATAGATTTTTTACAATAAATATATATTTTTTTACAGATATTTCATAGGAAGGTCTGTCGCATCCGCTCCTGATGAATGGGAATTACCCATGAAACGTGTTGAGCTTTATTTGATGCCACAGCAATACTTTTACGGACCAATTTTACTCCTTTAGTACTACTAGACTCTATGACATTGTCTATACAGCATCGGGTGGATACATATGTACCATGTGGGCACATGTGCCAGTGCTTGGGCATGCTGCCAGTGGCATTAGTAGGCCATATATATTCATTCATATATCTACTTCTTGGAACGTGTTATTATGCATGCATTCCTCTATTTATCATGTTCAGGCCCTATGTACAGTCTATGTATATTTAAGAAATTAACAATGGGTCAAAGTCTTTGGATCAATGTTATTGAATAAACTTTTTACTCTGTAACCCACTCCCACTATTCAGATGCTTCAATTAAAGTCCCAACTCCCTTTCTTTTATATCTAGTAACCGGGATGGAAGCACCCTCGGGTGCTTCATTTAAAGTCCCAACCCCCCCTCCATTTTCATACAAGTACTAAGTCATGTTTTGCTTGGGGATCAAATTGTTTTTTTTTTACTCACTGAACTGCAACTCAATTTATAACATTTGTATCCTGTGTTTATTTATCTGGATTTTTGGTTGATATTCTGTCTCTATCATCACCCTTCATTTATTTGTAAGTAGGCAAACTTACAAAATCTGCAGGGGATCAAATAATTATTTTCCCCACTGTAGTATAAAGTGAAGTCAACACTCTGAATTTGCATAATTTTTAGGTTAGAAAGTATTGAATCTAAAGAATCATTGCGGCAGTCAGGCAATAGAAGCAAATGTGTTTTTTTCTTGGGACAGGTCCCTTTAGAAACCATAATGGTTTTATGGTTTTCAGTCCGTTGTATTTACGGTTTTATGTTTATATATTATGAGGTTCAATATCTTAAAAAAAAAAAAAAATTCAAACATACTCTATTTTTTTACAAACATTGGAACCCAGCAGAAGAAGTTTCCTAAAACTGGCCATACATGGATCGAAATTTGGCTGGTTCAGTAGCAACTGGACAAATGCCAATCCATTCATGAAAAGCCAATCTATCGACCAATTTCTCATGAGCAGTCCTGCTAGAAAATTTCCATTCGATCAACACTTGGAGCCAATTAGCTGCAGTGCTGATGAGTTTATTCTGACAACATCAGAATACATCAACACAGTGGAGAAGGTTCCCACGTTCACATGAAATGTGTGGATGGGGAAATTGGGTCAGTTTCTTTTGTTCAACCAGTTGGCTGAAGGAAAAAACGGACTCATGTATGGCCAGCTTTGGAGACACTCTGTCCCTCACTAAATGCCTGTGCGGCCAGTGACAGACAGAATGCCGATCTGACTCATTCACTTGTATGTGTAAATTACAGATTAACCACTTGCCTACCAGCCACGAACACCTCCTTCCTGACCAAGCCATTTTTCAGCTTTCAGCGCTGTCGCATTTTGAATGACAATTGCGCGGTCATGCAACGCTGTACCCAAATACAATTTTTATCATTTTTTCCCCACAGATAGAGCTTTATTTATTGGTGGTATTTGATCACCTCTGCGTTTTTTATTTCTTGCGCTATAAACAAAAGAAGAGGGACAAGTTTGAAAAAACATAATATTTTTTACTTTTTATTATAATAAATATCCAATTTTTTTTTTTTTTTAAACAAATTTTTTCCTCAGTTTAGGCCGATACGTATTCTTCTACATATTTTTGGTAAAAAAAATCGCAATAAGCATATATTGATTGGTTTGCGCAAAAGTTATAGCGTCTACAAAATAGGGGATAGATTTATAGCATTTTTATTATTATTTTTTTTTTACTAGTAATGGCGGCGATTTGCGATTTTTATCGTGACTGCGACATTGCGGCGGACACTTCGGACACTTTTGACTCATTTTTGGGACCATTCACATTTATACAGCGATCCGCTGCAGGGGTTAATGTGTACCCTATCTTGGTGATTCTTACTGTGGGGGGAGGGGACTGACTGGGGGAGGAGACCGATCGGTGTCCCTATATACAAGGGACACACCATCGGTCTCCTCTCCTCTGACAGGACGTGGATCTGTGTGTTTACACACACAGATCCACGTCCTGCTCGATTACCGGGCAATCGCGGGTGCGGTCATCGCGACAGCCGGGCACGCGCACCGGGGCCCCAGCTACGCGGCGGGCGCGCGCCTCCCGCGGCGCGCGCGCCCCCCAGTGGCCAAATTGTAGACGACGTCATATGACGGCGGCCCGCCACAGTAGCTGCACCGTCCCACCGTCATTTGACAGTGGGCGGTCAGCTAGTGGTTAAAGATTAAAAAATAAAAATAAAACATTCAAGTATGTATTCTTAACTCAGAAAGGTACCTTCTATTGCTCTCAGCTTCTTCTGACTTCCTGTCAGTGTGGCTACGTTCATTCTCAATTGTTCCACTGTATATAGAAACGTAGCCACCCTCTTTTGCTCACACCCAAGAAGACTATGGACTATGGAAAATGTTATACTTGCAGTACAGATTCTAATTAATGAAGAAAGGAAAAGAACTATAATTCACTTTAAGACAGGGTCAGGATAATTTCTGTGTTCAAAATCATTAATCGTTTTTGTTTGTCACACAGACGTCTTGGGTTTATATTGCTCCTTCACCCTTCTAAAGAATCTAACAAGGGTTCATAAATCTTTTTATTTTTTTTTTAAGTGTTAACAAATCAGCGTTTTAAAAATCTCACACAACAAACAAAAGTACCAGACGTCTAGCGCAGCTTTGACAGTGGAAAGGTTATAGGTTACGTTGTGTGATGCTTTTACTAATGGATGTGCAAAGCTTACCAAAATGGGACATTACTGCAAGATTGCTGACCAGATCTCCCTGCTCTTAATCAAGACCATCGTTTGCATGAGTCAAAGTATTATTGAGTCACTGTTCACATGCAAGGTTTGGGATTAGACATTTGATGTGTCTCTGACAATAAATTTATCAGGATATATTAACCACTTCAGCCCCAGAAGATTTGGCTGCTCAATGACCAGAGCGTTTTTTGCGATTTGGCACTGGGTCGCTTTAACTGATAATTGCGCAGTCGTACAATGCTGTACCCAAAAAAAATTTACGTCCTTTTTTCCCCACAAATAGAGCTTTCTTTTGGTGGTATTTGATAATCTCTGTGGCTTTTTTTTTTTGAGCTATAAACAAAAAAATAGCGACAATTATGAAAAAAAAAAACACATTATTTTGTACTTTTTGCTATAATAAATATCTCCATTTAAAAAAAAAAAAAAAAAAAGCTATTTTTTTTTTTTTAGTTTAGGCCGATACGTATTCTTCTATATATTTTTGGTAATTAAAATCGCAATAAGCGTACATTGATTAGTTTGCGCAAGAGTTATAGCGTCTACAAAATAGGGGATAGATTTATGACATTTTTCTTATTATTATTTTTTTTACTGGTAATGGCGACAAGCTGCAATTTTTATCATGACTGCGACATTATGGCGGACTCATCGGACCCTTTTGACACATTCTTGGGATGATTGACAATTATACAGCGATCAATGCTATAAAAATGCACTGATTACTGTATAAATGTCACTGGCAGGGAAGGGGTTAACACTAGGGGGTGATCAAGGGGTTAACTGTGTTCCCTGACTGTGTGTTCTAACTGTAGGGGGAGGGGACTAACTAGAGGGGATGATAGATCGTGGTTCCTAGCTATTAGGAACTCGCGATCTGTCTTTCCTCACAGAACAGAACAGGGATGTGTGTGTTTACACACACATCCCTGTTCTGCCTCTTCTGCCTGCGATTGCTCGTGGCCAGCGGTCATCGCGACCGCCAGCCTTTGGCATTCCCGCAGTGCAGCGGGCGCATGTGCGCACGTGCTATCCCGCTTAAAGGAGCCGACGTATAGCTACGACGGCTCGCAGGATTGTGCCAACCTGCCGCAGTATAATGACGATGGCTGGTTGGCAAGCGGCTAATGTAGACATGGAAATATCTTGAGGAAAGTGGAAAGATAGTGCTGGTCCAGGTTTATTTTACTGGCATTGTTATCGTAAAGGTATTAATTACTGTTGGTGTAAATTATCTGGTTCCTGGGCAGACAGCGTCTACACCCCAGAGGATCTCCACAGTCTCCTTGGCTTGTAGTGTAATATAAGAAGGGTTGAAATGTAAGCGTCACACCACTGCTAATGGGGCCAAAACTTTATTCCATTAAAGGACAGGGGTACAATTCAAGAAATAGCCAACGTGTTTCAGGGGTCTAAGTGCCCCCTTCATCAGGGCTTGTATCCCTGACCTTTAATGGAATAAATTTGTAGCTGGACCTCTTAGCAGTGGTGTGGTGCTCAAATTCAATCCTTCTTATTCTGTGAAAAAAAGTTAAATATTGAGCCTAACGAGGGGCAAAGAACAAGTCCAGGACAGCTGCAAGGACATTCCATATCCCTTGTAAACCATTGTTTACTCATTGCACCCTTCAAAGCCACATTCATTTCACCTTCCCCATTGACTCCAGTGCATTCCATCAAAATAGTGAAATTTTGCTGAATTTCTTAATATTTACCCACAACTTTTGCAAATGAAAACTCAATTTCACTCATCCCTAATTTTATAGGGAACTAGGGTTACTAGGACTGAAGATGGGTGTAAAGAATCTGATGTTTGTATGAGACTCTCACAATTTGAGCAAAACTTGCAACAATTAGTCCCCTTGTGAACTCCTAGAGCAGTGATGGCAAACCTTGGCACCCCAGATGTTTTGGAACTACATTTCCCATGATGCTAAAGCCATCTGCAGTGTTGTTGAGCATCACGGGAAATGTAGTTCCAAAAAAACATCTGGGGTGCCAAGGTTCGCCATCACTGTCCTAGAGCATGATAATAAAAGATTTTGAACTCTTGTGGAGCACCTTTTTTCAACACAGAGAAATGCCAATATGTTTCAGTGCCAGTGGGCACCATTTCTTACTTTTTCATTTCAATGGTTTTTTATTGGTTTTGCATAGAGAATAGTATACAAACAATGTTTTGAACGTTCAGAGTGATAAGTAGGTAAAAGTATTGCACATGTCTTACTTTTTCATTGTGAAGAAGAAAGGAGGGAATTACTGTGCCTTTGACTTTGTCACATCTCTTCACATCTCTTGCCATAAAGAAAAGAAGAGGAGAAGCTGGCAGCATTGTAGGGGGAGGCAGAAGAGGATCGGTGTCTGCAATAAGACAGTACATCCAGCCCTCCTGCTCAGCAGGTGCATTGGCCCCCCTTTTGAACTGAAGGGGCCCAGGCCCAGTACAGGAGGGCTGGCTGTACTGTATTATTAGCGGCCCTGTCCACCATGCTTCACTGTTGCCTGCAGACACTCATTATTGTATCGCTCTCCAGCCCTTCGTGAACAAACTGCCTTTTGCTACAGCCAAATATTTCACATTTTCTCATTAGACTCATTAGTTCAGAGCACCTACTGTTCTGTTTTCATGCATAGTTGAGTTGCTTAGCCTTGTTTCCACAAGGTATGTTTTTTTTGGATGCAATTCTTCAATGAAGACCACATCTGGCATGACTTCTCCAGACAGTAGATGGACGTACCCGTGTTCCACTGGTTTCCGCCAGTTCTGCGCTGATGGCACTGCTGGACATCTTCCCCTGTTGAAGGGAAGTAAGCATGATGTGTCCCATCTGCTGCATTAAGTTTCCTTGGCCAACCACTGCATCTGTGGGTGTCAACATTGCCCGTTTCTTTGTGCTTTTCAAAAGAGCTTGAACAGAACATCTTGAATCCCCCGTCTGCTTTGAAATCTTTGCATGGGAGAGACCTTGCTGATGCAGTACAACTACCTCGTGTGTTGTTGCTGTGCTCAGTCTTGCCACCTCACCTTGGTAGCAGAGTTTGGCTGTTCCTCATCCAGTTTTAAGCTTCCTACACAGCTGTTTCTGTTTCAGTTAGTGTCGGTTCACGCTGAGGCAGTACGACTTGCAGCGCGACTGCCTCAGACGACCCGGATACGACAGCTGCAGCGACTTGCAAAATGACTTCTCTATAGAAGTCAATGCAAGTCGCCTCAAGTCGCCCCCAAAGTTGTACAGGAACCTTTTTCTAAATCGGAGCGACTTGTTTTGCTCCAATTATAACGGTTCCATTGTACAGAACGGACGCGACTTGTCAGGCGGCTAAATCGCCTGCCAAGTCGTCCCAGTGTGAACCGGCACTGAATGATGGTGTTTCAACCTATATATGAAATTGATGATCATTCGCACCTGGTTGGTATAATTAGTTAATTATACACCTGACTCGAATCCTACAAAATCCCTGACTTTGGGCAAGTGTAAAAAGTGTACAAGTGTAAGAATTGATTAATTTGATGTAGATTTTGTATCTGTTCGCTCACTTTGCATTTTGTAAATTGATAAAAAATAAACAAATTAAAATATATATTTTTGAAAGCATTCTTACTTTACAGCATTTCATCACATCTGCCTAAAACTTTTATACAGTTGCGACAAGCTAAACATTATTATAGAACATTATTTTTTCTTCCAGTGTTTTCTAAAATATCAAAATCGATACAGATAAATATGGGGATTAAAATGGGGCAGTACTTTACATTCACCCACAATGTCTCAGTCAGAGTAGTTTAGCCTTTATCCTAGAAAATGAAAGGTGCTATTCTGTAGCATTAGCTGGGAATTTATCCCTCTGCAGACAGCACAGCTCTGTCTACTGCTCAGAATATTATTGCAGGCATCATTAGAATTTTATTTGGTGTCTGAATCCCCTCAGGCAATTCACGCCTGCTAATGGTTTTGCTTGTTGTCAATGGCTTATTTATATTTTTCCTAAATTGTATATCAGGTTTTTCCTTTTCAGACAGCATACACCTGCTGCAGAGCTGGCTTACTATGTGAAATACAAAGAAAACAGTTATTTTTTAATGTACTTAATTCATGGACCCCATTTATAACAGAGAGCAGATACTGAATTATGCAAGACATCACAGCCACTACTCTGCATTGCATCTGTTTTTTTTGTTTTAATTAATAAAATGGAGAGCAAGGTATAGATCCCATGTGTCCTCAGGAGTGGGATTGGAGAATAATTTTGTCATATAACCTATCAAAGTCATAACAGATTTCTTCTAACCGGCATAGTTTTGGAGTCCAAAGGCATGCACAGAGAAAAGCACATCAGCATTCTTTATAATTATGGCAGAATATTTTTTGGTTTGTTTGCCTTTACCATGGATTTTTAATTACGCCAAAAAGATAAACGAATCACACTCCAGTGAATATATTTTTCCAGGCTGGCCATAGCTGCATTGGTTTTCTTCGATCAGCCAGCAGTCTGATAAAAGAAAACGCATTCCCCCATTCCCGCTGTGCTATTGTATTCTGGAAGTGGGGACTCCTTTGCTGTCTGAAAACAAAGATCAGCGATGAAGCTGCCGATTGAATGAAAAATTTCCAACGTTCCTGTTCAAGAAAAATTGATTGTTAGATCGATTTCTGTCGAGCAGGAATGGCCATAGATGGATCAAAATGTGGCCAGTCGCTGCTGAACCAGACTAATTTGGATACATTTATAGGCAGCTTTACACTATGGTCCCAATAGCCCAATAGCACAATAGAGGGTGTAACGCAGCAGTTCAGGTAGGTGATGTGACTTCTTGGAAACTACCAACTGTAAAAAATATTTAAAGTTCTGTTAATTATTATTTTTTTTTTTAATACACTACGCTAGTAGAGAATAGGCCTATACGGCGATGCACCCTATGCACATTATTACAGAGTTCAGCATTACTGGATTATGTGCATTTGGATTATTATATCCTTGCGGTATATCACAGAGAACACTAAACCAATGACACCAGTCCCTGCCCATGTAGGAGCTTATATTCTGATGTCCCAAAACATTATACACACAGTAGGGCTAAATTAGGCAGTAATCTGTTAAAGCCTAACTCCTGGTTTTAGTGCTAGTTCACACCAGATGCAGTGTTTTCCATGTATTCCAATGGCTCTAGTTCACACCAGTGCAGTCAGTTTCCGGTGCAGAAAAAAAAAAAAAAAAAAGTAGGAGCGTGCTGCATTTTTTCTGCTGAAACTGTACAGGAACCTAGCCAATTGTATCAAAAACAATCGCACTGTAACTGCATGTGGTGTGAACCGTAAGCAAAAACTGATCCGGAACGTGTCCGGAGTGCATTTTTGTGGTGTGAACTGGCCCTTAGTGAACTTTAGTTAGTTTGGACCAAGCTGGTCCAAATTAACCATTTCCTTCATTAAGAGATGTAGTGGCTACCAGCCAGTGGCGTATTATCCATGTGTGCACGGGCCCAGAGGGAATGCCCATGTGCCCCATAATTAAGTTAGAGGCGCCCAAAAGGAGGTAGCAGCCATGGCACTCTTTCCCTATTTTTAGCTGGTGGTGGAAGCAGCCATGCCGCATTTTCTGACAGTAACTTTCTTGGTCCAGATGACTACTGCCAGTCTAGTGATACAATAATAAAGCCTCACTCTGTCTGGCTTCTTCAGTAATTATTGAGGGCAGAGAATAGGGGTCCTGTCTGAAAGCCAGGAGCCAGCTTGCCTGGGAGACTGGCTGTATCTGCTCCAGCTCCCGTCCTGTCAACACTGTTCTACCAGCCCCTCTCTCACTCCACTGCCTGTCCAATTGGACACGCCACCTCCTATTTGTGTCTGCCCATCTACACTCCAACCTCCGGCACGTCTGCAGGATATGCACATACTGTAAAAGATTCTGTGGGCAGCAGATTTGAAACAATGCCCGCAACTGTCACAGACCAACAGGATCTCTCTCCCCTCTCCCTCCCTTTCCCCCCCCCCTCCCCTCCCTCCCTCCCTCCCTCTCCCGCCTTCCCTCTCCCGCCTCCTCTTCTCTCTCCCCTTTACCTCCCTCTCCCCCTCCTCTTCTCTCTCCCCTCCGCTACACGCACCAAGCAGTCTATGTGCACAGCGTTGAACACTTCGGCTGTTTGGGATTGTAATCCAAGCCTCGTGCAGCTAACAGTAACAATGGAGTCCTATTGGTGGAAATAGGTATACCAAATAATACAGCACACAAAAGGTATATAGCTGGATAAGCTGGATGTGCCATTGTAACGTCCATGCTGAAACAAAAGCCATGATGTCCAAAAACATGCTCCCACAGCAGAGATCCGCAGCACTTAGTGTGATGGTGAGCTTGTATAGCTCTACATTACCCAACCTTGTGGCCAATCAAAGCAGGAGAAGCTGAACCCCCTTTGAGTAGCCACAAGGTTGGGTAATGTTGAGCCCTACAAGCTTACCATCACACAAAGTGCTGCAGATCTGTGTTGTGGGAGCAAGTTTTTGGACATCATGGCTTTTGTTCATATTCTTCCTATTATTAAAGTGGACTAATTTTTCCTTTATTAGCAGATACAGCGTGCATTGCTTCCACACGGACATTACATTTCTGCACAAACATAACATTGCGATCTGCTGCGGTTGTCAATGTTAGATTAACAACACCCGAAACAGATAGCAAAATGCAATGCGATTGCAATTCAGGTGCTGAAAAAAAGGGCCCTGCACCATTTTGTTGCAGATGTGGTGCAATTTGAGCCATACAAAATGTATAGCTCAAATCGCAACACACTTACGAATGCAACGCATGTGAAGTGCACAGAAATGTGGTGCAATTCCTGTGCGAATCACATGCAGCGCTCCACACGTACCAGTGTGAACCTAGGCTAAGGTTTTCTTTCTTAGAAAATAATTAAATCAAGGAAATGTATCACCAAGGTAAAGTTATGCAGCAAGTCATTTACAAATTTATTTTTGTTTGTTGGGTGTACAAATTAGAGTAAATTTCTGAGCTAGGGCTATTCAGAAGAATTCTGTATAGCACACAAAGCACCAAACTACACGCAGCCCTCTGCTATCTAGATGGAGATTCCTTTAATAGGCAGGAAAACCATTGGCTGATAACCATCGTTGATAACTTGGCTTGTCAGTCAGCAGTGACAATTCTGATAGCCATGCCCCCTGTAACACTGTTTTCATCCCACTGCAATGACAGCCTAGATGAGAGTGGCAACTCTTTACTAAATTCGGAAGCAGTGCAACATCGTTGCCACACCATTACAGGAAGCTTCGTGAGGTAGGCTTTACTGGTAGAATCAACAGGTATTTGTGGGATTTTGTTGGGAAAATAAAAGAAAACTGATGCAGATACACTTATATTTACAGTATACAGTATGCTACAGCACATATTTTTTAATGGGAGGCCATAGTTGTACTTAATACAAATTCTTAGGTTCAGTAATCTATAGCAACCAATCAACACTCGACATGTACAACAGAGCAAATTCAGATCCATTATACTTAAAGCCCATTAAAACTTTCAGTTGAAATCAGCCAAATACATTCCAGATGCAGCAAAACAAAAAAGGTTTAAAAACGTACAATTTATTTTCTTTAGAAATCAGCCACAGTCCAAGTAGAAAAGTCTGTGTCCTGCCAGCATGCTGAAGAAAGGGATCCTTGCTCTTTGATAGTGTTCTCATAACTGAGGTCCAACACACCTCCTGCTAAGTCAAGCCAAAACCTCTGCAGTAGGGATGAGCTCCTGGTTCAGTATGAGCACAGATTCGGACCAATCTTTGTGTAGCGCTACCCCCACAAGAGCCGCTGGTGAATAAAGGCATCTCCCACCCTGCACAGCCAGGCACACAGAATTTTCCACACACTCTGGAAACAAGAAGTAGTCCTTGCAGCTTTGTTTTTTTGTATTTTATTAGGGGATTTGAACTTGGATAGGGATTAGGGCAGTGATGGCAAACCTTGGCACCCCAGATGTTTTGGAACTACATTTCCCATTATGCTCAACTACACTGCAGAGGGCATGAGCATCATGGGAAATGTAGTTCCAAAACATCTGGGGTATCAAGGTTCGCCATCACTGGATTAGGGTATTATGGGATGCCCACTTGATCAAAGTAGTAGAACTCTTCAGAGACACTAGTATGCTTGTAGAACAACTCCCAGGACCAGCTTCCACTGTATGGATGGTTGGACAAGAGTGCAATCAAACCAATAGCAAATGCCCCTTACAGGCAGGGACCGCGGGGGCCCTTTTGGTAATGTAGCAGAAATTCCCAGTGCTCAGCTGTTCTCCTCCTACTACTGATCCCAGCATCACCTCTTAAGGCACTGCCAGCCCACCTGGCTGCAGTTGCCCCTTCACTAGCCCTCCTGGCTACTTCTCCACAGTCCTCCCAGCTTGACTCTGCATCCATCCCAGACTGCTTGCACCCAGTCCTCACAGGCATGCCTCTCAGTCTTCTTGACTGGAAAAAAAGTCCTCCTTGCAGATTTGCCCAGAAGTGTTCTCCTGCTGTCTTCTACCTGCTCCTGTGCCCCCAGTCAGGACACCCCTGTCCCTTCCACACCAGAGCTCAGGCCTGAGGTCACCCTCCCAGACTAGGGGAGAACCCTCAAGGGCCACTAACAGCCTAACACTCCATCTCCAGCTTCCACCTGAACTCCACGCTGACCCAGAGTTATTGAGGGGGCCTGCCCCCTGCCAACCCATCTGTTGGGAATTGGTCAGGGCCCTCATGAATACTCCAGGCAGCTCCTCCTCACCTCCACCACCATTCTTCTAGAATCTTCTGCAAGTTTCTAGAAGTAGGGGGAAGGTCTCAGAGATGCTGCCTGTGAGTTACCCAACCCTCCCTGAGTCACTCATCTGACCCAGATAAAACAACACAGGCTTTGCTGCCAGCCAAGCCTGAACAATTTACCTACACTTGCACAGAGACAAAAACTCTCTCTAGCACACTAACTAGAGGGTTCTACATTTGCTTGTTCAAACGCCAAATTCTTTAGCCATTTTAGCAGGAGCCAAATATCATATATAGTAATGGGTTTTTCTCCCACTACTATACAGTATATACTAGCCTTTTTTCTTCTGATGTCAAGGATGTTAAGGAAGTGATAGGGAACCGCTGCCTCCTTAGCAATCAGTGAAATCATCCGACACCATTCATGGCAAGAAATCCCCAGCCATATAAACAGTGTGGCCACAATAGTTTTATAAAGAAATTCACTCCTTTATTGTTGAGGGGGTATCAAGGTTGTGATAACACAGACTCCCAGAAACCCCGACCTGGCATGTTGAGTGCATGTAGCCTAGTATGGCTCAGACTGCATGCTTAGATAAAAGGTCTGTCAATGGAAATGAGGGTAGCCCCATGCCATTTTTTATATGTTTATACGTCTTATTATTTTTTCATTATAGGTACTTATATAGCGCTGTCAATTTAAGCAGAACTTTACATATATATTGTACATTCACATCACTCCCTGCCCTCAAGGAGCTTTCAAGACTTGCATTCATACATGCTAGGGCCAATTTAGACAGGAGACAATTAACCTACCAGCATGTCTTTGGAGTGTGGGAGGAAACTGGAGTACCCAGCGGAAACTCACTTAGGCACAGGGAGAACATGCTAACTCCAGGCAGGTAGTGCAGTGGTTGGGATTTGACCCTAATGCTGGTAGAAGGAAACCACTTAGCCACTGTGCTGATTGTGTTTTCTTCACAGGGGGTCTCATTTGACATCCATACTCATCAAGGAGTCTGGAACATATTTTTGGGGGGAACCCCATGCCCCCATTTACATATCCGACCCTTAGTTAGAATGGAATCTCAGGCCAATTTTTTACAAACAGGAGTAAAGCGTAAAGAAATGCAGCTTAAGGTTATGGGCAAACCCCAGGCTTGTTTTTAAAAGGTATTTTGTATTTTTAGTGTTTCGCTTCAAGCATTATTATAAATCACTGCTTCTGTCCAAACAAAATTTTTTAAAAATACTTTTTTGCTTTCATACATGTTCATCAGGGCAGTGCCAAGCCCTCAATGTAATTGGTTTCTAATCCTATGCCTATTAGCCTAGAAAAAGGCTAGGACATACAGTGGGGAAAATAATCATTTAATCCACTGCAGATTTTGTAAGTTTGCCCACTTACAAAGAAATGAAGGGTCTATAATTTTATCATAGGTGTATTGTAAATGATAGAGACAGAATATCAATCAAAAATCCAGAAAAAACACGATACAAATGTTATAAATTGAGTTGCAGTTCAGTGAATAAGTATTTGATCCCCAAGCAAAACAGTACTTGGTGGAGAAACCCTTGTTGGCAAGCACAGGAGTAAGAGATTCTTGTAGTTAGTGACCAGGTTTGCACACATCTCAGAATTGTTACGAAGGTGTTGCAGTTGCCAGTTGCAGCGTCTGCTGCGGCCGCCGCAGACTTTTTTCTGAGTCTGCCGGCTGCTCTTTGTCCTGACTCATCTGATGTCCCTCCCTCACCCCAAAGCCCCAGCATCGGATGAGATGGCTCGGGCATTTGGCAGCGCGGCCATTCCGCAGCTCCTCTTCAGTGATTGGCTGCCTGCCTGTGTATGTGTTGTGTAGATCCAGCCGGCACTGCCCACTCAGTGAAGTCAGTAGCCGAGCGATACGCTGCCAGTGCCTACTCATCATCACATCACAAGAAATCCTGACCTGAAGGGAGTGGCATATAAATTAGCAAGCAACAGAAGAAGAACCACAGGTAACAGCAGTTAGGAGGAGCATTTTTATTTATTTATTACGGAAAAGATATGTCTGTGTATGTCATAAGAGATAATTGATCTTCTTCACTTTGTATTGGAAATTACTCAGGCCAGGCGTACCATGCCCATATAAATAGCTTAGAGAATGTACATCTTTTTATTTTGCAATCTATTGCAATACATCTGTTGTGGCTATATTTTGATCTTGATGAAAACAGCCTATATTGCTGTTTTCATCAAGATCAAAATATAGCCACAACAGATGTATTGCAATACATTACAATATAAAAAGATGTACATTCTGTAGGCTATTCTGTAGGCTATTTTTATATGGGCATGGTATGCCTGGCCTAAGTACCGTATATACTCGGGTATAAGCCGAGAATTTCAGCCCTTTTTTTTTAGGCTGAAAGTGCCCCCCTCGGCTTATACTCGAGTCGCCGCCGTCTGCCTACCTGATCAGCATGTCATGCACACAGACGGCGGTCATTCCAGTGTTCAAAAGCTGCGCCTCCTCGTCTGTCATAGGCGGAACACTCATATCACGGACATCCTCCCATCCTCGTCCGTGGTATGAGGATGAGCAGATGTCCGTGATAGGCGCAACACTGACTGCTGGGAAATTGAGTGTTCCGCCTATCACAGACGATGAGGAGGCGCGGCTTTTGAATACTGGAATGGCCGCTGTATGTTTTTATGACACGCTGATCGGTGAATGCAGATGGGCACACGGAGCTGCAGATGGGCACACAGAGCTGCAGATGGGCACAGAGGTGCAGATGGGCACACAGAGGCATGCACAGGACACATGTAGGCTGCAATGGACACTGGGAGGTACACAGGACACAGGTACTGATGGAGGAGACCCCTGTGCAGGGTCTCTACCCCTGGGGCAGCTTTCTGGAAGAATCTGTGAAGAAGACAACAAGATCCTAACTAGGCTTAGCGGGGGGACCTATTCGCAAGCTGAAATTCCAAGGTTTAAGTGGGGTCTGGAGAAGTTCACTGGAGGGAGCCTAAAAGGGTGTCGGTGGGGAGGAGCCCAGCTGTCCTATGCTGGTGCGAGTCTTTATGTCCCTCGCTGGGAAGAGCCTGGTGGATATCGGCAAGAGGCAACTAATGATTCTGCAAGTAAGTAACCCAATTGCTGAGGAGTTAGTGACTGTGTGTAGCTTTTAAAAGCAGGAATGAGTACAGGTCACTGTCAGCATAGAGATCTTGTGGGACATTCAATGTGTGCAGTGGAGTCAGCAGTCTGTGAAGTGCAGCCAGAAATTGAAGAGTCTACAAGTTATCCAGTGCTACCGTTTTTGGGGTATCCCATGCTCCCTCTCCCTATCCTAGCTCGTCGTTCCCAATAAAAACCCAAAAAGAAACCCCTAGACTGTTCTTTGGAGCCAGTGGAAGAATGCAGGAAATGCTGTGTGCCTGGCTGTGTGTGCTCTAAAAGGGAAATAGGACCAAAATTTCCAGCAGCTCTTTAGAGGGTACACTACATTCAGTTCATCCCTAACCTGTAGTTAGCAAAGCTCATGTTCTCTGTTGATGGGAAAGTTCTGATTCAGCTTGTACTACCTTAATTTTAAACAGCTTCTCTTCTCATAATCTGCAGAAATGTTTGGCATTCATCCAGTGAGTGTTAGTAGTACAAGTTTTTATATTAATCAGTTTGCAAAAACGGTCCAGATTATGTTTAAAAAACATCCATGCAAATTGCAATGCACGCTATAATTTCAGTAGGCCCGCCACGTTTTATCTGGTCATGTCTCGGTAACCCTATTGAATTTACACACACCGAAACGTTGCATGCTTTTATTCATGAGAATATGAGAAACAGAGTGTAATTAGCAGGAATTCAGCCATTCCCGCAGTCTACATCTTTAGGTTGTTCATCTCACGGTGTGAGGTAGGAGGTAAATCGATTCGTCTGGCGTGATCTGGCACATATGTAGTTGGTCTACGACACATGTACTACGTGTACTGCTGGATGCAGCAACGAAGAGTCTGAAATTTCAGACCACATTCAGCAATGACTGCAGGAAAATTACAGTTGTGCATTACCTTCACACTTGTTTCTGAATCCTCAACATAAGGGGGGAATCTTGTACAACACAAGCTGTAGAAGTGTGCTCTTCCTTCTATCACAGTTCATTAAGGTGGATTTCTTAGGCATTTCTGGGCACGATGTCAAAGCCTGAGTGATCGCTGAGATGGCAATTTTACAGGGTCCTTACCAGGACAGGACACACATCATCTCAGCAGAGCTGGAACACTGTATTTTACCACATTTGGTACAAAAAGACACCAATGGCCCTACATTCAAATAGAGTAAGAATTCTTACCCTCTCATTTTCCTTCTGCATATAAAGCATATAAAGGCGGCACCTACTGTATACACCAGGTGATGACTAATGCAAAAGATGAATGTGATCAGTGCAGTGGCTTGGTGGTTAGCACTTCTGACTTGCAGTACTAGGGTCCTTGATTCAAATCCTGACAAAGACACTATCTGCATGAATTTTGCATGTACAGTACACACCTAGGTTTACTGCCAAGAAATGCAGGTAGGTTAGTTAAAAGCAAAACTTAAAGTGTTACTAAATCCAGGACCCTGCATTTACTATATCGGGTCTCCCACAGAACATGGAAATGCAATTATTTTAGTAAATATAAACTGTTAAATACCCTTTCTCATCTGCCTTTCTTATCGGCCTACAAGCTATGGTTAAGGCTTGTAGGAGAAGTTTTGATTCTCCTCTGATTGTCCTATGAGGCTGCATAACTCCTGACCCAATGATTGCCCCCAAAAAAAAAAAAAAAAAACTCTAGCAATACACACCCAACTGAGCATGTGCAGAGTGCCTCTTAGGGCTCTGTGCTATCAGGAGATGGATTGGGGACTGTGGAAGACGGGGAGGAACAGGGAAGACAGGACAAAACAGCCTTTTTACACAATGCAGAGGATTAACCCCTTAGGTTCCACAGTGAGTATAGCAAGCATGCTTTACTGTATATACAGACTGATTTTACTGTTAGGGTTTAGTAACACTAAGTGGAATTCCAGGCTATAACTATCTACTCTAAACCTGCTTGTAGCTCCTATTCTAACTAGCCTGTAGAAGGAAGATATTTATACTTACCCATTCTTATGCCCCGTACACACAAGGCGGAAATTCCGCCAGCAAAAAGTCTGATGAGAGCTTTTGGTCTGAAAATGCGACCGTGTGTATGCTCCATCCGACCTTTGCTGGCGGAATTTCAGCCAGCAAAAGATTGAGAGCTTGTTCTCAATTTTTAGGTCGGAAAAAGTTCAGATCGGAAATTCCAATCGTCTCTAGCAATTCTGACGCGCAAAATTCCTACACATGCTCGGAAACAATTAGACGCATGCTCGGAAGCATTGAACTTCTTTTTCCCGGCTCATCGTAGTGTTGTACGTCACCATATTCTTAATGGTCGAAAGTTCAGCGAACTTTTGTGTGACCGTGTGTATGCAAGCCAAGCTTGAGCAGAATTCCGTTGGAAAAACCATCCAAGATTTTTCCGATGGAAATTCCGCTCGTAAGGGCACTCTGGTCTGGTCACGTGATCTCCACAGCGACCAGCATTAGAGAGGAGGAGAGAGTGGCTACAACAGGTGGAATGCCTGCGCAGGGACATCCCCCATAGGCTTACTATGTGGCATTGTCAGGAACCAGACGGAGACAGAAAATTCAGTAATAATCAACCATTTAATATAGTGGTAAAAATATTACAAATAGTAATATAAATAAATAGTAAACGTAGTCAAAACATAGGTATAAAAATTGCGGCGCTCTAAATGCTCAATAAATAAATGTTGTACATTTAAATTGGAGTGATATACAAATTATAATAGGTGCACATCAAATTTATATCAAAATAATATATATCGTACACACTAAAGTATGCAGTGACCAACAATTGAATTATTTAACACTGGATATAGTGCAAAAACATCACATGTGATGAGTGACCGTGATGTAACAAAATATTCCTGAATAGTGATGCTGAAAAAAACTATTTTTATGAGAAATCTCCAATAGGAGCAAAAAAAGACGTGATCTTATATATGCATCCCTGATAAGGCACATAAATAATGAATATTACTAATCACTTGAATATTCTAAAATAAATCTAACTGTGAACAGTTCACCAAACAAACATGTGACATATATATGTGTTCTAAAAATCGTATAGGTAACTTGTGCAGCTTGTCTGAAGGGGTCCGCCACCAATTGGAAGAAGGCTCAAAACATAGACGGGGTTCGGTAACCAAATTTGGTAGTCAGAACAAGCCAGGAAATCAGGGACCCAGAGATCAGCATAGTCAGAGCAGCAGACAGGATCAGGATCCAGAAGGGACGTAAGCCAGGCAAGTCTTCAACAGGAACACAGCAGAGAGTCTCTGGATATGTTTACCAAGGTGAAGGCACAGGAGAGCTAATCCACGCAGTTTATATAGCCAGCAGGGCTTGTTAACGAGCAGGATATGATCACCAGGTGAGTCACTGAGAAATGATCAGTGCTGGCAATTAACCGACAGCTGAGCAGCCTGAGCTCTGAGAAGGGAGGACTGAGCCCAGCCCTGGCAGTAACCCAACCTCCATGACCTCTGCCCCTCGGAGGGCCACCAGGTTTGAGGGGAAAGTGTCTATGGAAAGCATGGAGAACAGGGGCATGTACGTCTGAGGATAAGACCCAAGAGTGCTCCTCCAGACCCTACCCTTTCCAATGAACCAGGTTATGCAAGTGCCCACGGAACCTACGGGAGTCAACGATGTATTGTACTTCATACTCCTCATGGTTCTCAACCTGTACTGGGTGAGGACATGGCACCGTGGTGGTGAAGCAGCTGCACACCAAAGGTTTTAATAAGGAGACATGGAATACATTAGACATACGCATATTAGAAGGAAGGTCTAAAGCCTAAGCCACTGGGTTAATCCTGCAGAGAATACGGAAAGGCCCAATAAACCGAGCTGCCAATTTCAGTGAGGGAACACAGAGTTGGAGGTTGCGAGATGACAGCCAGACCCTCTCCCCAACTTGGTAGGACGGCGCAGGCAGGTGTATGCGGTCAGCATGGAGACAGTACCTATCACTGGCACGTCGCAAGGACTCTTGGACCTGTACCTAAGTGGAATGAAGACCACAGAGATGCTCCTTTAATGCAGGAACAAATGAGTCAGGCAACATGGATGGTTGGAAACCATAATTCGCCATAACGGGGACAATCGGGAAGCGGAATTAACGGCACTATTTTGAGCAAACTCCACCCAAGGTAAGAGGTCTGACCAGTTGTTATGATGGTCAGAAGAAAAAGCAACGTAGAAACTGCTCCAAGGACTGGCTGGCTGGTTCTGTGGTCCCATTAGACTGCGGGTGATACGCAGAAGAGAAGGAAAGCTGGATTCCCAACTGTGCACAAAAGGCTCGCCAAAACCTGGATACAAACTGGCTACCCCTGTCCGAGACAATAACCTTGGGTAGCCCATGTAATCAAAAGATCTCCCAAGCAAAAATGTGTGTTACTAGCAGAACCACCAGGTCATACTTACCTATGCTTTGCAGTGGCTCCTTCCCCTTGACCCGTGTGCCCCCCATAGCAAGCCACTTGCTATTGGGGCACTGGTGTGTGCTTGCTCCCGAGCCCTGCTCTATGCGTCCATAAGACACAGAGCCGTGGCTCTGCCCTGTTCCCATTCCTGCTCTCTCTTCTCTGGCTTGCTGGCTGTGATTGACAGCAGTGGGAGCCAATGAGGAGAGAGAGAGACTCAGGTGAGTATTGGGGGGGGGGGGGGCTGTGGAGGGAACAGTACACAGAAGGTTTTTTATCTTCATTCATAGAAGGAAAAAAAAACCTTCAGCCTTTACAACCACTTTTAAGTGGTACTAAATGCTAGACGTCTTTTACCTTAATGCATTTCAGCATTAAAGCAGTAGTAAACTTGTTTAAAAATAAAAATCCTCCGGCAAGGCAATGTGAAACCTCCCTTAAAATGAAGCCCTCCAGTGCCGTGCTATCACCGCTGACAGGGCTTCCATCTTCACCCGGTCTTTCTTCCAGGTTTGCGGGCTCTGATCCCTGAATGGACAAGCCACGGTGATGCCACTCCTGGGCATGCACGCGGGAGTGGCTGTTCACAGCACAGGGCTTTGAAGGAATGGTGCACATTTAGGAGATATATACTGTACCTATAGGCAAGCCTTTTTTATAGGCATACCTATAGGTAAAAATCAGCCAAGGGAGTTTACACCCACTTTTAAAAGTTGCGCTAAACCCTCCTATCCTTTACAGTCATTGAGGCTGCCATCTTAGCCTCTGTTTGATTTGGAGTTGCCCTGGTGCTGCACAAGAGCTCAGTTATTACATAAGCCATTTGAGCGCTTTGAGATTGTGCAGAATTTTAAAGGGTGTCACCACTAACAAAAAGTTGAGAAACACTGACCTGGAAAATAATGAAGCCAGAGCCAGGCAACTAGCATTTTCAGCATGAGATCAGCAATGGCAGCTGCCATCTTTTTGTTTTTCTATAACATTCTTGGATCAGATTAATTGTAGATTTGGGACATCAGCCTGTCACATTTGAAGTGATGGGTTCATCCATGTTTGTTCAGATGTACCATTACATGTCTGCGCAGGACAAGCCAGCATGCAGCAAAGCGAGTTCAGAAGACGTTCGGCCGCACTAGCGCATTAACCTTTAGTAACAGTTGTCGGCAATTATGTAGTCTGTAGCTGGGTCAAAGGATACGTGGGTTGTCTTAAGCGCAGCTTTGAACATTGTCACGGTAGGAAAACAAAACTGAAATATCGTTGTCATTTAACCTCAGTGGCTGCACTTATGTAGTCTTTAATTCCATTGCCATATGTTCTAGAGACAGTGTCTACCATCAGTTATATATCATGGCTCCTCAATAGAGACACAACAACCCTGAGAACACATCACAGGGATCATTGGAGACTAACACTAGTAAAAAAAGAAATGCATTTCCTAGAAGTTTTAAAGCTGAACTTTGGGCAAAAAGCTTTAATTTACACTGCCTTGAAAAAGTATTCATACCCCTTGACATTTTCCACATTTTGTCATGTTACAATCAAAAACAAATATATTTTATTGGGATTTTATGTGATAGACCAACACAAAGTGGCACATAATTGTGAAGTGGAAGGGTAATGATAAATGTTTTTCAAAATTGTTTACAAATAAATATTTGCAAAGTGTGGCGTGCATTTATGTATTCAGCCCCCTTTACTCTGATACCCCTAACTAAAATCTAGTGGAACCAATTGTCTTCAGAAGTCACCTAATTAATAAATAGAGTCCACCTGTGTGTAATTTAATCTCAGTATAAATACAGCTGTTCTGAGAAGCCTTCGGAGGTTTGTTAGATAACCTTAGTGAACAAACAGCATCATGAAGGCCAAGGAACACCAGAGACAGGTCAGGGATAAAGTTGTGAAATTGAAAGCAGGGTTAGGTTATAAAAAAATATCCCAGCTTTGAACATCTCACTGAGCACTGTTCAAGCCATCATCCGAAAATAGAAAGAGTATGGCACAACTGCAAACCTACCAAGACACGGCCGTCCACCTAAACTGACAGGCCGGTCAAGGAGAGCATTAATCAGAGAAGCAGCCATGAGGCCCATGGTAACTCTGGAGGAGCTGCAGAGATCCACAGCTCAGGTGGAAGAATTTGTCCACGGGACAACTATTAAGCCTCGTACACACGATCAGATTTTCGGCAGACAAAACCTTAGACTTTTGTCCGAGGGGCGTTGGCCAGGAACTTGTCTTGCATACAAACGGGAAGAAAATGTCGGCCAACAAACACGAACGTAGTGACGTACTATGTGTTTTTTCAGCTCTTTAGCGCCACCCTTTGGGCTCCTTCTACTAATTTCGTGTTAGCAGAAGTTTGTTGAGTGTAGATTCACGCTTTTCATTTCGCACTTTTCAGTTAGTTTCTGAACAGCAGTTCGTCAACCAGTCATGTTGCAGAATCGGAGGTGACAAGTGTTATTTATTATTGGCCTTGGAGTTATTGCTTTGACCCAAGTCCAGTCCAGGAAAAGGAAGAGGATTTATTGGACCAAAAACGGGTAGCTTTATTAATAATGACCAATTATGTCATATGCATTTGTTGCGGGAGCTCCAGAAGAATAATCCAGATGATTTTTGAAATTATCTCCGGATGACGGACTCCTGCTTTCACCAACTCTTGGCATTGTTGACCCCCTATATTAAGAAGCAGGACAAATGCATGCATGATGCTTTTATTTTTTTTGTTCATTAATAATAATGATTTGTCATTAAGTTATATTTTTTTTTTTTTGTTTGTTTCCTGTTTTTTTGTATTTTTTATATTTTTGGATGCATAGAATGTACTTTTTGGTTAAGTTCTATTGGCAGATAGCATGTCTAATTTTATTTGTTTTCTGATTGTGTTTTTTTTTTAATGCACAATAAAAAAAATTGTGGAGAATAATACTTGGCTATGTGTTTTACTTCAAATGACAGATGGGAGTAGGCAGTTGCATTTTAAATAATACAATGTAAAATTAACAAGGGACACCAACATAGTTGTATCTTTGATCTTAAAAACTACGGGATAATGGTGTTGTGGTAACTTGCAGCAAAAAAAAAAAAACAAGCAAAATAATATTATTCTTGAGATCACTAGAAAAAAAAAGCCTTTCAAAATTCGTTTGCAATAACTCCATCAGTATCACCAGCAAAGCAGATTCATTATTATCCCATTAAAGAAGAAGAGAATGTGCACTGCATATGGAGATTTCAAAATTTGCCACATCACAAATGTTTTTTCTCCATTACGAACGCTAGTTTACAAGACCGGCTGCTTCTGCTTCTGAGCATGCGTGGACTTTTGTGCGCTGACTTGTGTACACACGATCGGCCTTTCCGACAACAACGTTTTGTTGGTGGAAAATTTGAGAACTTGCTAGCCAACATTTGTTGGTGGAGAGTCCAACAGCAAATGTTCGATGGAGCATACACACGGTCGGACTTTCCGACAACAAGCTCACATCCAACATTTCCTGTTGGAAAATCCGACCGTGTGTAAGTGGGATAAGTCTGTTAACTTGCTGCACATTTTCACTGGCAAGTTGTACACTTGCAGAGCACTTGAAGCACAAGTCCTAGTTGACACTTTTCCACTTTGTAGCAAATTTGCATGGCAAGTCTCTAGCAAGAGCAAAGTTGGAGTGGTGAGTCTGCAGCGAGAGCTCTGCAACTCTACTGTACAGCATGAAAATTCAGCCACAGTGACCCCTGTGGTAGGATGACTATTGCACAACATGACTGAACCAGAACTTGCAGCAGACTTGCAGAATGTTTGCAAAGAAAGGTGATCTGGAGTCATGCAATGCAGACTTGCTTGTAAAGCCTGCAGAGTCTAGCAATAGCTTAGCAAGTCATTTTCAACCTTGCAGCTCAATTGCTTGCTGTCTTGGTAACTATATATGTAACTATATAATACCAATAATACACAGTGCCTTTATTCTCATTAGACAAGAAAGAGCACAAAAGTGAAAAAATAATTAAAGGAAATGCTACAGATTGCATAGGAATCTTAGTTTTGTGAAGCAATGTGTCATGGTCATTGGCCAAAGTGACAGTGACCCCCCGACTAGTCACAAACAGTGACCACAGCATTGGGCAAGTATTACTGTTTACCAAGACATCATTTAGAAAACCTTTGCTGCTACAAATAGTTGGGATTGCTGTAGAACACATTTCACAATACTACAGCCATTGGTTGGAAAATATATTTTAGGATAACATTAGGAATACAACTCAGTCTGAGAAAACATCCTTTAGCTAAACCAAGGCAATAAAATATCGGCAAAGCTTAAATAAATACTGGTCAAATATGGTGTTACTCTTAAAGGAAACCTGTCTTTAGACAAGTATAGAAGACCTGACCCTCTTTTATAAATGCTTCCCTGGCTGGTTCCGACCTCAACCTCAAAGCGGTAGTAAACCTTGAAAAAAAAAAAAAAAAATATGGCATAATGTACTAGTATGTACTGCATACTAGCACATTATGCTAGACTTACCTGGACATGGAGCCCTCCAGAGATTCTGGCGCTTCCATCTTTACCCAGTCTTCCTTCCGACGAGTTTACGAACTCCGGCTCTATGAGTGGCCGGGGCCATGATGAGTTACGGTCATTTGAATGGCACCTAAAATCGCGGTGCGGTTCTGCCACGATTGTCACGTGATAAATCGCGCTGTAATCGCGGCAACCTACATCGCATGATCGAGCTACTTTTGGGCAACATGCTTCATGTGATGCGGGTTGCCACGATTTATCACGCGACAATACCGCTCAACGATTTTAGGTGCCATTCAAATGAATGGCATCTCAAATGTACTTTCTGCGATTTGTCATTCACACCTCAGTGCTTTGAAATTGCGGGAAAAATCACAGATAATCTGCCCGTGATTCAAAACCCTGAGATGGTAATGGAGCCTTTAGTCTGTGCAACAGGGGGACAGACAGCAATAAAAACTGACCAGCGCTCCAATCCCTCTCCACTCCAAAACTAAAAAAATAAAAAAGTTTTGCCTTTAGTTATACTTTAAACATTTAAAATGGCAGAAAGGTTCTTCTTAATACTGAACTGCATGCAATCAGCTAGATACACAAATGACACACCCTACTTATATACGAACTGCTTTGCCTGTTAAAGGATTTGTATTTATTTTCATCCAATCCTGATATTTACATAGTTATGTCACACAACACAGCCCTAACTAGCAGGGCAGGGGACCCGATTATGTACAGGTCTTGTCCCTCCCACAGCCTGTGATTGAACAGTGAAAAAAGAAGCAGTACACGGATGACCTTGTCTCCCCATCACTCTGCTCTCTCTTCCCATCATCATGTTCAGTGCCACTGTCTCCTTGTGCCACTTCTGTCTCCCCATTTGTGTTGTTGTACAGGTACTGAAATAGACTCATGCCAAGTCAAATTTGAGCACTTATTCAAAACTAAATTTTTTTTTTTAAGCAGAACTCTGCTTTAAATTTAAAGTCAGTAGCTACAAATACTGCAGCTGCTGACTTTTAATAATCAGACACTTACCTGTCCCAGGGTCCAGCGGGGGGGGGGGGGGGGGGGGGACGAAGCCCCGCACATCTCCCCCTCCTCTCTGCAGGGCTGGCATTGTAACTGTGAACGCCTGGCTGTGGCTTCACAGCCAGGCACCCACTGCGCATGGGCAGGGCTGCGCCCCACGCTGTGACTGGCCGGGCAATCATCTGGGACCTGTGACGTGTCCCAGATTATTGCCGAGAGGAAGGGGGGAGAGGTGATCTCCCTTCCGATGCCACGGTGAGTCGGGAGGAAGTGGGAGCTGGGACCCTCCCCCAAAAAAAATTACATGCCAAATGTGGCATTTCAGGGGGTCACCTCCCTTAAAACGGAAGTTACATTTTTGGGTGGAACTCTGCTTTAATGATGGATTGACTAATAGAGAGCTGCATTAACATGTGCCCTTTGTATCTGACTAGAGCTTTAAAGAGAGTTTTGATTATTATACAGGTGGGAATATAATGCAACACAATGGTTATCTTGTGCTACTGAGAAAATCCACCAATGTAACAGAATTTCTTGTATTACTTAGAATTTGAACAAATTGAGCACTTCATATCATTCAGATTATTAAAATAAACAGATTTGAAAAGACAAACGATCTTTATCATGGAAATGAATAGCTTTTTGTCACTTTGTTTATGCGTCATGATGCCCAGGGTAAGTCAGTCCCGTGAATTGTTATGTCATTTTCATTTATTATTAGGTTATATAAATACTGTTTTGGGTGGCTTTTATTACTTTAGATATTAGATTACGTGTAACTGTTCTTTAAGTCGGTCATTGCGACCCAGACTACCCTCTCAATGTTTATGTGTTGTTTCCCAGTAAATGAGAATTCTAAATATAGCTGTACTTATTAATTACATAATAATCCTGTCTTTGCAGTTTAAGAGGAAGAAGTTTAAAAAAAAAAAAAGTAATTTCATATTATTATAGTCTACTGCCAGAGATTACGGCTCGTACGCACAGGGTATGGTATCATGCACTCTGCAGCACAGGTAAAATAAATGAACAAAACTTTATTGACTTCTATGTGATGAATAGGAAAAGTCTTCATATCTAGAGCGTTGGCCTGCATGATCCCATTTAACTCTATTAAATTAGGTACTTCAAAAGCTCAACTAAAATGCATTTTCATATGCATTGCCATGTGTGTTGCAATGTTAATCAGTCCTTGAAGTCATCCTCTTTCTTGCCCAATCAACAGGTTCCCTTAAAGTTGAACTCCTCGATAAGGAAATATTGTTTAAATACAAGAGTCATGTATATTGTTTCTTGAATCTTGCTGTGCTTTGTATATTTCTTCCAGATGTGTTCAGTATTTCCAGTGTGAAACGTTGCCTCTGTGCAGGAACTTCCTGTAATAGAGACCAGTCACTGCTGTTCTCTCCTTGTGCAGGGTGACTGGTCTGGTCTCTGCCCCCTTGCAGCCTGTAGTAGGTGGTCCCGCTGGGCCTCTCCCACAGCTTTGCTGTCTGCACATCCTTCTATAGTGTGTACTTGTCTCAATTAAAAGCACTAAAGCCCCATACACACGATCAGACTTTCCGACAACAAAACAGTGGAATTTTGTTCAAAGGTTGTTGGCTCCAACTTGTCTTGCATACACACAGTCACACAAGTGTTGGCCAACAGTTACGAACGTAGTGACATACAAGACGTACTTCGAGACGATAAAAATGATATCTCCATTAAGAACGCTAGTTTTACAAGACCAAGCACTTCTGGCTCATCCTTGATTCAAAGCATGCGTGTTTGTACTTTGGACTTGTGTACACACGATCGGAAAATCCGACAACACACATTTGTTGGCGGAAAATTTGAGAACATGCTAGCCATTTGTTGGTGGAAAGTCTGACAATTGTCCGATGGAGCATACACACGGTCGGACTTACCGCCAACAAGCTCACATCCAACATTTCCCTTTGGAAAATCTGATTGTGTGTACGCGGCATAAGTGTCATTTCGGTCTGCTGCTTTGTTCCTCTGCTATCAGCATGAATCACTTCTGACAAGTTTTCCTGACACCAAGAGAAAAAGGTGACAGGTGAGGGACCTCCAGCTGATTGAAAGTCCCAGCTCTGTTTCTGTGAGCTGTGTGAAAGGGGGTGTGTCTCTTCCATCCAATCAGCTCTCTGACCTCCCCTCACTGAGCTCTTCCGAGTGTAATTTCAGCTCTCCGCCCTCTTTTTTCCAAACTTTTAGACAAGCTTTATAAATTCAGCACTTGAATGAATGTAGAGAAAAGAGAAGATTGAAGATAGACAGATGCAACGTATTTAGGAGGATTTGTTTAATCTCTGTGCTTCACCTGAAGAGAATTCCTTAACTGAGTATATGTACGAGTTTACAACCACTTTAGGCCTGGCTCACGCCTATGCATTATTTTGTGCATTTTCAGTTTTGCAGAAACACACTACAGTCCATTTAAGACGGTTTCCTATGGATGTAGTTCACATCTGTGCATTTTATGGAAAGGGCCAGGGATTTGTTTATGTTTTTTTGTTCCATAGACTTCAATGGATCAAAAATGTGTATTGAAAAACGCAAAATGCACCTGCAATATGCAAACTGCAACCTGCATAGGTGTGAATCAGGCCTTAAGTTGTCCTGACAAACACCAGTTAAACAAAATTTGACACTCTGTAGCCAATAGATGGGAAAGTGGATATCGGTGACAACTATCGCGAAAAGTCCTAGTCACTTTTATTTCAATGCAGTGGCCAGTTTGTATAGCAAGCCAAAAAAGTAAGATTAAAAAAAACTGCCTGCAGTCACATTTCTTTAAAGTGCAAAGCAACAGGTCAGCTTTCATAAAGGGTGGGGGCACAGTCAGCCTCGTCCAGGGTCTGGTATTGAAGTTTTTATGCAAGACATAGACAAGGAACAAGTACTTTTCAAAGAAGGCAAACCCATACATTTCTCCCATGATAGGGTCAGCAGTACTGTCATCAAAACCAGTAGGAATCATATTCTACAATTTACAAAAATTACTGACAATATTATCAGCTTCACAGTTTTCACTACAATGCACACTTTCATTGTTAAACTATGTGTTTCTCTGCCTGCAGTTTATCAAGCTGTTCCCATAATTATAGACTAGATGAACCACCCAAGACTTCCTCCCGACTGTCTCATATTATTCTGCTTTTACCAACTGACTGAGAAAGTCCAGGTCTCCGTGAACATTTCCTGCTTAATATTAGACTAGTTTTTTCACTTTAATCTGCAATAATTAACAGAAACCAGCCGAAACTACAAATCACACTTTGGAATTCGGACATGTTCAATATTGCACAAATTCCCCAGATTACGTTCATCTGTGTTTATTTTTAAGTATCAACTACAAGTTAAATTGTAAAAAATAAAAAAAAAAATGATACATACATATATATATATATATATATATATATATATATATATATATATATATATATATATATATATATATATATATATATATAATCGTGGGGAAAATAATTATTTGATCCCCTGCAGATTTTGTAAGTTTGCTCACTTACAAAGAAACGAAGGGTTTATATTTTTTTATCATAGGTGTATTTTAAATGATAGAGACAGCATATCAACCAAAAATCCAGAAAAAACACATAAAACAAATGCTATAAATGGAGTTGCAGGTCAGCGAGTAAAATAAGTATTTGATCCCTAAGCAAAAAATTACTTTGTACTTGGTGGAGAAACACTTGTTGGGGCAAGCACAGAGGTAACACATTTCCTGTAGTTGGTGACCAGGTTTGCATCTCAGAAGGGATTTTGGTCCACTCTTCTTTACAGAGCTTCTCTAAATCCTTAAGGTTTCTTGGCTGTCGCTTGGCAACTCGAAGTTTCAGCTTCCTCCATAAATTTTCTATAGGATTAAGGTCTGAAGACTGGCTGGGCCACTCCATGACCTTAATGTGCTTCTTCTTTATCCACTTTTTTGTGGCCTTGGCGGTAGGGTTTGGGTCATTGTCATGCTGGAAGACCCAAGATCCATCTTCAGTGTTCTGGCTGAGGGAAGAAGGTTCTCATCCAAGATTTTACAAAATATGGCCCTGTCCATTGGCCTCTCAATGCAGCAAAGTCGGCCTGTACTTTTAGCCGAGAAACAGCCCCAAAGCATAAATGTTTCCACCTCCATGCTTGACTGTAGGGATGGTGTTCCTAGAGTCAGTCAGCATTTTTCTTCCTCCAAACATGGCGAGTCGAGTTAATGCCAAAGAGCTAAATTTTGGTCTCATCCGACCACAGAACTTTCTCCAGGTCCTTCTCTGAATCATTAGGAGGTTCGTTGGCATGACTGTACATGTGTCTTCTTGAGGAGGGGGACTCGCTGTATTTGGAGGAAGGAAAATGTTGACTATGACACTAAGAACACAAAAATCTGCAGGGAATCAAAAAATTATTTTCCCCACTGTGTGTTTGTGTGTGTGTGTGTGTTGTGTGTGTGTGTGCGCACACACACACACACACACACACACACACACACACACACACACACTGCATATGTCCCTGTGCAAAAGCATTAGGCAGGTATGACATTTTTTTGTAAATTAAGAATGCTTTCAGAAGCGTTAAGTCCATTTTTATCAATTAACACAATGTAAAGTAAATGAAGAGAAAGTCAAACTGAATCAATATTTGGTGTGACCACCCTTTGCTGTCAAAACAGTATCAATTCTTCTAGGTGCACTTGCACACAGTTTTTGAAGGAACTCAACAAGTAGGTTGTTCTAAACATCTTGGAGAACTAACCACAGATCTTCAGATATAGGCTGCCTCAAATCCTTCTGTCTCTTCATGTAATTCTAGACAGACTCGATGGTGTCAAGATCAGGGCTCTGTGGGCAACATCACTTACAGGACTCCTTGTTGTTCTTTACGCTGAAGAGACGTTCTAAATTATATTGGCTGTATGTTTAGGGTCGTTTTCCTGCTGCAGAATAAATTTGGGACCAATCACACACCTCCCTGATGGTATGGCTTGATGGAGAAGTATCTGCCTGTATTTCTCAGCATTGAGGACACCATTGATCCTGACCAAATCTCCAACTCCATTTGCAGAACTGCAGTCCCAAACCTGCAGGGAATCTTCACCATGCTTCACTGTTGCCAGCAGATGCTCATTATTGCACCTCTCTCCAACTCTTCAGTGAACAAACTGCCTCCTAGAGCCAAATATTTCACATTTTCAGTCCAGAGCACCTGCTGCCATTTTTATGCACCCCTGTTCCTATATATTTGTGCACAATTGATTAGCTTGGCCTTGTTTCCATGTCGGAGGTATGGCTTTTTGGCAGCAATTGTTCAATGAAGACCACTTCTGGCCAGACAGTAGATGGGTGTACCTGGGTTTCCGCCAGTTCTGTAATGATGGCACTGCTGGACATCTTCCAATGTCAAAGGGAAGTAAGCATGATGTGTCTTTCATCTTCTGCATTAAAAGGATAAGTTCACCTTTTTAGGTCTCCACTCGAATTCATCCCAAAAGGTGTTCTATCAGGTTGAGGTCAGGACTGTGCAGGCCAGTCAAGTTCCTCCACCTCAAACTCGCTCATCGATGTCTTTATGGACCTTGCTTCGTGCACTGGGGCGCAGTCACATTGGAACAGGAAGGGGCCATCCCCAAACTGTTCCCAACAGGGTTGGGAGCATAAAATTATCCAAAATGTCTTGGTATGCTGATGCCGTTCCCTTCACTGGAACTAAGGGGCCTAGTCCAACCCGAGAGAAAACAACCCCACAACATAATCCCCCCTCCACCAAATGATTTGGACCAGTACACAAAGCAAGGTCCATAAAGGCATGGATGAGCAAGTTTAGGATGGACGAAGTTGACTGGCCTGGACAGAGTCCTGACCTCAACCCAAAAGAACATCTTTGGGGTGAATTAGAGCGGAGACTGCGAGCCAGGCCTTCTCGTCCACATCAGTGCCTGACCTCACAAATATGCTTCTGGATAAATGGTCAAACATTTCCATAGACATACTCCTAAACCTTGTGGACAGCCTTCCCAGAAGAGTTGAAGCTGTTATAGCTGCAAAGGGTGGGCCAACTCAATATTGAACCCTTTGGACTAAGACTGGGTCCCAATACTTTTGGTAATATAGTGTATATAGACACACACGCCATAGTTCTAGGATAGTTGTGTACACCGTGTAAATCAAGATTCATTTCATATATACCAGTGGTCTCCAAGCTGGGGCCCGGAGATGGATGTGACCCTTTCTTTGCCTTTATCTAGCCCTTGGGGCATTATTCCACCAATCAACACCAATGATGGGGCACCATTCCCCCCTACAGACACTATCAATGGTGCACTATTTTTCCCATTGATACCAACAATGGGACACTATTCCTCCCATTAAAACCAATGTTGGGGCACAGGTGCCGGGCATTTTCTATTCCCACTGGCCACAGTCTGTTCCTCCTAAAGCCTGAAGGACAGTAAATTGATATATACAGTATATATTATATATGAATGCACCATAGTTTGTAGACTCTATAATTTGCACACAGTGTACATACGCTTTTTTTGTGTTTAACCAAAGATGTGTAGCACAATCCTTTTTTGCTTACATATATATATATATATATAAAAAAGTCTTATAACAAAAGTAAAAAAAATAAATAAATAAATAAAATGTTTTACTCTTAAAGCGGAGCTCCACCCGATTTTTTTTTTTAAAAGTCAGCAGCTACAAATACTGCAGCTGCTGACTTTTAATAAATGGACACTTACCTGTTCCAGGTTCCAGCGGTGTCGGCAGAATGTGACGAGCGAGCGCTCGTCTCTCGCTGCCCCGCCGCCATCCTCGGTCAAGGAATCAGGAAGTGAAGACGCAACGTCTTCACTGCCCGGTTCCCTACTGCGCATGCGCGAGTCGCGCTGTGCTTCTCTATTGGTCCCCGCTGTGTCCTGGGAACTGTGTTTCCCAAGACACAACGGGGCATTCTCGGATATGGGCGGGGATGCTCGTCCCGGAAGTGGGTGCAGATACCTGTATTATACAGGTATCTGCACCCCCTCCCCCCTGAAAGGTGCCAATTGTGGCACCGGAGGGGGGGAGGAATCCGATAAGCGGAAGTTCCACTTTAGGGTGGAACTCCGCTTTAACTGTTGGTCTTGTTTCTTTTAAAACTAAAATGCTCGGTGGTTATTGAAGACCAACCGAAAGTGAGCTCTGTCTCAAAAAATGATATACAATTATTTTGGGTACAGTTTTACATAACTGAGTACCGTAATTATCAGTCCAACTATCACAGCACTGAAACTGAAAACTGGCCTGGTAATGAAAGGAGAGTAGAATGCTGGTATGGAGTCAGTTAAGCCAGATTTGTTATTGTAGATTTTGTGCTTTACACTAGTTTTCATAAATTACATCAGTGTATTTCTAAACATGCTACAATTCATAAAACTCCTACATCAACCCAAAAAACGTGAGTTTATAAGAATATATAGTATCTATGACCTTTTCGGTCTGCATAATCTCAACAAGTTGCTCTAGCGGCAATGACACAACATCAGAATAATAAAAAAAAAAATGAATGGTGTCTACAGACAGAATAGACATTTACATTCAGCCCGTTGGTTTATTGCTATGGTGCATGAAGTTTATTTTTATGGGTAATTGGCTTGTTTGTAGCTATGACTTTTTCATAATTTCAAGCACAATGATATTGATGACAGATTTCTCACAGACCACTGAGACCTGCACCAAAGGAAGATATTCACATTCTGCTCTTGTATATGTGTGGGTTTGTTTTGTTTATGTACTGCTTAAGTCATGCTTGTGCATTTACCCCCCACCAAAAAAAAAAATAAAAAAAATCTACAAACATGGACAAAATCACTATAAAACAACAAAGCAATGAGAAACAGCAGTTTAAGTGTAAGCAAAACCTGTGATGATCTTCTCTTATTTTCTTTTATTTATCCAATTAAAAGTAAAAATTTTTTTTTTTTTTTTAATATTTGAAATGCTAAAAAATATCTTAACCAATTAAGCCCTGGACCATTTGGCTGGCCAAAGACCAGAGCACTTTTTGCGATTCGGCACTGCGTCGTTTTAACTGACAATTGCACGGTCGTGCGACGTGGCTCCCAAACAACATTGACGTCCTTTTTTTCCCACAAATAGAGCTTTCTTTTGGTGGTATTTGATCACCTCTGTGGTTTTTATTTTTTGCGCTATAAACAAAAATAAATCTATAATAAATATCCCCAAAAAATATATAAAACATTTTTTTCCCCTCAGTTTAGGCCTACAAGTATTCTTCTACATATTTTTGGTAAAAAAAAAAAAAAAAAAACGCAATAAACGTTTATTGATTGGTTTGCGCAAAAGTTATAGCATCTACAAAATAGGGGTTAGGTTTATGGCATTTTTACTAATAATTTTTTTTTTTTTACTAGTAATGGCGGCGATTTTTATCGTGACTGGACTGCGACATTATGGCGGTCACATCAGACAATTTTGCCCCATTTTTGGGACCATTGTCATTTTTACAGCGATTGGTGCTATAAAATTGCACCGATTACTGTAAAAATTACACTGGCAGTGAAGGGGTTAACCATTAGCTGGCTAGAAAGGGGTTAAGTGTGTCCTAGCGAGTGATTCTAACTGTTAGGGGGCATGGCTACGAGTGACACATCACTGATCACCGCTCCCGATCACAGGGAGCTATGATCAGTGATGTGTCACTAGGCAAAACGGGGAGATGCTTGTTTACATTAGCCTCTCCACGTTCTTCCTCTCCGTGAAACGATCGCTTTGATGGGGCTTTGTGAGCTATGGAACCTCCCTTCCCCATGCTTGATGGAGATAAGGAGGGTGAAGTGTTCTGTAGTCCTAACAATTCTCTGTCTAAGGCCCCGTACACATGATCAGAAAATCGTACGAAAAATAGCACTTTCGAATCAATCGTACAATAATCTGATTGTTAGTACACAGCTTTCAAGAGCTGATCACAACAGTTCATTCCGATATTAGCTGATGGGACAAACATGAAAATGTTTCTCCTTCCAGATTTGCACTCTCAGACTGCTTGAACGGCCAAGGCTGCAATGACGTCAATCCCACGCATGTGCACAGGAGTCACCATCTTGGCACGGCACAAATAGTGTGCCGTGAATGCAGAGGTAACTGCACTAGGGTTGCCACCTCATCCCTTTAAACCCGAACACATATTCATTACACAGGTTCTGAGGCCAATTTAATGCAGATAAGGCACTAATGCCCCGTACACATGATCGGACTATCCGGCGGGATTGTCCGCCGGACTAGAGTCCGCCGGACAATCCGCCCGTGTGTGGGCTCCGGCGGACTTTTTCTTCCCAAAGGCCGGAGGACTTAGTAAGATGTTTTGACTCAAAATTATTCAGCCATCTGTGTGCTAGTCCGTGGGACTTTTGAAATGAACGGACTTGCCCCACACACGAAGTAAAGTCCATTCATTTAGAACGTGACTCGAGGTAGACGGGACTAGCGTAGGAAGTCAATGCCGCTGCCTCGATCGGTGAGATTGACACCTCGCTAGCCCCGTCACCTGATATGGATTTAAAGGGGGATTTAAAGCCGAAAATCCTATCAGACCCTTATCCGAGCACGCAGCCCGGCCGGTCAGGAAAGGGGGTGGGGACCAGTGACCCCCCCCCCTCCTGAGCTGTACCAGGCCGCGTGCCCTCAACATGGGGGGGTGCCTTGGGGAAAACTCCGGCTGATGGTCCGCTGGAAAAGTCCGGGCGTGTGTGCGCAAGTCCGCACGTTCGGATAGTCCGGCCGAAAAGTCTGATCGTGTGTACGTGGAATTAGTGAATTTAACCACTTCAGCTTCGGAAGGTTTACCCCCCTTCATGACCAGGCCATTTTTTGCAAAACAGCATTGCGTGATTTTAAGTGACAACTGCGTTGGCTGTGTATATTTTTCGGGATGGCGTGCACGCTGCCGTCGCGAAAAAAAAAGGACGAGCGGTTGTGTAATTTGTGCACTGAAGGTCCAGAAGCAGCTAATTACCACCTTAATCAGCTGCAGAACCTTTGTTATTAATATGTGTTAGGTGTTTAAATGGATGAGGTGGCAACCCTAAACTGCACATGCACAAGGGAAGCAATTGGCTGGAACCCTATCTCTAGTTACTAAAGGGTGTGGCTTTCCATGGTTTCCAAGGTACCGACAGTTAGGACTTTTTAGAAGCTTACCTACAAGGCAACATTATAAAGTAGAGCTCAATACAACGCTTGTCTGCCCTGCTGCAATTGTATGGATCTGTTATCAAAGACATATGGAACTCTTTCTAAAAAAAAAAAAAATTGTGTGCATCAAAATGTTTACATCCTTTCACAGCTCCGTGTTTTACTTGACTTTTGCTTATTGTCATCCTATATTGTTCTATTTCATGCATTAAACCATATAATGCAGCATTCCATAGCTTGCTTTTCTGAAAGCGAACAAACTTGGAACATGTGGACACAAGCCTTCCTGCTAAGAGACTGAATTTAAAGCTAAACTCGTCAGTTTAAACAGTTTCTTTTTTCAAAATACGCAGCCTCACCTTTCCCAAAAACATGCATCCCTTTCTTCAAATTAGCAGCTTTTCTATTAACATTCAGCCTCAAACATATCCCATAACGAGCTTCAGGGAAACGAGTTTTTGGTTCTAGTGACAGATTGCCACTGCGCTATACGTTGCTACGATAGACGTCAGCACAATGGCACGGCTGCGCAAATGGGCGTGCCGGCGGGTCCCGCGATCATATCACGGAGCGTCAGAAAGAGGAGATGCCTTTGTAAACAAGGCATTTTCCTGTTTTGCCTAGTAAAATGACAGGGATCTACTGCTCCCCACTGGGAGCAGTGATCGCTGTCATGTCAGTGGTAGCCCCCCCCCCCACAGTTAGAACACCTCCCTAGGACACATGTAACCCCTTGATCGCCCCCTAGTGTTTAACCCCTTCCCTGCCAGTGTCATTTACACAGTAATCAGTGCATTTTTATAGCACTGATCGCTGTATAAATGACAATGGTTCCAAAATGGTGTCAAAAGTGTCCAACATATTGTCGCAGTCACGACAGAAATCGCCGCCATTACTAATAAAAAAAAATGAATAATAAAAAAAGCCATAAATCTTTCCCCTATTTTGTAGACATGATAACTTTTGCGCAAACCAATCAATATACGCTTTTTTTAAAATATTTTTGGGGGATATTTATTATAGCAAAAAGTAAAAAATATTACTTTTTTTTCCCAAAATTGTTGCTCTTTTTTTGTTTATAGCGCAAAAAATAAAAACCACTGAGGTGATGAAATACCACCAAAAGAAAGCTCTATTTGAGGGAAAAAAAGGACGTAAGTTTTGTTTTGGTGCAAAATCGCACGACCGCGCAATTAAAGTCAGTTAAAGCGATGCAGTGCCAAATCGCAAAAAAGTACTCTGGTCAGGAAGGGGGTAAATCCTTCCGGGGCTGAAGTGGTTAAGCACAGAAACTGGTAGTCCAGCAAGGCAGCTCTGATGTCTTTGCTGCTTTTAGTGGGTAGATCTGGTCTTGTCCCACCACGCCGATTGATTGGCTGCACATACATAGGTTTGATGCGACATGTTGCCCCCCACTGGATTGTCCAGGTTTGTAGTCTTCGTAAAGGTCTTAATGGTTTGAGGGTAATATCTAAAATAATAAAAGATGAGACTTCAGGCAACCAAAACAAGAACAACACAAAAAAAAAAGTGCTTATCAACTTTGATTGAGAAGAGGGAGGACTCATGCAATAGGGTTCTGCTTTAATTAAACTTGCACAGCTGCCTAAATATTCATGGTTATTTGATATCCAGAGCTTCTGAACGACCCCGACTCCAAGCCTGTGAAAACACAGGTTAAACCTTCCTAGGTTTTTGAGCATAGCCCTCTGTATTTATGAAAGGGATAGGATGCACTGCACAGTCATATGACAAGAGACTGCAGTACTATCCTCTTGGAGACCAGGCCTTTTTCTGACACTTTTTTCTTACAAGTAAAAATCAGTATTTTTTGCTAGAAAATTACTTAGAACCTTCAAACATTATACACTATATTGTCAAAAGTATTGGGACACCTGCCTTTATTCTCACATAGTCCGTAGGGTTCAATATTGAGTTGGCCCACCCTTTGCAGCTATAACAGCTTAAACTGTTCTGGGAAGGCGGTCCACAAGGTTTAGGAGTGGGTCTATGGGAATGTTTGACAATTCTTCCAGAAGCGCATTTGTGAGGTCAGGCACTGATGTTGGACGAGAAAAGCCTGGCTCGCAGTCTCCGCTCTAATTCATCCCAAAGTTGTTTGATCGTCCATCATCGTTGAAAGTGAAGGCAAAAGAAAAACCCCAAATTTTGGGTTGTCCCCAGAAAAGTAATAGCGGGGAAACCTTCCAATGGGGACACTAGTTCTGGTAACCTGGGGGTCCCCAAGGAATTCCCTCAATTTGCAGGGATTTCCTAACACTTCCTGTTTGGCTATGGGACAGGAAGTGATATCTCCGCAATGAGAGACAGATGGCAAAAAACATCTGACTGAGATTATAACCCTTATTTACTCTATCCAAAATGAAAAAAAAAAGGTTTGTCTATAGTTCAACTTTAAATAGACAACACAGCAAACACTGCTGGCTTGAAGGCTTTATTTGTCGAATTCAAACTGAACTAAGAAATTAGTCACTGTGATGAGCTAATCAGCTGTGCACCTAAATTTCAGCTTGAGCTAATAAGGCTTGTAAGCAACATGCTTTTTTAAAGCAAGATGTAAAGTGAGCTACAGCTCTTTTGGGTAAAAAAAATAAAATTATATATATATATATATATATATATATATATATATATATATATATATATATATACATATTACAGTATACAATATTTTATATATATATCTACCTTAGAAAAAAAATAATGTATTTTTTTTATGTAAAAGTAGAGTTTTTCTTTAAATAACAGTTAACCCGGGTTCACACTGCCCGCAACTTCCGGACGACTTGCAGTCGAACCCCCATGAAGTCAGACCCCAGCGTGACTTTGGCACGACTTGCATGCGATTTCTTTAACATAAGTCAATGCAAGTCGTATCAAAGTGTTACCAAAAGTAGTGCAGGAACCTTTTTCTAAGTCGGAGCGACTCGCGTCGGACCAATTAGAATGGTTCCAATGCACAGAATGGGGTCTAACTTCTGATGTAACAAGTACTCCAAAGTTGGAGGGATTGTCACATCAGTGTGAACCTTGCCTTCTGCTAACAATCTCAGATTAGCTTTCCACAAATCTGCAATATTTTCTCAACTCAACCAAAAAGGAAGGATGGAAGAGAATGCTACAGGTGAGTGCTTGACATGGTAAATCCCATCACTGTTGTCTCCCACAAAAACCAACCACATACTTCTTTATCCTCTAATCTAAAACCCTGCCCAGTCTGTTCTGATGTTTTTAATAGTCCCCTGGGTGCATCTACATTTATACCCTATGAAATAAATGGTACATATTCCCGCGCTACTATGGCAAAGTAAATGGACAAATAAGAGTGCTGCAAACACCGTGAGGGTCAAACACTACCCACAAATCAGTATAAATTAAATCAATAGTTGGTGTTGTGCTCCCAAAAAACATTAAAAACAAAATAGAGTGCAATAAATAGTAAAGTGCAATATATATGCTGTGATGGCTCCAAAATACATAAAAAAAAAAAAAAACATATAATAATTAATAATATAAAGTTAATTATATAAACAAGCACTTTAAAGTAAAAATAAAGTGCAAACGCAGGATGCAAAGAAAAGTGCAACAGTGATTAGCAGGTGACTGTAATGAATAAATTGAATAAAATGAAGATTGTCCAATATCAACAAGTGAACAGAAATCATGTAAATCAAAGGGAGTCCATAGAAATTAAGGTGCAAAATAGTGCTAATGAATCGCAGAAAAGTCCTTCTGGATCCAAAGTGCAAGGTGCAAAGCGAAAGTGCTCTGCAGGTAGATGGCACTTTGACACTTAGGTGTACTAACTTCTTACCTTACTGCTGTAAGGTAAGCAGCATTCAAGAGAAAGAGGGAGTTGATCACTCAGGTGAGGGTATTTCATGCGCGTTCCTTCCTTCCAGGGGGGCCACGGTGTGTGCAGAGCTAAGTAGGTACTTCCTTTCATTCAGGTAATGTTAGTGGTAAGGACCGCTCAAATGCATCAAAAAACTGACATATAGGAAAAATTTGGAGAGAATACAGAGCCTCTATGGTGTAGTATGTGGACGATTGATGTTTATTTTCAGAAACAACAATAAAAGTACTCACAATTTACATAAATTGCTGAACATTGTAAAAACGAGCGGCAAGCTCGGTACCTGAACGTCATTTCCAGTGTCCGTATTCATCCACGTTGAAGTCAGGTGACAGTGACGTAACGCGTAGGACACAGGCATATGGACACCGCATAGTGACGCTCGCCGCTCGTTTTTACAATGTGCAGCAATTCATGTAAATTGTGAGTACTTTTATTGTTGTTTCTGAAAATAAACATCAATCGTTATATTTTATGATATTTTTTTTTTATGTATTTTGGTGCCATCACAGCATATATATTGCACTTTAATATTTATTGCACTCTATTTTGTTTTTAGTGTTTTTTGGGAGCGCAACACCAACTATTGATTTTATTTATACATTTATACCCGGTAGCTTGGTAGCACCAACATAATGTGCTGATACGAAAGCTCACATCTGTCCTCAACATCTTGCATCATAATAGGTGTGCACAGCGTATTGCATTAGTGTGTGTACCCCAAAGCTCAAACACACATGCATGTGTGTCTACTAAGAATGAGCTCCGGCACGTTCGCACACCCAACGTGCAAAGCCCGCCAGGAAGTCGGCACTGTGCTGCGCTAATCACAGGCAGTGAGACATTGTCCCGATGCGCGGCTGCAGAGATCGGGAAATGTCTCACTGTCTGTGATTAGTGCAGCGCCGACTTCCTGGCGGCTCTGCACATGGGGTGTGCAAACACGTCGGAGCTCATCCTTAGTGTCTACATATATATGCCCCCGGGACAATGATCTCCCTGCCAGCACAGTGAAAGAGAAGTGCGTAAGCACTTCTCTTATGGCAGAGCCAATAAGAGGGAGATCTTTCCCGTCTCCCCGCCTGCACACAGAGTAATAAAGTTAATGTGCACTAGGTGATTAGGGTGTGGCCAGGCACACCCAGCATACCCTGTGTGCATGCCTTATGCTTATGTGCACTATAATGCCCCTATCACAGTGAGAAACACCCGGAGTACCCGGAGAAAACCCTGTATATGCATACTAATATACACAAAGGTTTTCCCCCCTTTTTTAAACGCACTTACTCTAGGACAAAGATATTTTTACGTCTGCTCAACTTGTATTTTAGGATTTCAGACACGCTGTCCGCAGACTTTATTGTGCCCATAAGCTCTTGTCGGCAGTAAGCTAGGAGTTCTATCCCATATGGAGTTGAAGAGTGTTATTGCTTTGTGCAGCTCAGGGTCTGCGCTAGATACTATTTGCTTAAATGTCTGAGAATCTGCCATGCTGATAAATTCCAGTAGCAGCTGCTGGAACACATCAACACATGAAGATATCAGATGCTCGGGCCAGCAGAAGTCCTCATGACAGGCCGAGTCCCCACAGAGAAGCCATAAAACAACTGTATAAAAAGAAAGTATGAGTAATCACCAGCTCACAGCTATAACATGAAAAATGCATGGCAGATATAAGCAGTCAGGTCAGCACTGGAGTGAGAAATGAGGCACCCAGCCATAAATAAAAAGCACATTACATGTGTAAGGATTCTCTGTAGATGATTAGGATTACAGTGGAATTATTTGTTGAACAAAAAGGAAGCCATTTAAAAAAAAATTCCATTATAAAATTATTGTAAAAGCATATTGAGGCCATTGGAGGGCGATGGTGAGTAATTCCTTCGGAAACCTCAAGGGCAGAGGCCTGTAGATCAATATACACACCTGCGCAGAGTTTAAAAAGTGAACAAAATCATTTCACAAATTTACACAATTGAAGGATGTTGCTTTTGCCATTTTAAGGAATAAATTCATGCACATATTGATTGTATTTGGTATATCAATTCCTTTTTTATTGCGCCTTATTTTTTTTAGTCTCCACATATACCTGCCATCCAAGCTGTCCAGCAAAAGTCACTGTAACTGGGGTTAGAACAAACTAGAACACTTTGCAGCAACAGATTATTTTAAGAATAGAATGTTTAAAGTGTATCCGAACCCAAAAAATATTTATCTATTAAATCTTATCAGATATGGTGGCTGCATTTGTCGGGTTAAGAACACTTTTAGCAACTACAGAAAATACCTGTTGATGGCAGGAACGCAGGGTCGTTGTCACTTCTTGTGAGATGAAAAGACAGCATAAACAATGTATGGAATACAATGTAATATATAAAAGCCCCCATTTATCCTCTGCATTTTGATAAATATATTTCAAATGATATTTATATATATATTTATTATTATTATTATTAAAAACGATTTATATAGCGCCAACAGTTTAAACAGCGCTTTACAATGTAGAGGGGGACAGCACAATTACAATACAGAAGGGACAGGAAGGCCCTGCTTGTAGAGCTTACATTCTAAAGGGAGGGGATGGTGGTACAAAAGGTAATAGATGCAGAGAATGATTTGATGGGGTTGTTAGGTGGGTGTGGGATAGGCTTCCCTGAATAAGTGAGTTTTCAGGAATCTCCTAAAGGTGGACAGGTTAGGGACTGTTTGGATATACCGGGGCAGGGAATTCCAGAGGATGGGAGAGGCTCTGGAGAAGTCCTGAAGGCGAGCATGGAGGGGGTAACAAGGTAGAGAGCAGGAGGTCCTGGGAGGAGCGGAGGGGACGATTTGGGCGATATCTGCAGATGAGATTGGTGATGTAGCTGGGGGCGAGGTTGTGGATGGCCTTGTATGTTGTGGTTAGAATTTTGAAATTTTATACGGTGGGGTAGGGGAAGCCAGTGAAGGGATTGGCAGAGAGGGGCAGCAGTCATGGATCGGTTAGTGAGGTGTATTAGTCTAGCAGCAGCATTCAGAATAGACTGAAGGGGGATAGCCTGCATAAGGTAGGTCATTAAGGAGAGAGTTGCAGTAGTCAAGGCGGGAAATAATCAAGGGGTAAATAAGTTGCTTTGTGGTGTCATTAGTCAGAAAGGGTCGAATTTTGGAGATGTTGCGGAGGTTAAGGCGGCAGGATTTAGCCAGTGATTGGATGTGGGGGCTGAAGGAGAGGTTAGAGTCAAGAATTACACCCAGTATCTTGGCATGTGTGGAGGGACCAATGGTTGTGCTGTTGATCTTAATGGTAAAGTCATTGGGGGGGGGGGGGGGGGGGCAGGAAGGAGAAAATATTACAAGCTCAGTTTTAGAAAGATTGAGTTTGAGAAAGTGGTGTGACATCCATACCGAGATGTCATTCAGTAAATTTGAGATTTGTGAGGAGATCGAGGGGGTGAGTTGAGGAGTGGAGAGATAGATCTGGGTGTCATCGGCGTAGAGGTGGTGGGAAGCCATGGGAGGTTATTAACTGGCCCAGGGAAGAGGTATAGAGCAGGAATAGGAGGGGCCCAAGGACGGAGCCTTGGGGTACCCCAACAGAGAGTGGAAGAGGAGTAGAGGAGATGGTGTTGTGACACTGAAAGTGCACTGAGATAGGTAGGAGGAGAACCAGGATAAAGCAGAATATATAATGTAAATGAAAAGTTTTACAGTATACTAGGGATGCACACACAGAGGGTTGTTTGCCTTTTTAGCTAGTTTAAAATACACAGTTTTTCCAATTAATGAAAGCATATACAATGAATGTACAGTATGTATAAAACAAAAGCCATTTTTACCATACTGTATTTTAATACAGTTTTCTACTTAATATATTCTATTGATATATACTGTACATTAGCACTCACCCTAGGTTCCTATGAAACAATCCCACTTCATAGCTGCTGTAAAACAAACAAAAATGCAATCAGATATATGTTCAGAACAGTTTAATCTGCAAGCCAGGTAAAAGCAGACCGCTGAAGAACAAAACTGAATTACCAACAATTGCAACTGCAGGTTTACCTTTAGTGAAAATACGTCAAGATAAAGCAGATTCAGAGACACAGGCTGCTAAAGTTATGAGCAAATCTCAACTTTTCCTTTAAGTGTCTTGAGTAAGGCCCCTTTCACACTGGGGCGGGAGCCGTGGCTACAGGAAAGGCAGTGCTATATTTAGTGTTGCTTTACCGTCGTTTTACCCGCTGTATTCGGCCGCTAGTGGTGCGTTTTTAACCTCCGCTGGCGGCAGAAAAGGGTTAAAATGCCCCGCAAAGCGCCGATTCGCGGCGGTATTACCGTGGTGTCCCATTGAAATCAATGGGTAGGAGCGGTATAGGATCGGTGAATGCACCGCTCCTATACCACTCCAAAGATGCTGCTAGCAGGACTTGTTTGACCGTCCTGCTAGCGCACCGATCCAGTGTGAAAGCCGCCGGCTTTCACACTGGAGTGAATGGGGCCGTATTTTTTCAGGCGGTGTACAGGCGCTATTTTTAGCGCTGTACCGCCTGAAAAACGCCCCAGTGTGAAAAGGGGCCTAACTCAGTCCTTGCTTTGCCCAAGCCTTTCTAATTTGTTTTTTAAAGTTGAATACCAGGCAGATATAAAATACACAAATTAAGGCAATTCTGTATATAAAGGCTTAAAGTTTAACTAAACTCAAAACCAAACATGTAATACACTAAAACCTTGTATTGTGAGCATAATTCATTCCGGAAACATGCTTGTAATCCAAATACTTGTATATCAAAGCAAATTTAACCATAAGAAATAATGGTAATGATTTGTTCCACAACGTGGAAGGGATGACGTTGATGGCGGTGCAGAGGATGGTCTATGTGGACAGCTTTACCCCGGATGCCTGCATACTTACAGTAGATATGCCTGTTTTAATCATCAACCACGTGAGTTGCTAAATGTTGTACCTTCATTATATGCAACCATATTGCTACACTTAAGCCCCATACACACGGTCGGACAATCCGCGGACCAGGTCGGTCGGATCCTGTCCGTCATACTTTGTCTGATGTTGGTTTTGCGTACACACGGTCGGACAAAGTTGTCGGAAAATCCGATCATTCTGAACGTGGTGACGTTTGTTGCCTACGACGGGCCTACGTAGAGGCTAGTAGCCAATAGCTTTGGTCTTGTAATGTGATGTGAGCATGCGTAGCACTTTGGTCGGACAACCGTACACACGATCGGATTTGGTGTGATCGGACCGTGTTGTCGGCAAATCTTTCCAGCAGGAGATAAGACTTTGTCCGTCGGACAATCCGACGTACACTGTCCGATGGTGCATACACACGGTCTGATTTTTCAACAACATTGTCCGATCGGACAGAATCCATGAAAAAGTCCGACCGTGTGTATGGGGCTTTAGAGGCGCCTCTCTATTCTTTTATACTCAGTTGTGACATGATGCTACTTGTATATCAAGTCAAAATGTATTAAAAAATGTTGCTTGTCTTGCAAAAAGCTCTTAAACCAAGTTGCTCTCAAACCAAGGTTTTACTGTATATTGCAGCTCACTAGTCCTTGGAGTTGTGGCTGCATTCATCTTCATTTTACAAGCTTCCTTTACTGTATTTTTACCTGCTAATCCTTTGAATAACACGTCATGTCCCTGGGTGGCTACATCACTTCTCCGCTGTACCTAAGGAGGGAGCCCTGGTTGTCCCCCTAGCCTGCTCTCCTGATTTGGACTACACATGTGTTTGTACCTCTTTATCATCATTACATGGGGGTAGAGAAATTTGTAGTTTATAGATGGTAGCTAGGAAGGAAGATATCCTTTGTGCAGCTCACAGGAAGTGACAAGGACACTGCATTTCTGATAAGAGTAACAAGTATTTTCTGTATTTGCTGAAAATGTTCTTAGCTTACAAAAAGAATCCCAATGCAGCCACCACATCTAAGGGCTGTAAACTGCAACATATTACATTTTGGTTCTTCGATTCAGTTATCCTTTAAATGTATTTTCTTAAATGCAAGCAGTGTCAATACCTGAACTTTTATGTAGTCTTGTTTTTTTTTTTTGTATGTGATTTTGTTTGAATAACTTGTTTGTATTGTTTTAATGTTGTTTGCATATGTAGCACCCTGATGTTTAGGCAGGGTTTCTAGTAAATGTACCTGCTAGGTATAGTCGCCTTGGCCAATTGATAGGGGATCAATTGATTCCACCCTAATTCTGGAATTGCTGCACTTCTCCCTTCTGTCACTAGATGGCCGGGTATCTGGTGGCATTAGATAAGACAAGGGCATTGCAATGACATATTAGGATTAGATGGGGTATCTCAGCCAATGGGCAGGGATCTTCTTGGGTCCCTTGGCCTACTGGGAGAGCCTATTTATTTGGGTGAGGTCAGGTGATCAGGGTTCTGTGCCACCTGGACAGCTGTCTGGTTGGACGCGTGTTGCATTGCCCCACTTCGAGACCAGAGCCTGAGGCCTATCCTGAGGACATCTGGCTGCTAAGCTGTCTCAGAGCCTATCCAGAAGCAAGAGAGCAGTATAGGGTTAGGACGGTTTGCAGTCCAACTAGAAGTGACGGTTCTGCCGGCCGAAGGTAGAGGGGAAGCGGTCGCCACTAAGGGACCATCCACCTTATTACCAGGAACCACTGTAAGTAGTTGAAGCAAGTACCAGAGCAGTATTCTCACCAACCGCGGACGGTGAAGAATTGGGAAACTTCAGCAGGTGTCAAGCCAGGGACCCAGCCAGCGGAGGTGACGCTTGCAGAGCAGCCTTGTGTGTCAAGCTAGGGACCGAGCAGGCCAGTGGGGTGACACTTGAGAAGTATCTTGGATGCCAAGCTAGGGACCCAGCAGGGACACGGGGGGTGACGCTTGAGGAAGATACTCAGTGAGAAGATTGGAAGAGCTCAGGTGATCCAGTGGCAGTGGATCAGCAAGTCTAGTGAGAGAGACTGGGAGCTCGGTTGAGTCATAGGATATTGTAGAGGAAGTGAAAGAGTTCATTGTAACCTTGGTTAGGAACTGTTCAAGATTGTTGCCATAGGAGACAGCGTGTCTACACATGCAGATGTGGTGTCCGGCTGGGCGCCTTTCCCTACATGGCTGTCTACCTAAAGAAGTCTCAGAGTCTGTCAATTAACATTGCAACTAATAAAGGGTATCCTGGCCCTAAACTCTCTCTCCCACAGTTCTGTTTAAGAGACAATAAATCTCTTTGCATTTAAGAAGTGTCTGATTCCCATGAATCTATCTTGCATCACACCCATCATGCCTCGTAACCCATTCTACATAAAAGGATGTTAGCTATCTCTAACTCTGGAGGTTCTCATATGACCAAAGGGGGCCAGGACTTGACTACACATAAAAAAAAAATAAAAAAAAAAGAAGTGCCTCAATTTGACTTGGTATCAACTTTTTGAAGTCCATGTACTAGGGAGCTCATACTAGGGGGTCACTAGGAGCCAATCAGTTGTGCTGTAGTTCAGGAGGCATGCTGACAGGATTAGAGAGCAAATGCCAGAGAATGAGCCTATCATCCGCTGTTTTCTCTTTTACTGCCCAGTTACAGGCTGGGAGATGGATAAGACCTGTACATTTTTACTAAACCACAGAAGGGAAGAATCAGGTCTCCACTCCTGGCAGCAGGACTGTGCTGAGTGACAGAGATATGTAAATCTTAGAACTAGATGCACAAAAATACAAATTCTTTGGCAGGTAAAACAGCCCCCTCATATGCATTTCATCTGTGCATTTAATAGTTTTCCTGTAGCTTTAATGTGACAAATGCAGGTCATGGGCCAGCTGGAAGTTGCAAAAGGTGGGGTTGGGACTACATTTGACTTTTACTGGAAAAGTCAAGATTTGCATATAACTCGGGCTGGATCTATGGATTGTTTCAACAAACCAATTCAACTAAAATGTAGCTTATACATTTGTTAATCAGTTTGCAATGTCACGGTTCGTGACAGGTGTAGTTTAAAGTAGAACTATGGGCAAAACTTTTTTTTTTTTTTCCATTTTGGATTGAGCAAGGGAGGGTTAGAACCTCAGTCAGCTTTTTTTTTCGCCATCTGTGTCCCATTGTGGAATTTCTCTTCACTTCCTGTCCCATAGCCAAACAGGAAGTGAGAGGAAATCCCTGAAAATTAAGGGAATTCTTTGGGGACCTCATAGGAAGATTTCCCCTCTATTACTTTTCTGGGGACAACTTAAAATTTGGGATTTTCTTTTACTTTTCATTTTAAATGATAATGGTAAACGGAACAAATATAGCCGGTGAGTCTCCCTAACGGGGGCACAGAAAGCAAAAAATAAATAAAAAATATAAAACGGACAGGGGTTCTAATCCCTCTCAACTCTATCCAAATCTAAAAAAAAAAAAAGTTTTGCCTTAAAAAAAAATGACTCTATACAGTCATATCTGTAGAAGTGCTAACGGTCGAGGGTAACCACAACAAAAAGCGCTAGTTGGGACAGTCATGTATGAACAAATTTTCAAAAAAGATCAATAGGATAAAACATGTGTTCATTTATTGATATCATGTTGTGAATTTGAAACAATTAAAATCTCCTTACATAGATGAACGGCTGTAAACTTGCTCCCCTTTGTGATAGTACCTTATGGAGTCAGATGTCTTGGTGAAGAAATGCTGCAATGGTGAAACCCTCATGCGTCCCTGTGAGATCCAATGAAGCGGGGGGGGGGGGGAACCCAGCACATGTGGGACCAGATGGAAGGTATGGAGCCTCGACCGAATACCTGGTGGTGGATGGCAGGATGGCACGTTGGCCGTAGGATGGAGAGGGGGCTGGAAGACAGCCGGGACAACCTCCAAAAGGAAGCCAGCAGACAGAAACACCTGAGCGTGAGGTCAAACACTCAGGGAGCCCAACTCCAAAATGAGGCTTGGAACACAGAGTGGTGGAGAGCAAGCCGAGGAGAAAGCTTGGCTGTTGTTTTGACAACGCGTTTTGGGGAATGGCCCTTTTCAAGTCATGTGACTTGAACAGCCAATGGGATTTAAATAGGAGTGGACAGCGGGAAGGATCACATTTTTAAAAGGAACCATAACTGGTTTCTCCACCGCAGCAAAACCTCCATTATTACAAAGTAAAAATAAATAACCTAGTGAAACTAACTCAATATACAAATACTGGAAGACACTGGAACAACGATTGGATGCAAAACAAACAAAAAAACAAATGATTAATTGAGAGATGAAAATACATAAACATAATAATGAAAATAAAATATATGTATATATGGGAGGGTATGGAGTCACAGTTGGAGGAGTTATTTGTTAAACTTAACAATAATGAAAGGGTAATCGAGTTCACATACCATGCATGTCAAAAAGAAATTACATTTTTTGGACCTGACTATATCCAAAAGAGGGGAAACCTTTAATACTATTATGTATTTTAGGTGACGAATAGAAGTTGACTTTATACACCTGGACATTTGCCAATATGACTCCTGACTTAAATCAGTACCCAGGAGTCAATTCATAAAAATGAGATGCAACTGTACAGAGTTAAATGACTACAAGGTTCAATCACAGATCTTAAAGGGTAGACTTGTAGAACAGGGATACGTGGCGGAAACCCTAGAGGATATGATTGAACAAGTGAGGACAATTGAGAGAGCAAGCCCTTTAGAAGAGAGGAGTAGAAAGGCAGATAAAAAGGAACTGAAAAGGTTTTGCCCTTATCACTACATTTTCTACCCAACATTATCAGATAAAAAACATCATACGTAAACATTGGTATATATTGGGCAATGACCGTATTATTAAGACTTTTCTCCCTCCTAAACCTCAAGTTATTATTTAGGGGTGTCCCCTCTTTTAGAGATAAAATCGCGCACAACAAAAAAAATGGCTTTCTTCCAAAACCTAACAGGGTACCATCAATGTAGAAAACAAGAGTAAGAAAAGAAAAACTTATCAGTTTATATCAACTAGCACATCAGTTGAGCACAATATAGAACCATTTATTACCTGCTCCTCAGTGGGAGTAGTTTATTTGTTACAATGCCCTTGCGGACTGCAATACGTGGGTAGGACCAAATGCACTAAGCAGATACGCTTGGGGAACACATTACTAATATTAGAAATGGGTTCAAACATCATTTAGTACCGAAACACTATGCTACACATCATAACAGGGACCCTGCCAATGCCCTATTTATTGGAATTGATAAATTCAGTTCGCATTAGAGGGGCAGTGCTTACATTAGAGGGTTGCCCAGGTTAGAAATGGCTTGGATCCATAAGATACAGTGTTATACTCCCTTTGGTCTTAATATTGATGTGGATTTTATTGCGTTTATAGATAATTCTTAAAAAATATTGGCATTGTAAACTCAATTTGGACTTTGAATGACAGTGAACTACAAATTGCTCATTATTAGAACTAAATCCCCTCTGAACAAATATTTTAAGTATGCGATTTCTCATAGTAATGTTTCTTCAAAATTTTTTCCCCAATAGGGGTGACTAAAATTAAATACTAACATGTGGTTGCACACACTGCCAAAATGCATATTAGTAATGTTTTGATTTTTTATATTTTATGTGTTTTTTTAATTGCAACCAGCAATTTTCTGAGTCTCGAAAATTTTAGATGTGGATTCCAGTCCGCTCTAGTATCCAAACATTGTTCGTTTGGGGCACAGTTGGTGCGTGTTGAGTGATGTCACCATCACGATTTACTACATTTTAATTATAAGTGTCTCCATAAATAAGATCCTTTTACTCTGACATAAGTGGCAGGATCGGGTTAAAACAAACACTTGTATATAATATATAAAAAAGACAGAGAGGATCCACTAGGTTATACAGCACCTCATCCCTAGATATTAGAGTATAAACAAAAAAAGGGAGATGAAAGAGGGATTATAGCGGTTCGAGATATTGGTATAGAATGGTCGGGGTTGACTCACAACTCAAGGCTCAATCAAGTTTTTTTATACAAAATAATTTTATTACATATAAATACAATCATATAATAGACAATTCATGAAGGAGAGACAAAATTGTTTGATAAGCTTAGACAGTACTGGATCTACTCAAGTTTGACAATCATTGCTGGTTAAGTTAATCTGAGTAGCACAAGGTCGTTTAACAAAAAAGCACAACAGAACAGAGTATTAATCAGTTGGAGGATATACATAAACTTAGAGAATAGTTCATGGTTACTGTGAGTAGAATAACCTGGAGTAGATTAGGCAGGCCTTAATAGATGGTTCCGACATGTTTCGCCATAACAATGGCTTCCTCAGGGTAGGGCTACTGAATGGGGTAAGTATATCTAATGTGAAGAAATTGGAATAATTAATTAAGATTTCTAGCAAAGTAGATAGTTCTAGCCCGGTTATCAAGGAGTTTAGTAAGGACAGACGGGGAAAAACCCAATGAATGAATCCCGGGGAGGGCCACCCCCACCTCCAGCTCCCCAAAGATGGAAATCGGGGAGGCCCCTTAGCTCAGTTAAGACTTACCCAAGTTGGTAGAGCGTGGTAAAAAAGTCAGATACAGAGTCGGGTTATGGAGTGGAGTAGTCCAGTGGGGGGCCTTCAATGCATAGCAGAAGGTGAGTCAGGCCTGGCCAAAAAGGATTTTTAGTCAGAAGGATATATAAATGAGAAAATTTGTTGTATTTGTATAAGATAATATTACAATGTTGTTAGTCCATGCTAAGATAGTCCATGGACATATAACCAAACACTGTATAAGGCGGACATATGTCTCATATATTTACTTACTTAGACAAATTATTTCTTAAAACAAAATAAAGAAATTGAAAGGACCTGGAGGGGTGGAGATGGTCAGAGCGGGAGGCACCTGTAATAGAGCAATGGGAATAAAGATTAAAATTGGGGCAAAATTAAATAGATTAAGTTTCATTAAATGTAAGGGATTGCATACCTGTTTGGATCTGTAGTTCTAACTAGCATCAGTAAAATAAGGCATAAGTGGGCACCCTTAAAATAAAGGGGTGATATCCACAAAGGGCAAGGAAATCCCTATTAGATGAAAAAAGGATAAGAGTAAGTTTTAAATGGGTTCGGCAGGAAGACAGTTTCAAAGTCAAAAAGAAGGAGATTGCTTACTTGAAACACAGAGCGTGAGATGCGTCAGGTGCCTCCGAGGTCCAGTGATGGACTGAATATTGTGCTGGCTTATAACTGACCTTCCAGATTGAGGAGGCGTGGGGAACGCCCCTCAATCAGCAGACAGGTGAACCACTGCGCAGGCGCATCCCCAGCGCATCGGTCAGGTGCCTACAAAGGCCATAATGCCTGGCGGTGCGCGTGAGGGTGACGTGATGACGTAGTTGTCAAAGAGCGCCGATTCGCTACAGGGGCTGGGTTGGGCGGGCTTCGTGGGAGAAGAACCGCCCTTGGGTGTCCATACTAGTGCATAGAGGCATGATCCAAATAGACAAACAACCAGACCATAAGGCGGCCGTGTCTGGGATACCATTAATGGGAATTGATAGTGGAGTCATAAGAAAGAGGGAGGGGGAATTGGACGGGAAGGTGGGGGTGGAGACATCCCTCGGGATTAGAAGTTCAGAGGGTCCCCAGTCCTATCCCAAAAACACCATCCGGGAGGGCATAAGGGAAAGAAAAAAATAAAAAAATAATGATCATAAAAAAATATACAATGGGAATAGTGATAGCAATTTTCAGGATTTTTAGAAATTTATACAGACATATTACACATAAAAACATTGTGTGGAATGACTCATACACTTGAAGGATTGACGTAATTAAATATCGATCAAAAAACTTGTGCTTTGGGTCAATTTGAACTATCAGGTTACTCAGTACAACAAGGGGCATTTCAGCATAGTTAATACATATTAATCTTGGTAAAGGTGTCAATTTCATTCCCATACAGTATGATTCAAAAGGATATTGAGTGTGTCAAAGTTTATAATAGACGTTGAGAATATATTTTCATTTGGTTTGATTGGATTGGGGGAGGAGCTGGGCTTCAGCGCATGTGGGAAGAGGTTCAGCGAGCAAGGATGGGGAGGGGCAAAAGGAATGGGGGAGAATGGGATTGGGGGGGAAGGAAATGGAATGGGAGGGGAGAGGAGGAGAATGGGAGGGAAAGAAAATAGGATAAGAAAAAAAAGGGAGTGATAAGGGGAAGTATGAGTAAGGGAAGGGACAAGAGGGAAAAAAAAGGGGGAGGAAGGAAGGGGGGGAGGGAGAGGGAAAGAGGGAGAAGGGAAGAGAAAGGGGGGGGGAAAGAAAAGGGAGAGGGAAGAGGGGGAAGGGAAGGAATTGGAGGGGAAGGAGAGACAGAGGAGGGAAAGCAGGGGGGAAATGGGGGAAGGGGAAGAGGGGAGGGGGGGACTTATGTAAATACCAGAAATGATAAGACATGTGTAAAGTCGTACATATAAGGGCGTATGAAAGTAGTTCAGTTATAGAAATGATTTAAAACTAATGTATTCATTCATACCGGGGTGCCTGGTAGCATCTAAGGTATATATCCACCTGGTCTCGAGTTGGAGCAGGCGGGTATCAATGTCCCCTCCACGTACATTAGAGGGTATATGTTCTAAAGCAGAAAATAAAATTGCAGTAGCATCAAAGTTATGTTTTTGGGCAATATGACGATTCACTGCTGTCGATATTTTCTTTTTAGATAGGGGCTTGATATGATCCTGTATACGAATAGAGAAGGCTCTCTTAGTTTTGCCGACATAGAAGCCTCCACATCGGCAGGTAGCTAGATAGATAACTCCTATGGTGTTACATGTGACCCGATGTTTGGGTTTGTGTACATTGCCGTTAGGTAGTAAGGTGATGTTGGAGTTGGATAGAAAGGCACAGGATTTACAATGGCCGCAAGAAAAAGTGCCTGGGTAAGCAATTTCTGTGTCATTGGGAACATAAAAATGACTTGAGGTTAGTTTTTCATTTAGAGAGGGGGGTCGCCGGTAAGTGATTTCCGGATATGTTTTCACATATTGGCCAACTATTGGATCAGTGGAGAGAAGGGGGCCAACATTTTTTCAAGGTATCCCTAATTTGAGTGAATTGGTTTGAATATTGAGTAATAAGGCGCACAGGTTGCATAGGTTGAAGATTTTTATCTTTAAAGATTAATTCCTTTCTCTCTAAACGTTTAACTCTATTAAATGATTCTTTGAGTAAATTGTGGCTGTAGCCTCTTTGTCTTAATCTGAGATAGAGTTGATGCGAGGATTGGTAGAAATCTTTATCATTAGTGCAATTTCTTCTTATGCGTAAATATTGACTGTAGGGTATACTCTTTAAAAGGGTTTTGGGATGAGAACTGGATGCATGCAATATGGTATTGCCGGCCGAGATTTTTCTATATAGGGAGGAATATAATTTTCCTTCATTGTCGATGGTTATAGTAAGGTCAAGGAAAGTAATCATTTGTTGGCTGCAGTCCAGGGTAAATTTTAAGTTGTATGTATTGATAGATATTTTTTCGAAAAATTGTTGTAGGTCCGTATAGGTACCGGTCAAAAAAATCAGGATATCATCGATGTATCTTAACCATGAGAATATATATTGGGTATAGCAATTCATCTCAGGATGTGATAATATTTCCTTTTCCCACCCCCCCATATACAGATTGGCGTAGGAAGGGGCACATTTGGTGCCCATTGCTACGCCCTGTATCTGGAGGTAGTGGGAAGGGCCAAAAGTAAAATAGTTTTTAGTTAGAATGAACTGAAGTAGTGATAATACAAATTTGTTATAGGGTTGTATATAACCTAACTTAGTTTTGAGATTAGATATTGACAGTTTACATCCATCTACTTTTATTGGTAGCATTCTTCCTAAATCTATAGACCATAATGTACATGGACATGTGGATACTGTTTATTTTAACTTCGGCACACATGCATCCTATTGTGTCCCCACTAGGAGTCGTTGTACCTCAGTCATAAGTGTCTCCATGAGTCTGATCGCTCTTGGTTCCGGCCATATGAATGGATTTGGCAGATTATATGTACTAGTATGTGACCAGAGGCTGCATTATGTATCTAGGGGTATCCTTTTGTATGTCACGCGCTTGCTCTTATTGATCGGGTGTGTGTCATTTGAGGCGATTCTGGCCACTAATTTTATACATTATATATTCGAGTCTCAATTCAATGTCTTACACACTGTGTTTACAGGGAACATTCCTTTCACTAGAGGCCGCTGTTGTACTAATATGTAGGTGTACCCGGTAAGTAGATTTTACTCACTTCCGGGTCCTATGCACCAATTTTACTTTTTAAGGAGTTGGTTTTTAGAAAATAATTAATTTTTTTCCTATTAGGGGTTGATGTTACACTTTAATGTAGGTGTACCCGGGTTAAAAATGTCACTAATTTCCGGGTTCCGCAGAGTATTTCCTAAATACAAATAGGATGTAAAAATCTGGAAAATGCCGGGGTGTCACCAAGGACGGCAATATAACTCTTTAATGAGTGCACTGCCTGTGATGATGCCTATCAGTGGGAAAATGTAATTTAAATTATTGATGTTCGTCCCTTAACACCTACCAACAACTTTATGATAATTTGTTTTTGCTCTTCTGTTCAAGGTTACAGTTAGTTACCCCCTTCCGATTCCGAGAGCTAAATCGGGATTGGTCCAAAGCACTTTTTTGCTTAATGAAATTGCGTGGGTAATATATAAAATTTTTTAATAATTTTTATTTGGCGTTTTTAAATTGTTCTATTCATTCGGGACATTTGCCCACTTTCAAAATGGCGGATTAGAATCGATGTCCTCCAAATCTCAAAATGAGGTGTGTTTTTTCTGTTGATGGATATATGAAGCGGTGAATCAGCACACCGCCCGTGCCCCAGGACGTCGTCAAGTGTGACGAAACACGTAGGGAGGAGCGACGTGCTGACGTCACCACGATACATTGAAGTCCCAAACCATGGGCTGTTACCGAGAGCCAGCCGGCTTGGTTTTTTTAACTTTGCATACGATGCTTTTATAAAATGTAAGTGCAATACCTCTTTATACTTTTTGTGAAATAAACTTATTTATGGTTTTACACTATGGGAGCTGTTTATCTTTATTTTTTTGGAATACATCTGCTGTAACCTTCCTATATGAGCCATAAAACCCTGTGAAGATGCTGGGACCCCTGCTGTGTGTAAATCAAAGGCCCGGGCTGGGCATCAAGCCACAGGCGTGTATGATCTCCTATAATTAAGAAATCCACAGGAGGCGGTAAGCGACAGTTTATGTGGAGGTGGAAGGCCGATTTCTTTCTCTTATCACCATTCTTGGGTGTTTGTTGTAATATCTGCACAGTGGAGAATAACCATCAACCTTTATGGACTGATTATTATTCACTATGTGATCATTGCTTATTTCACTTTATTGTTTGATTTAAATAAGGTTTTAGCACCTATTTTACATTATTTATTTACAGTGCGACTTGGTATTTAGAAATTGTTTATTGATGTGCGTGTCTCACAGAAGTCGCAGCGGTTCACATTCACCATTTTTGCACGTAATTGTTTATTTGGTGTCACTTAGCTTTCTAGGATAGCGCAGTAATTATATACTATATACATGTAAAGAATTATATAAAAATATATTCAATTTAAAAATGTGATACTTCCTGCTGTCCACTCCTATTTAAATCCCATTGGTTGTTCATGTCACATGACTTGAAAAAGGGCCATGCCCCGAAACACTTTATCAAGACAACAGCCAAGCTTTCTCCTTGCTCTCCTTGGCTTGCTCTCCACCACTCTGTGTTCCAAGCCTTATTTTGGAGTTGGGCTCTCCAAATGTTTGATGTCATGCTCGGGTGTTTCCGTCTGCTGGCTTCCTTTGGAGGTTGTCCCGGCTGTCTTCCGGCCCCCTCTCTGTCCCATGCCTAATGTGTCGTCCTGCCATCCTTTACCGGGGATTCGGTCAATGCTCCATACATTCCATCTGGTCCCACACGTGCTGGGTTCCCCCTCCCCCCCACTTCAGTGGATCTCCCAGGGACGCATTAGGGGTTTCACCATCGCAGCATTTGTTCAGCAAGCCTACCTACCACTGACTGCCTCCATAAGGTACTATCACAGAGGGGAGCAAGTTTACAGCAAAACAGCTATGCGAGGAGACTTTAATCGTTTCAAATTCACAACATGGTATCAATAAATTAACACAAGTTTTATCCTATTGATCTTTTCTGAAAATGTGTCCATACATGACTGTCCCAACTAGCGCTTTTTGTTGTGGTTACCCTTGACTGTTTGCATTTGTATCCACACCTCCCCTGGTGTGCTCATCCACACAGCTGCTTATGGGGCACAAGTAGGACTTTTAAATGGGACATGTATAACATGGGAACCAGTTTCCTGGCGCCAGACTTTGTTGTTTGAATATCTGTAGAAGAGTGTACCTATTTACATTTTCCTCTGTGTCCACACTGCTGAAGGCTGCTCAGGTCCTGAGAAATGCCCCATGATTTCAACTGGGAAACCAACATTTATAGGTGTGTTGGTCCCATAGCTTCTCTACGGCTCTCACGGATTCCTCCTGCTGACCCCCATGTCATTAAAGAAGGTAATAGTGGTCAGCAGGAGGAACCTGTGAGACCTGGGGGGACCCTGGAGATCAACACTAACGGAAAAGTGAGTTTCCCAGCAAACTTTAGGGGGCTATTCCTCAGAATGGGAGCAATGTCAGTGATCGTTTTACAGGTATGCCTTATTAGGAGTAACATTTTTAGAATGACAGGGTCACTTAAAAAAAGGTGTGCACATCCTATGTGGCTAAGGCACAATGCTAAAAATCAATCCCATAAAATACAAATTGATGAAAATCATTAAAACGGAACTACATATTGCAAAAGACTGTTTGGGTCATATAAAGGCAGAATGAGCCAACATGCTTCAGTGGCACGTTTACCACAAAAGGTTTAAGAATTTAATTAATTGCCCCCAAAGAGCCTTGTTAGAACTGAGACTAAAATCCCTTGTACAATATTGATACATCTGGGAGAAGAATGAAGCGAAGAACGAAGCGAATAATTGCATTTTTTGGCTATTTCTAAGTACTGATGGAAAGAAAACGTGTAAGGGTTGAAACGTGAGCTGTTGTGTTTCATTTGTAAAACGTTGTATAGAAAAGAAGAAAAAAAAATAAAAAATTATTGTATTTGCATATTGACCTGTGTTCATTCACGTTATTAAAAGATCTCACATGGTGAATACAAATACGTGCTTTGTTTCCAATCTGCAAAGTTAAAAACATGTATATATGGAGTATAATTCCAGATGTGCTCCCAAGCTGTATTCATACAATGCTTTATTTTTTACCACCTTGCAACATGTTTGTCGGCTGCTCGGGTTACAGGTACACATGCGGAATACAAAGAAAAACACTGGTAAAAGGATCTGAGAAATACGCTTGTATCGTTGCATTTTCTGTTTATAAGATTCTCCTGGAGGAAAGGTAAATTCTTAAACCAGCCTGGTTTATTCAATAAAACGATACAGAGATGCAATGATTATGCACAAGTTGTAGGGCACTGACTCATAGTAAATTTTAGATTTCAATTTATCCTAGTTAGACGATCGAAAGAAGATTGCTTAGTATACATTATTAATCTCACTACACATTGCTGGTTACCATGACAGCTGTACCTTTATATACAGTGAATCCAGAAAGTATTCACCCCCCTTTATTTTTGACGCATTTTGTTATGTTACAGCCTTAATCCAAAAAAAAGAGTAAATTCATTATTTTCCTCAAAATTCTACAAACAATACCCAATAATGACAACGTGAAAGAAGTTTGTTTGAAATGACATGTACATAAATATTCACAGCCTTTGCTCAATACTTTGTCGAAGCACCTTTGGCACCACTTACAGCCTCAAGTCTTTTTGAGTATGATGCTACAAGCTTGGCACACCTATTTTTGGGCAGATTCTCCCATTACTATTTGCAGGACCTCACAAGCTCCATCAGGTTGGATGTGGAGCGTTGGGGCACAGCTATTTTCAGATCTCTCAGAGATGTTCAATCGGGTTCAGGTCGGGGCTCTGGCTGGGCTACTCAAGGACATTCACAGAGTTGTCCTGTAGCCACTTCTTTGTTATCTTCACTGTGTGCTTAGGTCATTGTCCTGTTGAAAGATGAACCCTTATTCCGGTCTAAGGTCCAGAGCGCTCTGGAGCGGGTTTTCATCAAGAATGTCTCTGTACATTGCTGCATTGATCTTTACCTCAATCCTGACTAGTCTTCCAGTTCCTGCCACTGAAAAACATCCCCACAGCATGATGCTGCCACCACCACCATGCTTCATTGTAGGGATGGTATTGGCCAGGTGATGAGCGGTGCCTGGTTTCCTCCAGACATGATGCTTGCCATTCCGGCCAAAGAGTTCAATCTTTGTTTCATAAGACCAGAGAATTTTGTTTCTCATGGTCTGAGAGTCCTTCAGGTGCCTTTTGGCAAACTCCAGGTGGGCTGTCATGTGCCTTTTACTGAGAAGTGGCTTCCATCTGGCCACTCTACCATACAGGCCTGATTGGTGGAGTGCTGCAGAGATGTTGGTTGTTCTTCTGGAAGGTTCTCCTCTTTCCACAGATAAACGCTGGAGCTTTGTCAGAGTGACCACTGGGTTCGTGGTCACCTCCCTGGCTAAGGCCCTTTTCCCCCGATCGCGCAGTTTGGCTGGGCGGTCCGCTCTAGGAAGAATTCTGGTGGTTCTTAACTTCCTCCATTTATGGATGATGGAGGCCACTGTGCTCATTGGGACCTTTAATGCTGCAGACATTTTTCTGAACCCTTCCCCAGATCTGTGCCTCAATACAATCCTGTCTCGCAGGTCAACAGACAATTTCTTGGACTTCATGGCTTGATTTGTGCTCTGACATGCACTATTAACTGTGGGACCTTATATAGACAGGTGTATGCCTTTTCAAATTATATCCGATCAACTGAATTTACCAGAGGTGGACTCCAATCAAGTTGTAGAAACATCTCAATTACGATCAGTGGAAACAGGATGCACCAAAGTTTAATTTTGAGTGTCATGGCAAAGGCTGTGAATACATACTCTTTTGCAAAGATTTCAAACTAACTTCTTTCACGTTGTCATTGTGGGGTACTGTTTGTAGAATTTTGAGGAAAATAATGAATTTAATCGATTTTAAAATAAGGATGCAACAACAAAATGTGGAAAAGGTGAAGCGCTGCGAATACTTACCGGATGCACTGTAAATGTGTGCTCACCCCCCCCCCCCCCACACACATCCCTCTCAAGCTAACTGCCCAAACCCTCAGTCCAACTAATTATCTTATCTTTTGAAGTGCACTGCATTAGCCTTTTTTTTCCAGTTTGTCTGAGGATTGCAGTAACTTACCAGCCTCCCGGCCCAGTGTCGTGCCTTCTCGATGACTTCTCCACATGGCTACCCCAATTTCTCTCCTCTGAAGTACCAGCCATCATCCTCAGTTACTAACATTTAACACATCAGCCACTTCTCAACTACTCAACTTAACCTCCTCTTTTAACCTAACACAATGGACACAAACCACCACACAAGCAACCTCTCCAACACCCCTTTTCCCTTCTGCGATAACAACCTCAGTTTCAGATTCTCCTGGTCTCCTACATCCCACGCCGCCAACCTGCAAACAGTTTACTGCAGGAAATTTCCTCACCTCAACCCCTCCCTTCTTCATTCTGCTACTGACTGCCTTTATGATAAAAATCGCACCCCTGTCCAGCCCAGACCTGGCCACTTCCATCTACAATAACATACAGTCATCCTCCCTAGAAATACTCACTTCTCTCTCTACATGCAGAACCAGGCCTCGCCTGCTACAACCCTGGCAAACAGACTACACCCGAAGTCTCAAGAGATGCAGCCATGCTCTTAAATGAGTGTGACGTAAAACGAAATCCCTGCAAAATTTCACCCTCTACATACCTGCCTTTGTCAAATACAACTCCTGCCTCCACACTGCCAAACAAACCTACTACATCACTCTCATCAAAACCCTCTCATCCAAACCTTGTCAACTTTTTTCTCCCCTATATTCCTTACTTAATCCCCCACTGCCTCCACCCACCAACTTACTTACTGCCCAGGAGATTGCCAATCATTTAAAAAAACAAAATCGACACAATTTGTAATGGGATATCCAGCATCCAGCTTCGTCACCCAACAAACACACCAGGTCCAACACCACACTCAATACTTTCCACCTTTAACCCGGTTACCATTGAGAAAGTTGCCAAACTCCTTTCCATGGCCCATCTCAGTTACTGCTCTATCGTAAACTCTCTAACCCACATCTTCAACCTCTCGCTCTCCTCCGGCATCTCCCTGCTTCTGTTTGCCTTCAAGCTTCTTTAACGCCTTGTCCACAACGAGTTGCTACCTCACTGACAACAGCCTTCTTGACCCCCTACAGTCTGGCTTCCGCCCACAACATTCCACTGAAACTGCCCTACTAAAACTAATGAACGACCTACTAACTAAAACCAACGGGCAGTACTCCATACTCATACTCTTCTACCTTTCTGCTGCCTTTATCACAGCTGACCACCCACTCCTCCTCAAACTCCACTCCCTTGGCCTCTGTCACTCTGCACTTTTCTGAGATTCTCCTCCTTCCTATCTCAGTGCACTTTCAGTGTCACATACAATACCATGTCCTCTGATCCTCTATGTTAGGGTACCCCAAGGCTCTGTCCGTGGGCCCCTCCTATTCTCTCTTTATACCTTTTCCTTGGGCCAGTTAATAACCTCCCATGGCTCCCAATACCTCCTATATGCTGACAACACCCAGATCTATCTCTCGACTGCTCAACTCACCCCCTCAATCTCACCTATCACAAACTTACTGAGCGACATATCAGCATGGATGTCAAACCACTTCCTCAAACTCAATCTTTCTAAAACTGAGCTTGTAATATTTCCTCCTCCTCAATCCCCTCTCCACAACTTTACCATTGAGATTAACGGCACAACTATTGGTCCCGCCACACACGCCAGGGGGCTGGGTGTAATCCTAGACTCTGACCTCTCCTTCAGCCCTGACATGCAATCACTGGCTAAATCTTGCCACCTTAACCTCTGCAACATTTCTAGAATTCGCCACTTCCTAACGACACCAGGAAAAAAAACAAAAAAAACGTATCAACGCCTTAGCTTATTTCCCGCCTTGACCCCTGCAACTCCCTCCTCACTGGCCTACCTTTACTTCAGTCTATTATGAATGCTGCTGCTAGACTAATACACCTTGCTAACCGATCCATGACTGCTGCTCCTCTCTGCCTCTTCACTGGCTTCCCCTACCCCACCATATAAAATTCAAAATACTAACCACAACATACAAGTCCCCCAAAACATCGTCCTCAGCTACATCACCAACCTCATCTGCAGATATCACCCAAATCATCCTCTACACTTCTCCCAGGACCTCCTGCTCTCTAGCTCCCTTGTTACCTCCTCCTATGCTCACCTCCAGGACTTCTCCAGAGCCTCTCCCATCCTCTGGACCTCCCTGCCCCAGTATGTCCGGTTAACTCCTTCCCTGTCCTCATTTATGCGATCACTAAAAAAACGCACTTATTCAGGGAAGCCTACCCCACCCCCACCTAAGAACTCTACCCAAGTCAGCTCCATCAGATCACCCCCTGCAGCTATTACCTTTTTTTTACCACCTTCCCCTCCCTTTAGATTGTATGCTCCATGAGCAGGGCCCCCAAATTCCTTCTGTATTGAACTGTATTGTAATTGTACTGTCCCCATTTATATTGTACAGCACTGCATAAACTGTTGGCGCCAAGTAAATCCTGTTTAATAATAATAATCTTAGTTCTAGAACCATAGCCTCCTCTGGTATTTACATTTTGTTCTAATAAAAATTGTGACTCTGAGTCCCAATTGACTTGAATTAAGCCAAATACTGAAGATGTTATCAACATATATTCCCATTCAAGCAAGTGGGGACTCCGTGAACTGGCGTGGCCAGAGCTGAATTTTTTTTGACAGGACCTCTCACTTCATGTTGTGTCTACAGGTCAGGAAGTGAAAGGAAATCTCTCAAATGGAACACCAATGACAAAAATTTGTCATGTGATAGACACAGTGTTCTGTCTATCACACGAGCTGGTCTAAGAGGAGGGGGTGACTTGTCATAGCGCGGCCGTACATGATTTCACAATCAGCTCCGTGACACAGCGGGAGATGCCCGATGTGCATAATCCACGCACTAAGGCTACAGCGATGGTGAGGCTTGAATGAGGGGACAGTAAGGCTGCAATGAGGGCAATTAGATGGGCACAGTAAGGCTGCAATGAGGGCACGGTAAGGCTGCAATGAGGGCACAGTAAGATGGCAAATATGGGCACAGTAAGGCGGCAATGATGGGCATGTGAAGCTGCAATGATGGGCACAGTAAGACTGCAACGATGGTGAGGCTGCAATGAGGGCAGGGTAAGGCGGCAATGATGGGCACAGAAAGGCTGCAATGAGGGCACGGTGAGGCTGCAATGAAGGCACAGTAAGGCGGCAATGATGGGACAGTAAGGCTGCAATGAGGGCATGGTAAGGTGGCAATGATGGACACTGTAAGGCTGCAATGATGGGCACAGTAAAGCTGCAATGATGGCACAGTAAGGCGGCAATGATGGGCATGTGAGGCTGCAATGATGAGCACAGTAAGGCTGCAATGAGGGCACAGTGAGACTGCAATGAGGGCACAGTAAGGCGGAAATGATGGGCACGATGAGGCTGCAATGAGGGATCAGTAAGGCGGCAATGAGATGGGTACAGTAAGACTGCAACGAGGGCATGGTGAGGCTCCAATGAAAGCATGGTGAGGCTGAAATGAGGGCACAGTAAGGCGGCAATGATGGTCACAGTAAGGCTACAATGAGGGCATGGTGAGGCTGCAATGATGGGCACAGTAAGACAGCAATGATGGGCACGGTGAAGCTGCAATGATGGGCACAGTAAGGCTGCAACGATGGTGAGGCTGCAATGAGGGCGCGGTAAGGCGGCAATGATGGGCACGGTGAGGCGGCAATGATGCGCACAGTGAGGCAGCAATGATGGGCATGTGAGGCTGCAATGATGGGCACGCTGAGGCTGCAATGATGGGAACGGTGAGGCGGCAATTATGGGAACAGTGAGACGGCAATGATGGGCAGAGTAAGGCAGCAATGATGGGCACAGTGAGGCTGCATGGACTGGCACAGAGGCTGCGTTGTAGGGGCACAGTAAGGTTGCATTTGATGGGCACTAGTGAGGCTGCATTGATCTCTTGTACCATGTCTTCAGTCTCTGACCATATCCTGTATCATGTCTACATTCTCTTAACATCTTTAGTACCATGTACTCAGTCTCTAACCATCTCCTGTAATATGCCTGCAGCATCTGACATCTCCTGTACCATGTTCCCCACAGCCTCTGACCATCTCCTGTACTATGCCTGCAGCCTCCGACCATCTCCTTTAATATGCCCACAGCCTCTGACCATCTCCTGTAATATGCCCGCAGCCTCTGACCATCTCCTGTACTATGACCGCAGCCTCTTACCATCTCCTGTACTGTGATTGCAGCCTCTGACCATCTCTGGTGTTATATCATGTCTGCAGTCTCCTGAGGTAGTCTGGAGGGGAGTCAAGAGTGGGAACTCCACTGGGATGGGGGTCATGGAAGAAGTCAGACATGTTTGGACTGTGGATTGGAGACTATAGGAAAACCAGAGCCACCAAACTGGAGCCGGCTGACTGATCCCTGCAGAGGAGGTCAGTGACAGCACCGCCGGGCCAGTCTGAGGGGAGTCACTGATGTAAGGGGGGCATGAATACAATAATGTAAGGGGGCACCGATATAAAGGTTTTCCCCCTATATCAGTAACCCCCCCTCTTACCTTAGTGTATTTTCTGCAGAAGGTGGTCTCTGGTCACCAGAGTCCCCCTCCCCCCTCACATTCCCAGAGTCCCAGGTGTCCCCCTTGATGATTGCTTCACTTTTAACTGAAATTTGCCGATATATATTTTATATATTCCTAGCCCAATGTGCTTTCATATCTGTCTTATCTATATACTGTATAATACGCTCTTCAAATGTGCTTTAAAATGCATGGTTTTCCCTTTCATGAACTACTAAATAATGACATTGGGCTGGTATAATAATGCTATGGGGCTGGTATGAAATTATTTCCAGGGCTGGTTTTTATTCCCAGTCCGGCCCTGAATATGTCACAGGAGAAGATGTGAGTGGGGATGGATGGATAACGGCTCAGATTGTGGTGCAGCAGGACTCATCAGGTCTGGGAATCCTCAATAACATGTAGAAAACAAAAGTGGCCTCAGCGCAAACATTAATATTAGCATATAGTATTTATTAAAAGCATAAAAGCACACTTACATACTGAATGGGCTGCAAAACTATGAAGATGGTGAAGAGCAGCACAGCTGGCCAGCACAAACCTCTGTCATGCACAGATTCCAGGACCGCCAGAACGGGCAGACAACATCTTCAGGCCAACTACATCAAAGTGGCACCTATCGAGGATGAAAAGGGGGCATGTACAATGTGTTTCAGAGGACCTGCCTCCTTTTTCAAGTAAGGGGTGATCATTTATCTTTAGGCTTATGGAGCAGGGCAGGGAAGGCCACTGGCGATACCTCCAAACTTCTGTAGGTGGTCCTTAGACATTAGAAATCAGTCAGTGTGCAGGGGCTTCATAAACTTGCAAGGCTGGCTCTCTTGACTTGGCAAGTTTATTAAAATACAGCAAAGAGAGTAAAGAACCCTTGAAAATGAGATCAGTGCTGAAGAATGGGGACTGTTGTCTTGTATCAATAGAGTAACTTTAGGGTATTGGCATAAAAGTGTACCGGGTAAATCTCTTCCCTCTCAAGGTGACCTAAAATGAATCACCTTTTTTAAACAATATTTTTATTTTTATTTTACCAACTTTGATAAACAGTCCAGTTAACAATGAATTAGTTAAGTGTCACGAGAATCCTGGCCAATTTATCTGTCATTGTACACCAGATAATTTAAACAGGAACGGATATCTTGACAGCTGCCTAGAAATTGATGTTACAGCACTGGCTTGATAATATTGTTCTGCAAATAGAAGCAGTTATCAGGATCTCTAATAGGATAAATTAAAAAAAAAAGATTATAGCCGTGTTGGAAGTACATGTATTAATACTGTCAAACAAATAATTTTCATGGATTGAGAGAGGCTTTCATGTACTTCTTATGTATTTGCAATTGCGTTAAAATTTTTTTTTTAAACATTATGATATTCGCATATTAACAGACTTAATGCATACAGTATATAAACCCAAGAACAATATATAGCTTATAGTGTAGCTTACCATCCCTAAATGTGGATCCTGCATTATTTTTGCTGTCAGTGATCATGCCAGTAACAAACTTCTCACTCAGCATCCTATTTGCGACTGTGTAGCCATTTCCAATTATAAATCCACCTCCTTCCATCATTACAGCCAAGGATTTTTGTTAGAGGTACAATATCAGTCTTTGGGGGAAATAAACAACCCAGACTGTTTAAGTCCATGAAGATTGGCAAGCATGAGCTATCTGGAACATTTACATGGCACCCCATAGACATGTGATTATTACCTGATTAACCCAAAACCAGGCAGATTGAGCAATGGTTATTTCATTGCAAATATCTAAGTGATGAATAGATTTGTTTGATCTCCACAGAGTTCCAAAGGCTTTCGGCCACCTGTAGAACACCTGTGCCAGTAAATAAGCACCTAAACAATGGACAATTTTCTTTCCTTTCATTTTGGTATATTTATGTAGCATTTATGGTCTAATGGTCATGATCTTGAAACCCTTCATTTAAGGTTATAACTGTGGTAAAAGATGGCTAAGTGGATATTGATGAGTAAATAGGCTAATTGCTGGTTACGGTTTTAGGCTTGGTAAGCAGGCAGGGATCCTAGGACAGCCACTTCAGCTATTTCAGAATGTGAGACATACAAAATGTATGGTAATAAAGACCGGCAGCCATAACATGGAGGCTACAGAGCAATGTCTCTCAACTCCTTATAAAAAATATACTATTCCCTACATGAAAACCAGTGTTTACTGAGTACTCCCTGGTGTCACTCACCTACTTTCAAGTACCCATAGATATGGATACATTTATTACCAGTACCCCTTCTGTCTATATTCTGTGCAGGTTTTCTAAACAATCCTATATTTAAAAAAAACGGGACTCGACAAATCCCAGGCGCCAGGTCGCCATGGCGACTAGAAATTGGACCAGGTGTAAGCAGCGTCAATGACCACAGGCCCTGTCTACACTAGCAGCTTTTCATCTGCCACCTGGCTGCAATCCATGTCCCACCACGTTTCGTTCCAGCCAGACTGAATGCACAGCCGGACGGCGCCACTGTTAGAAATCCCTGAACAGAGTGCGGGTCTTCTCCCGGCCATGCCTGCCCCCAACCAACCTCACCACCTCTCCGCTAGGGCCCTGCTTCTCCTCCCCACCACCAGCTGCACAAGGTGAGTGGGGGAGAAGGACAAGTTGAGGGGAGTGTCAGGGGGTGCACAAGATGAGGGGAAGTATGAGAAAGCTGCAGAAGGTGAGGGGGAGGAATGGGGAGTTGCACAAGGTGGGGTAAAGGAGGACAAGGTGGGGGTGCACAAGGGGGGGGGACATAGGGGGGCAGCACAAGGTGGGGGGAGCGGAAGGTGCACAATGTAAAGGGGTGGGAGGACAGGCAGCTTTCCCTCAGGCTTTGTTCCTTCCGGTTCCACAGTTGCCCTGAAGTGTTGCGTTGGTTGCTCCAAGGGGCCCCCGCCAGTCCAGCCAATGTCAGCTAAGTGAGACCCAAACAAAAAAGTAGGGAGTGTGAGCTTTGCTTACTGTAGAGCATGGGTCTACAAACTTTCTAAACAAAGGGCCAGATTACTAACTTTAGGGGGACTGGACAATGGCCAGTGGGAGTAGAAAGTGCCCAGGCGTCAGTGGGAGAAAAAAAAAACCTTGAACTTGGTTGGCAGAAGGAATAAAAAAAATGACATAGCGCCTACGGTCAGTAGTAGGGGAAATGGTGCCACATCATTGTGTCAGTAGGAGGAATAGTGTCCCATCCCCGGAGTCAGTGGAATGAACAGTGCCCCACCGTTGGTGTCAGTAGGAGGAAATATGCCCCATCCCTGGAGTCTGTGGGAGGAATAGTGGCTCATTGTTTGCTATAGTGGAAAGAATAGAACCTTATCCTTGGATGTCACTGGGAGAAATAGTGCCCTATCCCTGGAGTCAGTAGAAGCAACAGTGCCCCGTTGTTGGGGTCAATGGGAGGAGTAGTACCTTCATTTGTATTGGTAGGAGGAAGATTGCCAATTGTTGATATTAGTGGGAGGAATCATGCCCCATCATTGATGTCAGTGGAAGGCTTAGTGACCCATTGCTGGTGCCTTGCATCAGTGGGAGGAAAAGAGCCCCAAGGGCCAGATAATGACATGCAAAGGGTCATAATTTGGAAACCACTGCTGCAGAGCTTTAGGTTTTAATTAGTAGAGAGTCATGTCAGACCTCTGCAGAGAGACCACTTCTTCCACACAATGAACATGAGACCTTTTCGACGGCATAATGGCAGTGGCCTGACATTTCTTCCATCTCCTCAGCCGGAAGACAGACAGCAATAAAAAAAATAAAATAACTATTAGGGGATCTAAGCCTTCCTGCAGTTAAGATGCCCCTTCACAGACAGGGGTTTAAAGTATAAAAAACATTCCACTTGATCAACAGCAAAAAACACTCCTTTAGTTAAGTAAGCCTTCAGTGCAAGTGATTTTGACATACAACCACGTTTTGTCATTGCTTCCTTCCAGCTGTGAAAGCTATACAGTTAAATAAATAATAATACAAAATGCAGCCGATGCAGACTTGTAATATATCACTCAGAAAACAGCTCCTCAAAAGCTGCACACAGAAATGATTTCAGATTTAATTCCTGTAACAAATGTTCAACAGTTTATGAGATGGTTATTTATTTAAGTTTTATCACATGGAAGCGGTTATTATCTGGAAGTCATACAAGAGTGAAAAAAAATCTATTGTGTTATGGTCAATTTTCTTTTGTTTCAAAATATTATGGGATAAAGTTGTTTTTCTGAGCTGAAGCCACTTGATTGAATAAAACACACACAGCTCTTATGGCAATGATTTCTCACAATGCTCACAATGTGTTTCTTATAATAACTAGAGTGTGGTCTGAGCAACTGCTTTCGGCAAAGGAGCAAAGCAAAGAAAAGTGCACTGGGCCTTTAAATGCTGGGAGGCTCCCCGAAACGTGATCTGCACTGAGCTACAAGGACCTATAGACAAGCCAAGATGAAGAGTGGAATTCTAGCAAAAACTTTTTTTCCCTTCTGTATTGGACAGAGTGGGAAAGGTTTGGAATTTCTTTTAGAAATGTGTCTTCAGTGGAAAGCCCCTCTCACTTTCCATTCCTAATGGGAAATCTCCCCTAAACACCATGTCTCCCCTCATTGTGTCCCCAGAGGAAAATCCCCCCTCACTTCCCATCCTCTGTGGGAAATCTTCCCTCAGTTTTCATACCCGATGGAAAAAATATTTCCTCACATCTTGCTTCCTCTATGGGAAATCTCCCTTCATGTGATTTCCCCATTGGGAAATCTCCAGTCAGGTCCCATCTCTGGAGGGAAATCTCCTGTCAAATTTCTATTCCCTGTGAAAATTTCTATTCCCACTCATACGCTGACGACACTCAACTGTACTTCTGTATCACTGGACAAAAAGACCAATACCGGGAACTAGAAAAATGTCTCACATTGATGGATGACTGGATGACCACTAGCTCCCTCAAACTCAATGGATCGAAAAACAGAACTTCTGCTCCTCAACGCAAACCAAAGTAAAAAAACGAAGACCCCATGGACACCACCGACCATCCTTGGACAGACCATCCTTCCAAGCACCAAAGCCAAAAGCCTCGGAGTCATCTTTGATTCAGAGATGACTATGGATGCACAAATAAGATCAGTAGTCAGCGAATCCTATCTTCTCCGCCTGCTACGCAGACTCATCCCCCTTCATTCCGGAAAAGGAGAAAGCAGTAGTAGTTGGAGCTATCATGAATTTGCGACTCGACTATGCAAATTCCCTCTACATAGGACTACCTGATTACCAGATTGCACGCCTACAAGTCGTCCAAAACACAGCAGCAAGACTAGTCACGGGAAAGAAACCCTGGGAATCCATCTCCCACAAATGTACACAAGGAAACGCTCCTCAATACCCATGTGAGAAAATAAAAAAATAAATACATACCTAATCGCAGCCTTCGATCAACAAACCAAAACTGCCTTCTCATCCCCAAAGCCCGCTACAAATCTAAGGGAGAGCGAAGATTCGCAGTCCAAGGACCTCGGCTATGGAACACTCTACCCACCAACATCCGCTTAGAAGAAAACCATCGGGCCTTCAGAAAAAAAACTCAAGACCCATCTCTTCTAATAAGCAGGACAACACAGGACAGACCAAGCGCCTTGAGGCGATTCAGTTCGCATTTGCAGCGCTATACAAATCATTCATTCAGTGGAAAATGTCCCATCATGTTCTTTTTCATGGTGGGAATTATTCCAACACATCTCATCCCAAAGGGAAAACCACCATTGTCTCCTGTCACCAAAGAAAATATTTAAGTTACCATCACCAGTGGGAAATCTCCCATCAATCCCCCATCACTGGTGGGGAATCTGTCCTTATATCTCATCCCCATTGGGGAATCTACCCTCGCATCTTGTCACATCATGTAAATATTATTTGAAGGTGGTTATGAATTCCCTCTATTTATTCCATATATGTATTAATTTGTCTATTCCTATAGTTAGCTGGTCTATTAAAACTCTGATAAGGTTACTGTTAATATGACAATAATATAAGGTTAGCTATGAAAACAAACACACTGCTTAATAAAACAACGTCTTATTTATTTCCCAAGAAAATAATACTTATTGCAAGGCTGTCTCCTAGACATGGTCTCATCAGCTGGGCTCAAGATGGTAACAGAGAGCTCTCTGTCTCGGTCAGCCCTTTTTAAACTTCAATCATACATAGTCCAGACCCATCCCCATTTCCAGCCCATCTAGACTTTTGACGCATCAAAGTATTCAGCCTAAAGAGCGCATATCACCCTTCTTCAGACACGGCTCCTATGGAACAGTCCATACTGGTCTTAATGCGTTGCGCTTCCCAACATGTCTTTCAGAACCAGTTCCTATGGAACAGTCCATAACTGTCTTAACATGTTGTGCTTCCCAACATGTGCCACGCTGTTGTCTACATCGGTGCCTGTCTTTTGCAAATATCTCCTAAACCGTGTAGGTTTAGGAGATATTTCTTACACCTACAGGTAAGCCTTAATCTAGGCTTACCTGTAGGTAAAAGTGGTCTGTAAGGGTTTACAACCACTTTAAGCCATCCAGGACTTTTGTTCGCTCTTTTAAATTTATTTTCCAATAGGATGCACTGGCTAATACCCTTATTTAATATTCTCTTAAAGCAAACCCATCTCTCCTCTGCGTTCTTTGTTTCTAAGATTTTATCCCAATTTATATCTTCTAGCAAGGTTCGTAGTTTAGGGAAGTTGGCTCTTTTGAAATTCAGTGTCTTTGTGTTCCCCTTGCGTTTCCTGTTTGTGTGATTTATACCGAAGCCAATTGACCAGTGATCGCTGTTCCCTAAATTGCCCCGTATTTCCACATCAGTGATAGGGTCTGTATTGTTGGTAATCAGTAGATCTAGTAACGCCTTGTTTCTAGTTGGTGTGTCTACCATCTGACCCATGAAATTGTCCTGCAAGACATCTAGGAACTGGAGAGCCTTAGACGAATGTGTGGTTCCCTCCACCCAGTCTATGTCTGGATATTTAAAATCCCCCATTATGATAACACTTCCCATCCTTGCTGCTAATCCGAATTGTAATAGGAGGTCTATCGCCCCCTCCTCCCTCAGGTTAGCTTGTGGTCTCTGACATGTGCTCTATGGGGGTAAACTCCCAATGACCACTAACAAATTGGGGTAGCCAGTCCACCTTGGTTACAGGTCTCCTAACGGGAGCCCTGAGCTATGCCCAATCCTTTATTACAAGTGCTGTGCGCACCTACACACACAGCTTGCTGAATCCAGGAACATGAAAATCCCAAAAAAGCTGGAAAAGCAATAAAAGCACAACAAAAGTTCTAATCCGTCTCTACTCCAAAATAAAGGAAAACAATTCACCTGGAAAATTATTTCAAAAGGAAACATATTGGCTGAGCTTGCTGTTTGCGGCCTCAAAAATTTGAGTCACTGACCTAGAACAAGCAAACACATTGGGGTGTCAGTATTAGTGGCACTTAGAATTCCCAAATATTGATGGTCAATGGCACTTAGAAACCCCTACAGCATTGGTGTCCAATGTGAGAGGTTCCGTGTCCACATGATTGTCTGACGTCACCAATTGAACTATGCAGACATTGTTGGGCAGCAGATCACTCCAGGTCAAAACAAGACTTCCAGCTCTGGTACCGGCACATGTCTGAGACCCACCTGACCCAGAGAAATGTTCAAATCTTAAGATAGTCTGACAGGATACAGGTGTTGGGATACATATAGTCACCACATTTCACACACTATTGCACAAATTATTTCAGCCTTTTTTAGAATTACACGGAAATGCTCATCCATCCATCATCCATTTACGAACATCCGCTTAGAAAAAGACCATCGGGCCTTCAGGAAAAAAACTCAAGACCCACCTATTCTAAGAAGGAATCAACGCAGGTCAGATCAAGCGCCTCAAGGTGATTCAGTTCGCAGTTGCAGCGCTATACAAATCATTCATTCATGTCTTAGACACTTTCCGGTGTATTGAAGCCTTTCACTGGTTCCTCCCACCCTTGACTTCTATGGTCACTAGTCTCTGTCCCTCAGCTGTAACCAAAGGCTCATGTGATATTAAAGCATAAGGCCAAGATGTTAGGCAGATTTTGTTGGTGGGATTTCAATACAATGATACACACATGCTAGCTCTCAAGCTACAGAAGTCCAGAACAAAAAATGGCAGTCAGACGAAGGTTCTGAGAGGTTACAAAAGATAAATAGAGAGATAACACGCAACAACAAATAAAGTTGCTACACTGTGCTCATTAGATCTGACCAGGTTAGCCTGAAATGGGTGGGGAACTATCATGTTACTATTGCTCCTCCTGAATTCCTATGTGGCTACTGGCCTAAGTACAACTTTTTAAAGGCATACAATATAGTACATTTTCTTCTCTACTAAGCGGTTTCTAGTTCAAAATAATTGGATTCCCTCTCAAGTTATAATTACATGACAATATTTTCCACTATTTGCCTAGACTACCCATCTATTGCTGTAAATTTGAGCAGGAATCCTCCTCCGGGTATATCACTTTTAAACAGCTGCAATAATAAGGAAGAGAAAATTATTTCATCTGTCCGTTAAATTAGAGCACACTTGTGGACGGCTAATCCAGATGATGTAAAAACCAGGTGGATGAGTTTCTGAACTACACATGACATCACCAGGCCGACGTGACTAGACATTCATTCTTTGCTGTTTATATATTATCTTTGATGAAAAGCGCTATGAGAAAAACAACTGCAGATTTGCTTTTACGTGATTACTCCCAGTATAGAAGAAGCTTCAAAGTTTATATGAGGGGTCTCATAATAAAAGGACTCTATACTCTTTTTAAAGGTTCAAACTCAAGTGTTTTCAATAAGGAGTAATTGTGAGCTATTACAGTAACATTTACTTGAAGGTCATTTGTCTTGACTTTTTGCATTTTTTATTTGCTTGAAATTCCATATTTAGATTTTGTATTTTATAAATAATGGTATAAATGCATCACTTCTAATTATCAACTGTACATCAGGGAATGCTATTAGTATTACCCCTGTTTAAAGTGAAAGTTGAGCCAAAACATTTCTTTTCTTTTCAGGTTTTAGATTGGGGGGTGGGTGGGGATGAGTTTTAAGCTCTCACTTCTTGTCTTAGCCTGGGAACGGATGCTGCTAGGTAATGGAAATATCTTCAGTTGTGTCACAGACACTAATTAAAAAATAAAAAGTTAAATCAGAGTTGGGTACTTGTTGGAATACATTGTTAATGTATTTTTGTACAACTACAGATATATTCTTCAGCCAGTAGATGGCAGTGTTTATAGGTTTTAAAAATTAAAAAGTCAGCAGCTACGCATACTGGAGCTGCTGACTTTTAATAATAGGACACTTACCTGTCCTGGAATCCGGCGATGTCGGCACCCCAGCCGATGTTTCCATTGGTTCTCGGGTGCTGCCGCCACCATTCGTAGTAAGGGAACCCAGCAGTGAATCCTTGCGGCTTCACAGACGGTTTCCTACTGCGCAAAGTGCACTGCACTCTTATTGGCCTGGCAGCAGGGGAAGGATGAGAGAGGAGGGGGGCAAAACTTCTGACATACCTCGACGTGGTCTGACGGAAGTGGGAATGGGTACCTGTCAAAAACCGGTAACCGCTCCCCCCCAAAGGTGCCAAATGTGGCACCGGAGGGGGGGCAGATAAACAAAGCTTCAACTTTTGGCTGGAACTCCGCTTTAAACTGTCTTTTCGCTGTGTAATTAGGTTTCCTGTTACCTGTCTGCAGTTAAGCTGCAAAGCCCATGTGGACTGTGCACTGTCTGTTCTGTAGGGCTATATATAGAATTTCTAACAGTACTGTTGGGACCTCATCACTCTTTCTGAGTTTGGTGCTACCTGGCACAGTAAGTAAAAATAATCCCCCTGAGAGGAATACTGCAATCTTAAGTTTCTCTATCCAAAAACTAAAAACTTTAGATTTTCTTTTATTTAGGGCATGCACAGTCTTAAAGCCCAGGGCCTTGATCACACAGGCATACTACCAAAATTAAAAGTCTAAACGATTTTCAATATAAGGACACTTACCTGTCCAGAGATCCAATGATGTCCTCACCGAGCCGATTTTTTGGGTGCAGGCGCCAGCATCTTAGGTAAGGAAAACCGTCAGTGAAGCCATCCGTCATCACATCAGTTTTTATATTGCACACGCTGTGCTTTATGAATGGTCCCACCATCTTCTGGGACCTGTGCTGTGTCCCAGAAGGCTGCAGGGGGAGGGAAGGAGGGGGGCTGAATGTTCACACAGACTGGAAGTGGTAATGGGTACCTGTCAAAACCAGGTGCTTGCTCCCCCCCCCAAAAAAATAAAACGTGGCAGTGGAGGGGGGGGGGATGCAAACAAGTGGAGATTCCCCTTTTGTTTGAATATCCTCTTTAACCACTTCCCGACCGCCCCATGTAGATATACGTCGGCAGAATGGCACGTACAGGCAGAAGCACGTACCTGTACGTGCCATTCTTCAGGCGGTTGGGGGGTCCGATCGGACCCCCCCCGGCCGGCGGGGACGGTCGGGATCGCTTCAGGAGCGATCCGGGATGAGGGGACGGCCAGTGGTTTCTGGCCACCCCCTCGCGATCGCTCCTGGCGAATCAGATGCTTCCTCTGTCTGTGTCAATCAAAACACAGGCAGAGGAAGTGATGTCACGCTCGGTGCGCCGGTCTATGTGACCGGAACGCCGAGCTGTCAACATGTACAGGTTAGTGCACCAACAGTACACTGACACCAGTACACATAGGCACACAAAACACCCCCCTGTCACCCCCAGATCACCCCCCAGATCACCCCCTCCCCCCCCAGTCACAGTGTCACTAATTGCAGTGATCATTTTTTTACTGATCACTGCATTTAGTGTCAGTGTGACTGTAATAACTGTCAGTGCAGTTAGTTTTAGGTCCAAGGTAGCCCCCTACCCCCCCCTAATAAAGGTTTAACCCCTTGATTGCCCCCCAGGTAACCCTTTCACCCCCTTTTGCCAGTGTCACTAAGCGATCGTTTTTCTGATCGCTGTATTAGTGTCACTGCTGTCGCTAGGTAACCATTTTTTTTTTTTAGGTAACCGCCATGTTTATATAGGTTCATAAATAGGTTTATAGGTCAGGTACCCCCATATTACAACCTAAATAAAGGTTTTAACCCCTTGATTGCCCCTAGAGTTAACCCTTTCACCAGTGATCACTGTATAACTGTCACTGGTGACGCTGGTTAGCCAGTTAGTTATTTCGTTATTTAGGTTCCCCGTCAGGTTTTTATATAGCGTCAGGTACCCCCATATATTACCTAATAAAGGTTTTAACCCCCTGATTGCCCCTAGTTAACCCTTTCACCCCCTTTTGCCAGTGTCACTAAGCGATCGTTTTTCTGATCGCTGCATTAGTGTCGCTAGGTAACCATTTTTTTTTTTTTAGGTAACCGCCATGTTTATATAGGTTCATAAATAGGTTTATAGGTCAGGTACCCCCATATTACAACCTAAATAAAGGTTTTAACCCCCTGATTGCCCCTAGAGTTAACCCTTTCACCAGTGATCACTGTATAACTGTCACTGGTGGAGCTGGTTAGCCAGTTAGTTATTTCGTTATTTAGGTTCCCCGTCAGGTTTTTATATAGCGTCAGGTACCCCCATATATTACCTAATAAAGGTTTTAACCCCCTGATTGCCCCTAGTTAACCCTTTCACCCCCTTTTGCCAGTGTCACTAAGCGATCGTTTTTCTGATCGCTGCATTAGTGTCGCTAGGTAACCAGTTTTTTTTTTGTATTACTGTTACGGGTGACGCTGGTTAGTTAGCTTGTTTTTTATACTGTCAGGGCACCCGCCATTTATTACCCAATAACGGTTTAACCCCTGATCGCCCGGCGGGTGATATCAATTAGGTTTTAGGGTCAAATAAGGTCTGCGTCGCCCCAGGTTAGTGCCAGTACCGCAAACACCCACGCGCAAAGCATACACCTCCCTTAGTGGCACAGTATCTGAACAGATCAATATCTGATCTGATCAGATCTATACTAGCGTCCCAGCAGTTTAGGGTTCCAAAAAAAAACGCATTGTTAGCGGGATCAGCCCAGATACCTGCTAGCACCTGCGTTTTCCCCCTCCGCCCAGCCCAGCCCACCCAAGTGCAGTATCGATCGATCACTGTCACTTACAAAACACTAAGCACACATAACTGCAGCGTTCGCAGAGTCAGGCCTGATCCCTGCGATCGCTAACATTTTTTTTGTGGTAGCGTTTTGATTCAGTCGCTTCAGTCAGGAGCTTTTTTACCTGTGAATCTCAAAAAAATAAAAAAAAATAAAATAGTTGTCGTTTTATTGTTCTCTCTCTCACTTTATTCTCTCTCTATTGTTGCTCTTTTTTTACTCCATTCTATTCTGCAATGTTTTATTATGTTTTATCATGTTTTATCATGCTTGCTTTTCAGGTATGTAATTTTGTTTACTGTGTTTTAGTGTTAAGCATTTTTTTGTTTTCAGGTGCGCCATTCAGTTGCAACGCGGATTTATTTATCTTGACAGCAACAGCGTTTGCTCCCACGATACCTAAAGCCGCGACTCCAACGCTGTAGGAGGTGATTTCACCACCACAGTTAAAAAAAAAGAGCATATATGCCGAAGCATGGGGGCAGCAGGGGGGGGGGGGAGGAGCGATTGGCTCCTAATGCCACGTACATACGGTCGAAATTCCGACCGTGTGTACACGGCATAACTTTTGCGGGCGGATGCCCCCATGCATCGGCATATATAAATGGTGCATGTATGCCCATCATTAGAAGTGGGTGGATGAAGGGAGGTATTCTAATGGTGGGCATACCCACCAATCAATCTCTTTTTTTCGTTCAGCCAAGAGGCTGCATGAAAAAAAAAAGATTACAATATATGTCCAGTATGTTGCTGGACTTTGAATGGTTATACCAGAATGATGCCTGCAGGTTTAGGTATCATCTTGGTATCATTCTTTTCAGCCAGTGATCGGCTTTCATGTAAAAGCAATTCTAGCGGGTAATTAGCCTCTAGACTGCTTTTACAAGCAGTGGGAGGGAATGTCCCCCCTCCCGGATATAAACCGCGCCATTGGGAAATTGGGAAAGCATTTTATCACACCAATCTTGGTGTGGTCAGATGCTTTGAGGGCAGAGGAAAGATCTAGGGTCTAATAGACCCCAATTTTTTCAAAAAAAGAGTACCTGTCACTGCCTATTGCTATCATAGGGGATATTTACATTCCCTGAGATAACAATAAAAATCATAACAAAGAAAAAAAATGGAAGGAACAGTTTAAAAATAAAATAAAAAAGCTAAATAAATAAAAAAAAAAAAAAAAAAAAAAAAAAAAAAAGCACCCCTGCCCCCCCTTCTCTTGCGCAAAGGCGTACACAAGCGTTGGTCTGGCGTCATATGTAAACAGCAATTGCACCATGCATGTGAGGTATCACCGCGAAGGTCAGATCGAGGGCAATAATTTTAGCAGTAGACCTCCTCCGTGAATCTAATGTGGTATCATGTAAAGGCTTTTAAAGGCTTTTAAAAATGTATGTAGTTTGTCGCCACTGCGTGTTTGTGCGCAATTTTAAAGCATGTCGTGTTTGGTCCATGTACTCGGCCTAAGATCATATTTTTTATTTCATCAAAAATTTGAGCAATATAGTGTGTTTTAGTGCATTAAAATAAAAAAAAGTGTATTTTTTCCACAAAAAATGCGTTTGAAAAATCGCTGCGCAAATACTGTGTGGAAAAAAAAAATGCAACACCCACCATTTTAATCTGTAGGGCCTTTGCTTTAACATTATATATAGTGTTTGGGGGTTCAACGTAATTTTCTTGCAAAAAAAAAATATGTTTTCATGTAAACAAAAAGTGTCAGAAAGGGCTTTGTCTACAAGTGGTTAGAAGAGTGGGTGACGTGTGACATAGGCTTCTAAATGTTGTGCATAAAATGCCAGGACAGTTCAAACCCCCCCCAAATGACCCCATTTTGGAAAGTAGACACCCCAAGCTATTTGATGAGAGCAATGTTGAGCCCATTAAATATTTTTTTTTTTTGTCCCAAGAGATTGAATAATGAAAAAAAAAAAATATATATATATTTTTTTTACAAAAAGTTGTCACTAAATGATATATTGCTCAAACATGTCATGGGCATATGTGGAAATACACCCCAAAATACATTCTGTTGCTTCTCCTGAGTACGGGGATACCACATGTGTGGGACTTTTTGGGAGCCTAGCTGCGTACGGAACCCCAAAAACCAATCACCGCCTTCAGGCTTTCTAAGGGTGTAATTTTTTTATTTCACTTCTCACTGCCAATCACAGTTTCGGAGGCCATGGAATGCCCAGATGGCATAAAACCCCCCAAAATGACCCCATTTTGGAAAGTAGACACCCCAAGCTATTTGCTGAGAGGTATTGTGAGTATTTTGCAGATCTCGCTTTTTGTCACAAAGTTTTGAAAATTGAAAAAAAGAAAAAAAAAATGTTTTTTTCTTTACTTTCTTCATTTTCAAAAACAAATGAGAGCTGTAAAATACTCACCATGCCTCTCAACAAATAGCTTGGGGTGTCTACTTTCCAAAATGGGGTCATTTGGGGGGGTTTTGTGCTATTTTGGCATTTTATGGCCTTCGAAACGGTGATAGGTAGTGAGGAGTGAAATCAAAAATTTGCACCCTTAGAAATCCTGAAGGCGGTGCTTGGGTTTCGGGGCCCCGTACGCGGCTAGGCTCCCAAAAAGTCCCACACATGTGGTATCCCCATACTCAGGAGAAGCAGCAAAATGTATTTTGGGGTGCAATTCCACATATAACTATGGCATGTGTGAGCAATATATCATTTAGTGACAACTTTTTGAAAAAAAAAAAAAAAATCTTTTTTATTTTTGTCTTTATTCAATCACTTGGGACTAAAAAAAAAAAATATTCAATGGGCTCAACATGCCTCTCAGCAAATAGCTTGGGGTGTCTACTTTCCAAAATGGGGTCATTTGGGGGGGTTTTGTACTTCTCTGCCATTTTAGCACCTCAAGAAATGAAATAGGCAGTCATAAATTAAAAGCGGTGTAAATTCCAGAAAATGTACTCTAGTTTGTAGACGCTATAACTTTTGCGCAAACCAATAAATATACGCTTATTGGCATTTTTTTTACTAAAGACATGTGGCTGAATACATTTTGGCCCAAATGTTTGACTAAAATTGAGTTTATTAGATTTTTTTTATAACAAAAAGTAGAAAATCTCTTTTTTTTTCAAAATTTTCGCTCTTTTTCCGTTTATATCGCAAAAAATAAAAATCACAGAGGCAATCAAATACCATCAAAAGAAAGCTCTATTTGTGGGAAGAAAAGGACGCAAATTTCGTTTGGTTACAAAATTGCATGACTGCGCAATTACCAGTTAAAGTAGTGCAGTGCGAAATTGAAAAAAGACCTCTGGTCCTTTGGCTGCCAAATGGTCCGGGGCTGAAGTGGTTAAGCGCAAATCCCTGCAAAAGCCTGCTTTACCCGCACTGGATGCAAACGTGCACCTGCATGCAGGCAGTCCATTCATATCTATTGGGATGCATCGGTTGCACGGACACAGTTGCTGCTCCCAATGCGATATCCGTGTGTTTCTGTGTCTTGGTCCCTGAACTCACACTGTCTGCGCTCGGAAACTTGCACCTGCATTCCTATGAAATTGGGAGCAGAGGCTGTGTCTGTGCAGCGACTGTGTCTCAATAGACATGAATAAGACCGCCAACATGCGGGTGCATGGAACGCCTGTTCATCCGGGAAAACATTGTAAAATATACGATGTGACCCTCCAAATGAAACATTTTGGGACTCTGAGTTAGAGCAACAGAAATGAAATGTTTGTTCAACCAAAACTTTTATTTAGTTTTGGAGAGAGTGATAATAGATTAGAACTCTTGTTTTTTACTTCTCACTGACAGGAAGTGAGGGAGATTTGCAACATGGACACAGGCAGCAATACAAGCTGATGGGGCTCTTGGCTTCCCCTACTTTACAAAAAATAAAGTGTGTCTGCATTGCTGTAAGAGATGGGATAAAAGTAAAAAAAAAAAAAAACTTACATTGGTCCTTACCCACTGTATCCAGATATATACTTTAAAGTACTGAGCTGGGTGAATTAATAGTCCCTTCAGTGGCCAGCCCAATAATGCAACAAGATAAACTACTTAAAGTAACTTTCATACTTTAAAAAAAATAAAATACATTAATTTATTCTTTGTTGCAGGGCAAGCATGACAAATGTCTAAAGTCATATGACCATCAGTCAAGCAGGTAGCATAGTGTTCTCCAAAGCAAAAAAATAAATAAAAAAAATCTTCCCCCAAAACTCATAAACTTAGAAAAAAAAAAAAGCTTTTGAAACCTTATATACTGACAGGCTTGGCCTAACTCCCGATAGCTTCTGATTACACACTTTACCACTCTCCGCTTCTTTCGGGGGGAGGGAAAATAGATTTTAATTCATACAGTATATTACAATCTTGGCACTGGTTACCATAAAGCCTGAAACCTTTAAAAATAAATGTGTGTGTTCCGTAGCTGGACTATGTATTGTGTCAGAATAATAGTTGTTTCTATGTAACTGTCGCCTAGTTTGTTTTCTCGGTCAAATGAATCTTGAAGACCTCATCCGTCACTGGCAGTATTCTTTAACATGCAAGCCAACAAAGTTTCTTTTTGCATATAAAATTTTTTATTTTTTTCCCTGTACAAATTAGGGCTATTCTATCCGATTCTTGTGGGTTTGAACACAATAATATCTAGCCTATATAGAATGAAGAATTATAAAACGTATCTTATTTTCATTAAGGAGCAATAAAAATGTATTTAAACCCAATTACTAAAATCGTACAGTATATATTTTCTAACATAGTAATATAAAATTTAAAAAGTAAATTTTCAATATTTTTTAAATCACCTTCTTTCATTACACTTAAACCTGGTAAATAAAACCTTATGATCCTGCCATAAATTAACTTTTTGAAGCACTTTCTGTTATAGGGTGACAAAGTCCTGTCTCAGTCTCTCCAACTGTTCTAATGTGTTGTCACCCTGTCAAACAAGCTCCCAATCGAGACTACAAATAGCCGTTTCAACCCACAATATGAAGGCATGCTCCACAGTTATCACCATCGGGAAACCCACTCTGAGAAATGCCATGCAGACAGGCTGGAGTTCGCCTGCTCAGCGGTGATTCAGTCTGCTGATCCCAGCTGAGCAGACAAACGGCTGGTCTGTGTCCGCTCCGCTTATGCAGAGCAGACATAGCCCGCTCTCCTCTATGTGCGGTCGGATGTAAACGGACTACTTGTCAGTCTACACTTGACTGCCATCCGGTCCGCCAGACAGATGGGGAATGGATCTCCAGCTGTCTGTGTTTAGCAGACAGGATCGGATGTCGGATGCCGCTCCATGGAGGGCAATGAATAGTCAGTTTGTCCACCTGAAAAATTGGCAGGCAGACCCAAATAGGTCTGTCCATGTGAAAGGGCCCTTAAAAAGGAGAAGTACAGCCAAAGCTCGTTTGGCTGTACTTCTGTGGATTACAGAAGTGCAGTTCATTTTGCACTCCTGTGACCAATGTAGTGCCCTGGGGTTTAGTCCAGGAACTCTTCGCCAGATCCCTTGTCAGGAGTAGCTACTGTAGTTAAATTATTAGGGATCCAGTGACTTCTCCCTAAGTTTGGCCTCATTGTACTTTCCTCTTCTATCACCAGGTGGCCAGGCACTTGGAGGTATTATTTCGAGAAGGACAGCTCAAGGTCAGGTTATGGGTATATGGGGCATCTCAGGCAATGGGCAGGGATTATGTTGAATCCCTTGGCCTGCTGCGAGAGCCTATATATTCAGGTGAGGTCAGGTGATCCAGGTTCTTGTGTGCCACCCAGACCACCATCTGGGTGCACATTTGTTGTCTATCCCGGGCTACTAGGCCAGAGATTGGGTCTATCCTGGGTGCATCAGGCTGCCAGGCTGTGTGAGGGCCTATCCAGAAATAAGAGAGTAGCCACAGTCCAACCAAAAGTGACGGTTCTGCCGGCCTGGAGAACCTGTCATAGTCAGAGGTAGAAGGGAAGCTGTCGCCACTTAGGGACAAATCACCTTTACCAGGGACCACGGTGAGTAACTGACGCAAGTACCAGAGCAGTATTCTCACCGAAGGGGTACGGTGGAGAATCAGGAAACTTCAGGCGATGATCAAGTCAGGGACCCAACCAGTAGACGTGACGCTTGCAGAGCAGCATTGTGTGCCAAGCTAGGGACCAAGCCAGTCAGCAGAGGTAAAGCTTGAAGGTATTCGAAGTGCCAAGCTAGGGGCCCAGCAGGGAAGCATGGGTGACGCTTGAGGGAGATACCACCGCAAAAGCCTTGAGGAGCTCACGGGATTTAGAATCAGTGAATCAGAGGGTCCAGTGAGAGACCAGGAGCTCAAGGGGCTGAAGAACTACAAGGAGAAGTTGTAGTACAGCTGAGAGAACTGTTACTTTGAGTTAGGAGCTGTTTAGGTACTGTTGCCATAGGAGACAGCAACCCTGCACGTGCAGAAGTGGCACCTTTCTGGTGCCTTTCCCTGTACTGCTGTCCTCCTGTTCGGAGCCTCAGAGTCTGCCATTTGAAATTGCAGTTACTTAAGGGTGTCCTAGTCCTAACCCTCTTTCCCTTGCAAAATATAAAAAAGGACTGTCAAAGAAATAAAACCTCTTTTACATCCAAGAAGTGTCTGGCGCCCAATGACTTTTACCACCTTTGCACCCACTATGCCTCACAACCCACCACATATTGAAGGATGTCAGCTATCTTTGGCCTTGAAGGTTCTCATTAGGCTGGAAGAGGTCAGAGATTCTTCTACACCCATTCTCAGCAGACAGCTGAAGTCCGATGTCTGCTGATGTGACAGTGCTGGTTCAGGCTCGGGCAAGATCGTGACAATGAAGTTGGAATCCGCCCACATGCCTGGACCAGCACCCGGCTCAGCCTCTCAGCGGGCCGGCCACTCCCGCCCCCTCCACAGCCCGGAGCTTCAGTGAGTGAGGGGGGGGGGGGGGTAAATAGCAGAGCAGAGAGCTGCTGACCGACAAGCACCAGCTTCATAGGCGTGCGCAGGGGGTGTGCCCAGTGTGACACCCTAATCACTATATGCGGTGCCAATTCCCCCTACTGCCCGGGCTTCCCCAGTGTTGGCCCTCCCGCCCCACAGTGCTGCTGGCTTCCTTCCTTTCCTCTCCACTCTGAATAGGAAACTGATCACTACAGAGCACTTCCCATTCATTCACTCACCAGTGCAGCTGAGGCTGCAAAGAAAGGCATGTGTGTTTGAGCTTAGGGGTGCACACCCTAATGTGATAGGCTGTGCAAACCTATGACCAGCTCTCTGCTCAGGAAGCTGTGAGAACTGAGTGATCGGTGGTGTTAGATCACTCGGTTCTCAGTGTTAGAGTCAGCGGGGGACAGATGCAGCATCGGACCGATGTTGCATCCACCTAGGTAAGTATGATTTAAAAATAAAAAATGGATTCCCATACTTCTCTTTTAATCAGTTAGAACGTATATATTCTTTACAATCTTTATTCCTAAATTGCTAGGCCCAGAGTAAGCATTGTTTTCCACTCTGCTTCAAACCACCTCAGTACCGGACAGTTTCAACCCCCAGCCCCCCCCCGGCCATTATTAATATTTTTTAGTGCTGTCACACTTTGAATGACAATTACTCATGCAACACTACCCAAATGAAATGTTTATCATTCGTGTGAGACAGATAGAGCTTTCTTTTGGTGATATCTAATCACAACTGGATTTTTTCTATAGTTTGTTCTAAAATTTTGCAAATAAATCTTTCTTCATAAAACTTAGGCCAAAATGTATTCTGATACATATCTTTGGTAAAAATAACCCAAATCAGTGTATATTATTTAGTCTCTAAAAGTTATAGAGTCTGTAAACTATGGTATACAGTGCATCCGGAAAGTATTCACAGCGCTTCACTTTTTCCAGATTTTGTTGCGTTACAGCCTTATTCCAAAACAGATTAAATTCATTATTTTCCTGAAAATTCTACAAACAATATCCCATAATGACAATGTGAAAGAAGTTTGTTTGAGATCTTTGCAAATTTATTAAAAATGAAAAAAATCCCATGTACATACCGTATATACTCGAGTATAGGCCGACCCGAATATAAGCCGAGGCACCTAATTTTACCACAAACAACTGGGAAAACTTATTGACTCGAGTATAAGCCTAGGGTGAGAAATGCGCAGCTACTGTAAGTGGAAAAGAGGGTCAACGATGCCCATTTGCAGCCTCACTGTGCCCATGCAGATGGACACAGTTGACCGATTTGGGGCCCTGTATCTCAGGGTCACTTAGTGCTAGGAACCCCATCTTTAGATATGTTGTAGTGCTAATTCCACTGGGTTGGAATACAACATTTGGGGTTCATAGCACCAAGTGTCCCCGAGATATGGGGCCCCAAATTCGGGTCAGAAAATCTCAAGCACTTTTCTACAGCAGAGAATGGATATGTTGTAGTGCTAGTTCAACTGGGTTTGAATACCAAATTTGGGGTTCCTAGCTCCAAGTGTCCCCGAGATATGGGGCCCCAAATTCGGGTCAGAAAATGTCAAGCACTTTTCTGCACCAGAGAATGACATTTTCCGAACCGACTTTGGGGCCCCGTATCTCGGGGCCACTTAGTGCTAGAACCCCATATTTGGATATGTTATAGTGCTAGGTCCACTGGGTTGGCACACCAAATTTGGGACTCCTAGACCCAAGTCGCCCCGAGATACGGGGCTCCAAAGTCGGGTCGGAAATTTTTTTTTTTGCTGCAGAAAAGTGCTTGACTCGAGTATAAGCCGAGGGGGGCACTTTCAGCACAAAAAAATGTGCTGAAAAACTCTTCTTATACTCGAGTATATACGGTAAGTAATCACAGCCTTTTCTCAATACTTTGTTGAAGCACCTTTGGCACCAATTACAGTCTCAAGTCTTTTTGAGTATGATGCTACAAGCTTGGCACACCTATTTTTGGGCAGTTTCTCCCATTCTTCTTTACAAGATCTCTCAAGCTCCATCAGGTTGGATGGGGAGTGTCGGTGCGCAGCCATTTTTAGATCTCTCCAGAGATGTTCAAATTGGGTTCAAGTCTGGACTCTGGCAGGGCCACTCAAGGGCATTCACAGAGTTGTCCCATAGCCCCTCCTTTGTTATCTTGGCTGTGTGCTTAGGGTCGTTGTCCTGTTAGAAGATGAACCTTCGCGCCAGTCTGGGGTCCAGAGCGCTCTGGAGCAGGTTCTCACCAAGGATGTATCTGTACATTGCAGCATTCATATTTTCCTCAACCCTGACTAGTCTCCCAGTTCCTGCCACTGAAAAACGCCTCCACAGCATGATGCTGCCACCACCATGCTTCACTGTAGGGATGATATTGGCCAGGTGATGAGCGGTGCCTGGTTTGCTCCAGACATGAAGCTTGCAATTCAGGCCAAAGAGTTCAATCTTTTTTTGTTTTAGTTTTGTTTTGTTTTAGAAGACATCTAGGCAGCTTCATGCACAGATGTCTATGCAAGTCGTACCGGAATTACTGAAAAGTAATGCAGGAACTACTTTTTCAAATTGATGCGACACCGCAAAGTTGGCATTGCACCAATTTGAACAGTGTCATTGCCAACAATATGGTGAGACTTGTCATGCGCTTTGACCTGTCAAATTACATGACAAGTCGCTCTGCTGTTAACAGGGGCTTAGTCAACAGCATAAAACAAAACATTTCATCCAACTAACTAAACTAAAAATTACCTTATTTAATCGGCGTATAACACGCACTTTTTCCCCCTTAAAATCGGGGGAAAGTCGTGGGTGCGTGTTATACGCCGATACCAAGGAGTGTTTCGGTCTTTCTCGGCCGCGCACGCGACAGAGTCTCGGCGGCGGGAAATTTAAACCCGGACCGGACTTCTAATGACGCTGGCAAGTTGCAAAGAAACTGGGCATGCTGCAATGACGCTGGGCACGCTGCAATGACGCTGGGCACACTGCAAATGACGCTGGGCAAGCTTGCAATGACGCTGGGCAAGGCTGCAATGACGCTGGGCAAGGCTGCAATGACGCTGGGCAAGGCTGCAATGACGCTGGGCAAGGCTGCAATGATGCTGGGCAAGGCTGCAATGACACTGAGCAAGGCTGCAAATGACGCTGGGCAAGCTGCAATGACACCAAGCAAAGCTGCAAATGACGCTGGGCAAGCTGCAAATGACGCTTAAATGTTTTTTCTTTTCCCTAAACTTCCCTCCTAAAACTTTTTTTCCTTAAAATGCCCTCCTAAACTTGGGGTGCGTGTTATACGCCGGTGTGTGTTATACGCCGATAAATACGGTAGTTCCTGACTAACAGGGTGTCCCATATAGGGTTCCCCAAAACGAGTAGACAACACAGGTACCTTTTTAGTGTTCAGTCAGCACTCAGCTTTTTCATTCAGCAGCATGCTTTCACAGCAGAAAGAGTTAAGCCTCGTACACACGATTGGATTTTCCGACAGGAAATGTGTGACGACAGGCTGTTGGTGGAAAATCTGACTTTGTGTATGCTCCATCGGACAATTGTTGTCAGATTTTCCACAGACAAATACTGAATAGCAGGTTTCATATACCTGCTATACCTGCTCCGCAAATACTCGAGGACAGCTCTGCTGAACTCGGAAAGCCTTGAAAAGACTCGGAAACACTCGGGTACGGAGTATTTCAGAGTGTTTCTGAGTATTTCCAAGCGTCGCTGAACCGTTCCGAGTGTCACCGGCACCCCGAACCTCTGGCCAAATGCGGTACTGCACGCCCCATTAGCTTGAATTCTGCTCGCTTTGCGAGACATCAAAAAAGTTGCTAGTCTTTCAAAACGCTTGTTAACCACAATACTTGTTAACCAAGGTTCCACTGTACATTGCGTCCCTTGTTCCAAGCCATCCACCATAGTAGAGAATGGTCTGTAACCAATCCAAACAGTCAAAATGTAATACCCCAATTACTCCAGTACCAGCTTTATGGCTAGCAGTGGCGACTCGTCCATTAGGGGCGCATGAGCGCCACCCCCCATCAATTCGTCCAGCCCCCTGATCTACATACAGGGCACCGGACACATAGGTTCTAATAGGGGGGTTTGAAGCACGTAATTAGAGCCAGAGGCTCTAATAGGCATCAAAAAAGGGTGGGCAAGGGGTGCAGAGCACTGCGCTTCAAACCCACGCAGTTGTGAGAATATCAAATGAATATTCGCTATTCTCACACTGATCCTTCTCCCGGGCCAATCAGGAAGCGGGTCATGAGACCCGTCACCCGATTGGCCAAAAGGAGAGGAGATCGGATTGGCCCGCCACGAGGATTGAGGAGATGCTGGGGGACCAAGAGGGGAGATGCCTGCAGCCGGAGAGAAGCCGTCACCACTGCCCACGAGATGGAATAAGTGCAGACCGACCGGGAGGGGTGGGGGGCCTCAGTCCAGTTTGTGACCCGCCAGCGGGTGGATTGTTTCTCGCCCCCCCAAAATAAACAAAACCACCAGCCTAACTGATGGCTAGACATTCCCTTTCCACTATTGAATAGTTGCTCACTGCAGAAATTGGTTTCCAGATGATGTATATTGGATGTTCTTCCCAATTCATTTTCTGGAACAAGACTGCTACCAGAGGCATATTCTTGTACCAGAAATGTTAAACTTAGGTTAGGGGTGATTGGCACTGGTCCCCTACACAAAACTGCCTTAAGCTCTTGAAAAGCTTTCTCTACCTCTTCATTGCATTTCATCATAGTGGACTCGCTCCTTTTGGTGTGATCAGTAAGCAGGGCTGCTATATTAACCACTTGCTGACCGTATACCTTACATATACGGCAGCAAAGTTGGAATTGCTGTGCAGGATCACGTATCTACGGTTGTATATGATCCTGCACTTCTGGGTAGGAGGCACCTGCCGATCTTTCGGTACTGAGGTAGAACGGCAGCCTGTCTATTTATCTGCCTATAAACATGGCAGATCGCCGTTCTGTCAGTAGGGAAATCGTGGATCCTGTGTTCTTGCAAAGCAAAAAAAGTAAAATCACCTCCCAGAGTACACAAAATCACTAGCTAGGAACACAGTTAACCCTTTAATTGCCCCTGATGTTAACCCCTTCCGAGCCATTGTCATTTGTACAGGGACAGTGAATATTTTTTAGCACTGATCACTGTATTGGTGTCACTGGTCCCCAAAAGCGCAATATCGCAGTCCCGCTATAAGTTGCTGATCGCCGCCATTACTAGTAAAAAAATAAAATGAAAAATAAATATATCCCATAGTTTGTAGAAGCTATACATTTTGTGCAAACCAATATATGCTTATTGGGATTTTTTTTACCAAAAATATGTCGCAGAATACATAGTGGCCTGAATTGATGAAGAAATTTGATTTTTTTTTTTTTTTTTTATCTAAAATGTTTTATAGCAGAAAGTAAAAAAATCTTTTTTTTTTTTTTTTTTTTTTTAAATTGTCAGTCTTTTTTTGTTTAGAACACAATTTGTGGGGGAAAAAAAAAATGCATACATTTTACAGTGTTGCACGACCGCGCAATTGTCAGTTAAAGTAACGCAGTGCCGTATCGCAAAAAATGGCCTGGTCATGAAAGGGGGTAAACCTTCCGGAGGACAAGTGGTTAAGAAAGTTAGGTACAAACCTCCACTAGGAGCCTACAATCCATTGAAAGGCTGTAACCTATATTTTCACAGGAATTAGAGACAAATTTTAGTTTCACTCTCATCCATTAGAGTCTTTATGATCCCCCCACTAAGTACTGTAGTACAAATAAAAGGCATTCTTTTCAGGCCTATTGGTCGTAAGTGGGACTAAAAATTACATTACCTTGATGTGCTGAAGTATATGCTTTGTGGGACTTAAGAATGTGGTCCATCATTTTTTGGAATGGGGCCGGGGTTCCAGGTAAACAAAAAAGGAAGTACCATGTACTGGTACAGCCCAACTGTTGTTGCAAAAGCTGTTAATTTCCTTTGCCGTGTCTTTTAGGGGACCTTCCAATACCCATTAGTAAGATTAGGGGTGATAACTTACCTGAAAGGACCCAACTGCTCTATCCACTCATATACAAGGGGCATGGAATAAACATTACATTTGTACATTTCATTTCGTTTCCTGAAGCTGTTACAGAACCTCAGGCTGCCTTCTGGCTTAGAGATGAGCACAATGGGATCTGACCACTTGCTGATATACACCTCTATGACCCCAAGGGCAAGCATTATCTGTACCCCTTCTGAAATCGCTTTTCTCTAGGCTTCAGGTAGCTGATAACGTCTTAACTTCACTTTCACATGAGACACTAAGTCTCAATGTCATGGTAAATTTTGTTAGGCCATGTAGTTCTAAAAACACCTCTCAATGTTATGGCAAGAACCCTCTCACCTCATAAATCTAAATAGCAGATAAAATCTTTGACATTCTAACCGATTTATCTTTCAGTGACGATACTTTAGGGTTGCTTTCTGACAAAAAAAAAAAAAAACCTCAATCCTTCCTGGGTTTCATTAGGTTAATATGGAGGGGCTTTCCCTATCTGAGCTGGTATACCTGGTATATCACTGATTTTCTCTGACCTCATAGGGGCCCTGACATTGTGCTAGGGGGGAGATTTACTAAAACTGGTGCAGGGAAAAGGCATGAATGGATGCACACCCTGGAAGGAAGCCAAAATCTTTATTGTAATGATCAACAAATAAAAACCACATACAGCACAGCGAACGCCAGGAGATAAAAATGTTAACGCGTTTCATGCAGAGAACATTGATAACCCTGTTCTGCAGCACACTGCTACCAACCTTTCCAGCAAACTATGCAATAAAAAAACAGGGGTTTAGTTCATATATATTGCAATACATGTTTTAAGCCGGCCAACTGCGTCACAGTAATCCCTCTTCTGGCCAGTCCTACACTGCCTTGCCACCGCAAATGCTACAATGGACACCATGCCAACCTGGGGTATAGAGACACAATGTGGGGGAGAGCAACTAGGTTCAGATCTGGTCACTGACCCGTGTTGCAACAGAGAAAAGATATACCTGTGCTCAGATCCCAATAGCTTGTACGTGTATTTAAACTATCAGGTGCTAAAGGGGTGTGACTACATATTAAGGGCTCTTTCAGACGGACGTGTCCGTGTACGGAGCCCGCTCTGCACAGCGGGGGATCGCTCTGTCGATCCCCCACTGAGCAGGCAGGTGACAGTTCTGTCTCTGCACTGTGTGCAGGGATCGACCTGTCAGAGAGCCGCTCTCCCCTATGGGAGATCGGCTGACGACAGACCCTAGAGGCCGTCGTCACCCGATCCGATGACGGATGGAAAAATGGGGTTTTCCTCCGTCACACTTTTTCTGATCGGGGTGGGTCGGATGTCAGCAGACATGTCACCGCTGACACCCGTCCCTCCATAGGGGTCTATGGAACGTCCGTTCAGGTCCGCCTAAAAAACTGACAGGCGGACCTGAACGGACCATCCGTGTGAAAGGGGCCTTACACTACAAATTCTGAATGCACCCTCTGCACACTGCTACACCCTTTCCAGAAAACTATGCAATGAAAAACAGTGATATTTATTTCACATACTGTATATTGCAATACATGTTTTAAGCCGGCCAACTTCTGGCCAGTCCTACACTGCCAGTTTTAGTAAATAACCTTCTGTCTCTCAAGGTAAACTGTCTGATAAAATCAGAATCTTTATATACTCATGCAGAAAGCCCAAGAGGCACAGGCCAACTTTCTTCAACTATGGACATCCAAATAATGTGTTTGATTAGGAAAAGAAAAATATATAAACCTTAGCACCTTTGGATAAAAGAACTGATCATCAAACTCCAGCTTCAGTAAAAAAAAAAAAAAACTCACTAATAAGCAAATAGCAAAGAAGCAAAGTAAGAACATAAAAGCAATTTGCTGCGCTTAGGGTTGTTTACATTCATGCAGAACAAACATAAAATGAATAAAGTCCCATTAGGTGATGAAACAAAGTGTTCGTGCTTAAATTGACATCTCCTGTGCAATGGTGTTCAGACTGGGTGCCCCACATAGATGTACACTCACCCTGGATGCTGACCAACTATCGCTAGTATGGTCTCTTAGGCATGTGGGGATACCCCTAGGGAGACTGTTGAGATGACGTTTCATGCAAAAATGCACCTCATAGGTATGGATGGAAATGACAAAGAAGAACCTTCATTGCGCAATGCCATAAAACCAGGTTTATTAAATACACAAATTCAAATAATTCACTGACATTTAAAAGTGCCTTATAGTCCTGGCACCCAGCGTGTGTAGCAGATGATTATTCAGGGAAATCGGCCCTGATAGGAAAAGCCACCGTTTGCGGCGTTCAGCTCGATTCCTGGGTAATTTCGTATGGGCGGAAGTGACGCAATGACGCGGTGTACCTTCAAAATGTGCTTGATTGCACGTTTGTGAGGTGTGGCCTCTTGTTCCACATGTCTCCTGGGCTATATGCAGAAGTCCCCAGAGTCTCCTATCCTTTCATGGGAAAAACCCAGTGGAGGACACTCCAATAAAATAGTTTGTAAAAAGAAAAAGAAAAAGAAGAAGAAAAAGAGGAAGAAAAAGAGGAAGAAAAAGAAAAAAAAGAAAAAGAAAAAAAAAAAGAAAAAGAAAAAGAAAAAGAAAAAGAAAAAGAAAAAGAAAAAAAAAAAAAAAAAAAAAAAAAAAAAGAAAAAGAAAAAAAGAAAAAGAAGAAGAAGAAGAAGATATACACTATATTACCAAAAGTATTGGGACGCATGTCTTTGCACGCACATGAACATGAACATTAATGGCATCCCAGTCTTACTTTGCAGGGTTCAGTATTGAGTTGGCCCACCCTTTACAGCTATAACCGCTTCAACTCTTCCGGGAAGGCTGTCCACAAGGTTTAGGAGTGCGTCTCTGGGAATGTTTGACTATTCCTCCAAAAACGCATTTGTGAGGTCAGGCGTGGATGTGGTCGGGAGGGGCTGGCTCGCAGTCTCTGCTTTAGATCATCCCAAAGGTATTCTATCATGTTGAGGTCTGGACTCGCTCACTCATCCATGTCTTTATCGACCTTGTTTTGTGCACTGGTCCAAATGATTTGGTGGAGGGGGGGGATTATGGTGTGGGGTTGTTTTTCACGGGTTCGGCTTGGCCCCTTAGTTCCAGTGAAGGGAACTCTTAAGGCATCAACATACCAAGACATTTTGGACAATTTCATGCTCCCAACTTTGTGGGAACAGTTTGGGGATAGCGCTTTCCTGTTCCAACATGACTGCGCACCAGTGCACAAAGCAAGGTCCATAAAGAAGGATGACTGAGTTTGGGGTGGAGAAACTTGACTGGCCGGCACAGAGTCCTGACCTCAACCCGATAAAACACCTTTGAGATGAATTAGAGCAAGGACTGCAAGCCAGGCCTTCTTGTCCGCATCAGTGTCTGACCTCACAAATGCGCTTCTGGAAGAATAGTCAAACATTCCCATAGACACACTCCTAAACCTTGTAAACAGCCTTCCCAGAAAAGTTGAAGCTGTTATAGCTGCAAAGGGTGGGCCAACTCAAAATTGAACCCTACGGACTAAGACTGGGAAGCCATTAAAGTTAATGTGTGTGTGAAGGCAGGTCTGAGGATGTCATTTAGGCTTATGATCCTGCAAAATTGAGTCTGGCCTAGCTTCTTCTTCAACCAACCCATAGGGTTGCCACCTCATCCCTTTAAACCTGAACACATATTAATTACACAGGTTCTGAGGCTACTTGAATGCAGGTAAGACACTGAGTTTAGCTTCCACCTTCCACAGAACTTGCGTAATTAATATGCATTCGGGTTTAAAGGGATGAGGTGGCAACCCTACCACCCCATGATTATGGCAAACCTGAATGGAGGTACAAAAACATATTTTCTAGTTATTTCCTATACAGGCGGTCCCCTACTTACAAACATCAGACTTACAATCGACTCCTACTTACAAAACGGAGGGAGACAACAGGAAGTGAGAGGAAATCTACCCCTAGAAGGGGAAATTCACTCCTGTAAGGGTTATTATGGGGAAAAGGTGTCTCCACTAGGGATGGGCCCGGTGCTCGATGCGAACCCACGTTCGCATCGAGCACCGGGCGTTCGCTCGCTCGGCGAGCCCAGAACTATTTTGGCCGCTCGCATCACGGTCGTGTGATGCGAGCGGCCCCGCAATGCATTGCGGCCGGCGCGGCCGGCGCAGTGCATTGCTGGCTGATGATTGGCCAAGCATGCACTGTGACCCCGCATGCTTGGCCAATCACAGCCCCGGAAACTCGAAGAGCCATAATTGGCTACAGGCAGGACGCCTGTAGCCAATTACAGCTCAGGGGCTGTAGTACACCCCCCCCCCCTATAAAAGGCCGCCACGCCGTCTGCGCCGGTCACATGCTGTTCCGGCGCAGATAGAGCAGGCTAGATCTGTGACACTCTGCTGGATTTAGTTAGATAGATTTACTGAGAGAGAGTTAGGTTGGATAGATTCATTTAGAAGGATTGAGTTAGAAAGAGGGGCTTGTAGTGTGTTCGTGGCAGGCAGGCAGCGCTCCTATATTTTGTTCCCAGAAGCACCTATAGGACTTGTAGTGTGTTCGTGGCAGGCAGGCAGAGCTCCTATATTTTGTTCCCAGAAGCACCTATAGGACTTGTAGTGTGTTCCTGGCAGGCAGGCAGAGCTCCTATATTTTGTTCCCAGAAGCACCTATAGGACTTGTAGTGTGTTCGTGGCAGGCAGGCAGAGCTCCTATATTTTGTTCCCAGAAGCACCTATAGGACTTGTAGTGTGTTCCTGGCAGGCAGGCAGAGCTCCTATATTTTGTTCCCAGAAGCACCTATAGGACTTGTAGTGTGTTCGTGGCAGGCAGGCAGAGCTCCTATATTTTGTTCCCAGAAGCACCTATAGGACTTGTAGTGTGTTCCTGGCAGGCAGGCAGAGCTCCTATATTTTGTTCCCAGAAGCACCTATAGGACTTGTAGTGTGTTCGTGGCAGGCAGGCAGAGCTCCTATATTTTCTTCCCAGAAGCACCTATAGGACTTGTAGTGTGTTCCTGGCAGGCAGGCAGAGCTCCTATATTTTGTTCCCAGAAGCACCTATAGGACTTGTAGTGTGTTAGTGGCAGGCAGGCAGAGCTCCTATATTTTCTTCCCAGAAGCACCTATAGGACTTGAAGTGTGTTCCTCCCAGGCAGGCAGAGCTCCTATATTTTGTTCCCAGAAGCACCTATAGGACTTGAAGTGTGTTAGTCCCATCACACAGAGATCATATATTTTGTTCCCAGAAGCACCTATAGGACTTGAAGTGTGTTAGTCCCATCACACAGACCTATATTTTCTTCCCAGAAGCACCTATAGGACTTGAAGTGTGTTAGTCCCATCACACAGAGATCATATATTTTGTTCCCAGAAGCACCTATAGGACTTGAAGTGTGTTAGTCCCATCACACAGAGATCTTATATTTTGTTCCCAGAAGCACCTATAGGACTTGAAGTGTGTTAGTCCCATCACACAGAGATCATATATTTTGTTCCCAGAAGCACCTATAGGACTTGAAGTGTGTTAGTCCAATCACACAGAGATCATATATTTTGTTCCCAGAAGCACCTATAGGACTTGAAGTGTGTTCGTCCCATCACACAGAGCTCCTATATTTTGTTCCCAGAAGCACCTATAGGACTTGAAGTGTGTTCCTCGCAGGCAGGCAGAGATCCTATATTTTGTTCCCAGAAGCACCTATAGGACTTGAAGTGTGTTAGTCCCATCACACAGAGATCATATATTTTCTTCCCAGAAGCACCTATAGGACTTGAAGTGTGTTAGTCCCATCACACAGAGATCATATATTTTGTTCCCAGAAGCACCTATAGGACTTGAAGTGTGTTAGTCCCATCACACAGAGATCATATATTTTGTTCCCAGAAGCACCTATAGGACTTGAAGTGTGTTAGTCCCAATCACACAGAGATCATATATTTTGTTCCCAGAAGCACCTATAGGACTTGAAGTGTGTTAGTCCCATCACACACAGAGACCTATATTTTCTTCCCAGAGCACCTATAGGACTTGAAGTGTGTTAGTCCCATCACACAGAGATCATATATTTTCTTCCCAGAAGCACCTATAGGACTTGAAGTGTGTTAGTCCAATCACACAGAGATCATATATTTTGTTCCCAGAAGCACCTATAGGACTTGAAGTGTGTTAGTCCCATCACACAGACCTATATTTTCTTCCCAGAAGCACCTATAGGACTTGAAGTGTGTTAGTCCCATCACACAGAGATCATATATTTTGTTCCCAGAAGCACCTATAGGACTTGAAGTGTGTTAGTCCCATCACACAGAGCTCCTATATTTTCTTCCCAGCAGCACCTACAGGACTTGTAGTGTGTTAGTCGCATCACACAGAGCTCCTATATTTGCTTCCCAGAAGCACCCACAGGACTTGAAGTGTGTTAGTCCCATCACACAGAGCTCCTATATTTTCTTCCCAGAAGCACCCATAGGACTTGAAGTGTGTTAGTGGCATCACACAGAGCTCCTATATTTTCTTTCCCAGAAGCACCTATAGGACTTGAAGTGTGTTAGTGGCATCACACAGAGCTCCTATATTTTCTTCCAGAAGCACCCATAGGACTTCAAGTGTGTTAGTGGCATCACACAGAGCTCCTATATTTTCTTTGCAGAAGCACCCATAGGACTTCTAGTGTGTTAGTGGCATCACACAGAGCTCCTCTATTTTCTTTGCAGAAGCACCCATAGGACTTCTAGTGTGTTAGTGGCATCACACAGAGCTCCTATATTTTCTTCCCAGCAGCACCCATAGGACTTCTAGTGTGTTAGTGGCATCACACAGAGCTCCTATATTTTTCTCCCAGAAGCACCCATAGGACTTCTCGTGTGTTAGTGGCATCACACAGAGCTCCTCTATTTTCTTTGCAGAAGCACCCATAGGACTTCTAGTGTGTTAGTGGCATCACACAGAGCTCCTATATTTTCTTCTCAGAAGCACCCACAGGACTTCTAGTGTGTTAGTGGCATCACACAGAGCTCCTCTATTTTCTTTGCAGAAGCACCCATAGGACTTCTCGTGTGTTAGTGGCATCACACAGAGCTCCTATATTTTCTTCTCAGCAGCACCCACAGGACTTCTAGTGTGTTAGTGGCATCACACAGAGCTCCTCTATTTTCTTTGCAGAAGCACCCACAGGACTTCTAGTGTGTTAGTGGCATCACACAGAGCTCCTCTATTTTCTTTGCAGAAGCACCCATAGGACTTCTAGTGTGTTAGTGGCATCACACAGAGCTCCTCTTTTTTCTTTGCAGAAGCACCCATAGGACTTCTCGTGTGTTAGTGGCATCACACAGAGCTCCTATATTTTCTTCTCAGCAGCACCCACAGGACTTCTAGTGTGTTAGTGGCATCACACAGAGCTCCTCTATTTTCTTTGCAGAAGCACCCATAGGACTTCTCGTGTGTTAGTGGCATCACACAGAGCTCCTCTATTTTCTTTGCAGAAGCACCCATAGGACTTCTAGTGTGTTAGTGGCATCACACAGAGCTCCTCTTTTTTCTTTGCAGAAGCACCCATAGGACTTCTCGTGTGTTAGTGGCATCACACAGAGCTCCTATATTTTCTTCTCAGCAGCACCCACAGGACTTCTAGTGTGTTAGTGGCATCACACAGAGCTCCTCTATTTTCTTTGCAGAAGCACCCATAGGACTTCTAGTGTGTTAGTGGCATCACACAGAGCTCCTCTATTTTCTTTGCAGAAGCACCCATAGGACTTCTAGTGTGTTAGTGGCATCACACAGAGCTCCTCTATTTTCTTTGCAGAAGCACCCATAGGACTTCTCGTGTGTTAGTGGCATCACACAGAGCTCCTATATTTTCTTTGCAGAAGCACCCATAGGACTTCTCGTGTGTTAGTGGCATCACACAGAGCTCCTATATTTTCTTCTCAGCAGCACCCACAGGACTTCTAGTGTGTTAGTGGCATCACACAGAGCTCCTATATATTCTTCTCAGCAGCACCCACAGGACTACCGACTACAATGGCTGGAAGACCGCCAAGGGGAGGCAGAGCGTGCAGAGCCAAGAACACAGGGCAGGCAGGCTCTGTTTCTAGTGGACGTGGCCGTGGACGTGGACGTGGTCGTGCATCGTCATCAGCACGTGGCCATGGGACACGCGCGTCTTTGTTTTCGGCAGCTGGACATGTGGAGCCGCATCATGCTGAAGGCTTGGTAGAATGGATGACCAAGCCCTCCTCATCCTCCTCATCCTCTCTCACCCAGGCTCAGGGTACTGGCAGAGCATCATCAGCCACCCCTTCCCTAGACCCACCATGTCCTCCTGAGGAGTCCCCCGAACTCTTTGAGCACAGTGTTGGGTACATGCTCCAGGAGGATGCCCAACGATTCGAAGGCTCGGATGATGATACCCAGCTTGAGGAATCTGGCAGTACTGTTCCACCAGCTGCAGCTTACTGCCAGGTTTGCTCTAGTGGTGAAGAGGGAGGGGATGATGAGGTCACTGACTCCACGTGGGTGCCTGAAGGGAGAGAGGATGAGGAGGAGGACGAGGAGGAGGAGGATGCGGCGTCACATGTCCAACGAGGCAGGGTGCCCCCTGGAGGCCAGGTAGAGGCCAGCACGGCAACTGTACAACACCGCAGAGCTCCGCCTGTGCAGGGCGCTGCCTCTGCACGTTATCAGAAAAGTTCTTTGGTGTGGGCCTTTTTTGAGACGAGTGCAGCAGATCGCACCACTGCTATTTGCAATATTTGTCTCAAGCGTATCTCGCGTGGCCAAAACATCAGCCGCTTGGGCACCACAAGCATGACCAGACATATGGCGACCTGCCATGCAGCTCGTTGGCAGGCACACATAAAAGACCCACACCAAAGAACTAAGCGGACCTCTCCTTGCTCCTCCTCAGCTGGGATCTCCATCCCCACTACACCTTCAGTCCTCTCTGAAAGCTGCTCTGAGAGGACTGAAGGTGTAGAATTAGGTGTGTCACAACCAAGTACTTGCAGTACACCGACGTCCGATTGCAGCAGGCAAATTTCCCTGCCCCAGCTGCTGGACCGTAGAAAGAAGTACACTCCCAGCCATCCACATGCCCAGCGGTTGAATGCTAGCCTGGCTAAATTGCTAGCACTTCAACTGCTGCCTTTTCAGTTGGTAGACTCTGCCCCCTTCCGTGAGTTTGTTCAATGTGCGGTTCCTCAGTGGCAGGTTCCCAAACGCCACTTTTTCTCACGGAAGGCGATTCCGTCTCTCTACCGGCATGTGGAGGGCAATGTCCATGCCTCGCTGGACAGGGCGGTCAGCGGTAAGGTGCATATTACCGCTGACTCATGGTCCAGCAGGCATGGACAGGGACGGTACCTTTCTTTCACGGCCCATTGGGTCACTCTATTGGCAGCTGGGAGGGATGCAGGACAAGGTGCAGTAGTGTTGGAGGTTGTTCCGCCACCACGCCTCCAAAACGCTACTACTGCTACTGGTTGTGACACACCTCTCTCCTCCACCCCCTCCTCTTCTTCTTCCTCCAGTGCTCTGTCCTTGGAACCAGCGGTGCTCCGTAGGCGTACAAGGGGCTACGCAAGTACGCAGGCAAAAAGATGCCATGCCGTGCTTGCGCTGGTGTGTTTGGGGGACAGGAGCCACACTGGGCCAGAGGTTCTGGCAGCTCTGCAGGGGCAGGCCGAGAGGTGGTTGACGCCACGTCAGCTTAAGCCAGGAATGGTCGTTTCTGACAATGGCACCAACCTCCTCTCCGCCCTGCGACAGGGGCAGCTCACCCATGTGCCCTGCATGGCTCACGTCCTCAACCTGGTGGTGCAGCGGTTCTTGGGCAAGTTCCCAGGCTTACAGGATGTCCTGAGGCAGGCCAGGAAAGTCTGTGTGCATTTCCGCCGATCTTATAATGCCAGTGCTCGGCTGACTGAGCTGCAAAAGGAGCTGAACCTGCCCAAGAACCGCCTAATATGTGACATGCCCACCAGGTGGAACTCAACGTTGGCCATGCTGCAGCGACTGCACACGCAGCAGAGGGCCATCAATGAGTACCTTTGCGACTACGGCACCAGGACAGGGTCAGGGGAGCTTGGTTTTTTTTTTCCCCACGTCAGTGGAGCATGATCAGGGATGCATGCACTGTCCTCTCACCATTTGAGGAGGCCACGAGGATGGTGAGCAGTGACAGTGCATGCATCAGTGACACTGTCCCTCTTGTCCACCTGTTGGAGCATACGCTGCGTGGGATAATGGACAGGGCACTTGAGGCAGAACAGAGGCAGGAAGAGGAGGACTTCCTTGCCTCTCAAGGCCCCCTTTATCCGGACAGTGTTCCTCCTGTCCCACCCATCACACAGGAAGAGGATGAGGAGGAGGGAGGAGGAGGAGGAGGAGGAGGATTGTGTGAGCATGGAGGTGGAGCCTGGCACTCAGCATCAGCAGCAGCAGTCTTTTAGGGATGATGTACAGTCCCAACAAACCAGTGGACTTGTACGTGGCTGGGAGGAGGTGGCTGGCGATCATGTCATCCTCAGTGACCCAGAAGACTCCGGACCGAATGCCTCAGCTAACCTACGCTGCATGGCCTCCCTGATCCTGCAAAGCCTGCGGAAGGATCCTCGTGTTCTTCGGATCAAGGAGAGGGACCATTACTGGCTGGCCACTCTCCTTGATCCGCGGTACAAGGGTAAGGTTGCGGACCTTATCTTGCCGTCGCAGAGGGAGCAGAGGATGAGACATCTCAGGGAGGCCTTGCAGAAAGGTCTGTGCAACGCGTTCCCAGAAACTGGGAGGCTACAAACTCCTGGTCCTGGGCGACGAGTTGCTGAGGCTTCGGTCAGTGGCAGAAGGAGCGGTGGGGAAGGTGGACGTCTGACCGATGCGTTCAGACAATTTTTTAGTCCGCAGCCCCAAGGTATGATCGGTTCCAGCAACCATCGCCAGCGTCTGATATACATGGTGCAGGAATACCTTGGGGCAAGGTCAGACTTGGACACCTTTCCCACCGAAAATCCTCTGGCTTACTGGGTCCTGAGGATGGATCACTGGCCAGAGCTTGCACAGTATGCAATTGAGCTACTGGCCTGTCCTGCCTCCAGCGTTCTGTCCGAACGCACATTCAGTGCTGCTGGAGGATTTGTGACTGATCATAGGGTGCGCCTGTCCACCGCCTCGGTTGATCGACTGACCTTCATCAAAATGAATCAGTCTTGGATCACCACCAGCTACCAGGCACCTGAGGCGGATATAACCGAATAATTTTTAATGTCACATCACATCCCTTCAAGACTGCCTATGCTGATGCTGAGTGACTGTCCTCTTATGTTCACTGACTATCCTCTTCCTCCTCCTCAATGATCCATGCCACCACACCAGTGCCTAAGGCACAATTTTTCAGCCCCTGTTTAACAGGGGCGTGTACATACAATTTTTATAAAAAAAATGCTTCGCAACACTGTGCTCCAAGTACAGTATCTGTGAGGGGTTGCAGTGTTGTGGCACCAGCACCAGTGCCTAAGGCACAATTTTTCAGCCCCTGTTTAACAGGGGCGTGTACTTACAACTTTTTTAAAAAAATGCTTCGCAACACGTGTGACTGCTGTGCTCCAAGTACAGTATCTGTGAGGGGTTGCAGTGTTGTGGCACCAGCACCAGTGCCTAAGGCACAATTTTTCAGCCCCTGTTTAACAGGGGCGTGTACATACAATTTTTTTATAAAAAAATGCTTCGCAACAATGTGCTCCAAGTACAGTATCTGTGAGGGGTTGCAGTGTTGTGGCACCAGCACCAGTGCCTAAGGCACAATTTTTCAGCCCCTGTTTAACAGGGGCGTGTACTTACAATTTTTTTTAAAAAAATGCTTCGCAACACGTGTGACTGCTGTGCTCCAAGTACAGTATCTGTGAGGGGTTGCAGTGTTGTGGCACCAGCACCAGTGCCTAAGGCACAATTTTTCAGCCCCTGTTTAACAGGGGCGGGTAATTACAAATCTTGATCTAATAGTTCACAGCAGGGCCCATTCCTGCGCCCACCAAGAGTAACTATGAGGGCCTACAGTCTTGTGGCAACACCGTCCACCACCACCGCCAAAGGCCCAATTTTTCTGCCCTGTTCATCAGGTGCTTGCAATTACAAATCTTGATCTAATAGTTCACAGCAGGGCCCATTCCTGCGCCCACCAAGAGTAACTATGAGGGCCTACAGTCTTGTGGCAACACCGTCCACCACCACCGCCAAAGGCCCAATTTTTCTGCCCTGTTCATCAGGTGCTTGCAATTACAAATCTTGATCTAATAACTCACAGCAGGGCCCATTCCTGCGCCCACCAAGAGTAACTGTGAGAGCTTACAGTCTTGTGGCAACACCGTCCACCACCACCACCACCACCCCCAATTTTTCTGCCCTGTTCAACAGGTGCATGCAATTACAAATCTTGATCTATTAACTCACAGCAGGGCCCATTCCTGTGCCCACCAGTCTTGTGGCTACACCAACATCTAATAGGGCAAATTTCTGCAGAGTATATACGCCAGGCCCCTACTTTCATACATCCAACTTACAAACGACTCCTACTTGCAAATGGAAAGAGAAAACAGGAAGTGAGAGGAAAATCTACCCCTAGGAAGGGAAATTCTATCCTGTTAGATTTAATTTGGGAAAAAGGTATCTCCTCTCTACTGATACTTTATCACCAATCCTTGTTTCAATTAAAACCCCACTTTTCCAAAAACATTTGTCATTGGGACGGAAAGTGAGGTGACATGTTCTGAACAGATGTGCAAAGACAGCAAATGTTACAGGGGTGATAACCCCTCCCTATGTTCTCCAAAAAGCTTAAAAATAGATTTTTTTGGGATGGAGCTACACTTCATAATGTACCTGTTCAGATTCTACTTAAGAACAAACCTAAAGCCGCAAGTGGTTTTAAATGGCTTCTTTTTTTCCTTTACAAATGACATTTTGTGCAAGGACAGTTCTAAACACGGGAAACACATGCCACTTCACAGGCATACTTTAGACACCCCCCAGGTACCATATTTAAAGGAAAATTTCACTTTTTTTTTTTCACTTTATGCATCATTAAAATGACTGCTCCCGAAAAAACGTTAGTTTTTAAAAGTTCTTTTTGCATTGATATATGTCCCCTGGGGCAGGACCCGGGTCCCCAAACCTGTTTTATGACATTAACATGCATATTGGCCGTTGTAATTAGCACTTTTGATTTCGAACGTTCGCGTCCATTATAACGTATAGGGTTCGAAAATTCGCGCGAACTTTCGGTCGGTTCGAAGGTTCTGGTGCGAACCGAACCCGGGGGTGTTCGGCTCATCCCTAGTCTCCAACTTACAAACAGATTCAACTTAAAGCGGGACGGTACTGGGGAAAAAAAAAATGAAAAGCCAGCAGCTACAAATACTGCAGCTGCTGACTTTTAATAAATGGACACTTACCTGTCCCTGGTTCCAGCGATGTGGGCAGCAGAGGCCAATCAATCGATCGGCTCTCTGCTGCTGCCGGCGCCATTCTCAGTGAGGGAATCAGGAAGTGGCTTCACTTCCCAGTTCCCTACTGTGCATGCGCGAGTCGCGCAGCGCAATGAGAATCGTCAGCGCTGTCTGCCGGGACACATGTGTGTCCCGGCAGACAGCGCGCCAGGACAGGAAGTGGCGTAAACTCCCGTGGGAGTTTATGCCCGGAAGTGGGTGCAGATACCCGTCTTAGACAGGTATCTGCACCCCCCTCCCCCTAAAAAGGTGCCAAATGTGACAATGGAGGGGGGGGAGGGTTTCCGAAAAGCGGGAGTTCAACTTTAGGGTGGAATCCCGCTTTAAGAACAAACCTACAGACCCTATCTTGTTTGTAACCCGGGGACCCCCTGTATTCTAGTTATTTTGACACAAACAGTATTAGAAAGCTACTCAAAAATAGGATATAGGGCAATAGCTACAGAATGAGGCTTCCCAGGTATACACACACTACTAAATGCCAGACTGTCTAGAAAATTCTTAAGTCAGGAAAGGGTCAAAAAGATTTTTCTGCCAAAGCAGCACGGAACATCTGCTTTGCGTTAGGCCTGATGGAGGGACTACTTATAAATGCATGACTTAACCAGCTTCTGCTGAGGTGAATGTCACATATCTGAGACCAGTCCAGCATCAGATTTAAACTCAGCTTTCTTTTGAAGCAAATAAAAAGGTTCATTTTAAATATGAGGTATTTTTATAGGCTAACATTAGCAAATAAAATGACAAATGAAAGTACAAACATGACTTTCCTTTAAAACCCGATGTAAATCACTTCTCTTCTTAAATAATGTTACCTCAGAGAAGTCAGGTCTCTAGAGGAGGTGTTATTTATTCAATGAAAGAGATAAGGCCTCCTCAGAACACACTGGATGAAGACATCTAACCTAATCCAAGTTCATCTTGAAAGACTATAAAAGCGGGTATTGACAATAGTAAACTGATGGCTTTAGTTGAAGAGATACTGACTAGACTGCATTTCCTGTTTCAAATGTTGAATATATCACAGCGAAAGAATGCACCTCTGGAGACGCCCAATACGAGACATGAATAGTGTAGCAAAAATGTTGCTTCTATCAGGCCCGTTTCCAATTTCATTACCTGGCATACACAAATTTAATATGACTCGAGTAAAACTAAGTGAATATGAACCCTGGGCCTGCAAGTACATTTTTCAGGAAGGATGGAGGCCTCATATTTCAGGCATCGTGTGGTTTAATTTAATTGAATGTGATTACTAAATGCACTCTAAAATGAATTGCATGACATGAGTTCCATATTTCCATAGTCATTCATTTAATGTTTCCTTGGCAGAGGTTTCAGTATGTGGGCGCAGTATGTAAAGGAAGGATAGGAAAAATATTAATGAAAAAATAATGAGAAGTGTAAAGACAGCAGTTTTGCTGTCACCATCTCTCGGAGTAGACAGACTATTAGGGTTCATTTTTTTTTTTTACACAGATAATAAGAGTGCAAACAAAAGTAAGTTTAACTGTCTGGAACCAGGTGATTTGCGATTCCAGCATCAAAAACAACATAGCAAGCAGGTCCAGCATAAAATAGAATAAAAATTAACATGTTGGCTGCTTGTCCACAGCAATAAAACATAACACATTAAAGTGGTTGTAAATGGCATTATTATATATCTTTGTTTTAAATAAACACACGTTATACTTATCTGCTTCATGCATTAGTATTGTAGTATTAGTAAGCGACCCTGAACTTTTTCTTCTAGGGTCCCTAGCCAGTGATGTTGGCTTCTCCACTTCTCGGTGCTTCCTATGGCTGTGCACCTGAGGGATCACCCCCAAGCCAGGCTGTATGCCCACAAAGCCGGACTCGGCCCTGCTCCACTCTCCCCCCTCACAGCATCTGATTGACAGCAGCAAGAGGCAATGGTTCCTGCTGCTGTCTCTGAGCCTGTGAGAGGGGAGAGAGAGAACCAGTGCTTCTACAGACGGACCCAGCGCTGGGTTGATACAGGACTCAGGTAAGTATTTGGGGGAGGGGGGGGAGACAAAGTGGAAGGTTTTTTACCTTCATGTAAGTAATGTCTCCAACTTCAGGTTATTGCTCCCTGTGTGATTACTTCTGAGTTTTGGCCGCTGTCAGCCTGCCATTGCTTTGTACAGGCTTCCCTGCTTCAGCTGCCCTCACACATCTGGGCTCCTGGGCGCAGTTTTTTTGCAACATATTTTCTGCACCACAGCCAATTTGGCCATGTGAATGAGGCCTTAGAGTCATATGAGGGTTGAATATTGTGCAATGAATATACAATGCTGCATCCCAGGCTACCTCACTTAGCAGTCTAATGCCACGTAAAAACAAGTGTATTTTCCCTCGGAAAAATCTTGGATGGTTTTTCCAACGGAATTTCGCTCAAGCTTGGCTTGCATACACACGGTCAAACAAAAGTTTGCTGAACTTTCGACAGTCAAGAACACGGTGACGTACAACACTACGACGAGCCGAGAAAATTAAGTTCAATGCTTCCGAGCATGCGTCGAATTGTTTCCGAGCATTCGTAGGAATTTTGCGCATCGGAATTGGTACAGACGATCGGAATTTCCAATCAAAACTTTTTCCGACCGAAAAATTGAGAACCTGCTCTCAATCTTTTGCTAGTGGGAATTCGGCCAGCAAAAGTCCGATGGAGCATAAACACAGTCGCATTTTCCGACAAAAATCTCTAATCGGTCAATTGCTGGCCAAATTTCCGATCGTGTGTACGCGGCATTAGCTGTTAAATTGTCACAGACTGGAAACTATGGTTGTCACCATGTCTAACCTGCTGGTTGATTTTGCCAGCTACACACCTAGTCCCAGTCCAGCCTAGCCATCTTTACTTACATTTGAAGGGCTAGTTCACCTTTACGGACTTTTGCAAAAGGTAAATAAATCCAATTGGCTCATTTACACATGTGGCAAGGACTGTGGTTTCTCTGAAAAATTATCTATGCTCAGATTGCTTTTTAGAGGTGTTTGACAGGTTTTGGAGGAGGCGATAGGTTGCCTTTTCACTGCCTGTTCTAACCCCCTAAATCCTGCATTACTGCACCACAAATGTGTGCATTACATGCAGATGCAGGATGGCTGCAGCACAGCCCTATTCATTTGAATAGGACATGTTCGCCAGGCGGTAGTGCCTGCTGAATGTGACAGGGGGTTTAATTCCAGCCGTTAAGCAAAGCATCACGACTGCAGCATATGTACACCTGGGGGAGGCTGTAAAAACATGGCTCAACTGTGTTTGTACCACCCTTCAATCACAAGTGTAAATGAGTCCTTAAATCTCGGCTAATTTTCACATGCATTGTCTGTGCAACAGCTAGTGTACCTTGCCCCAGTTGCTGTAAGTGATCCTAAGTGTTCCTTGTACCAGAGAGTTCCTAGTGATCCTAATTCCCAAGTATTCCATGTCCCCATGTGAATAGCTTACTCCATTTTTTTTGCTTCTAGAAACCCCTGCCCGTTTGCCTTCAGTGACTCCCAGTGTCCCAATGTGACCCCAAGCACCTCAGGCTTCATCCTGCTCATCTGACCCTGTGCACTGCAGCCTGTGTTCTGCTTCTGTGTCCCTGTGCACTTGTGCCTGCATCCTACTTCTGTTACCCTGTGCACTTCAGCCTGTATTCTTATCCAGTGTTCCTGTGTACAGTAATCCAGCTCCAGTGTGTTTCCTATGCACTCTGGCTACATCCATCCTTTCGTCTTCTATGTTTTCCCTGCACACTGCAGCCATATACAGTATTACTGCTCCAATGTGTCTCCTGTATGGTCCACCCAGCATTCTGTTTTCCAGCCCCTATGTGCCCCTGTGCACTCCGGCCTTTAAGTGAGCCTAGCCTCCCAGTGCTGGACAATACTCCTGAATTTCTGCCTTACTACAATTTCAACTCTTATGTGCCATTGGACACAGGGCCGGTGCTACCACTAGGCAAACTAGGCAGCCGCCTAGGGCGCTCTGCCTAGGGGCGCTCGGCCACTGGTTTCCCTCCGCGTCTGCATGCTCTGCAGGCTGCAGAATGCAACTAAGTCTGACCGATAGTGTAATTGGAGGCGCAGCACTAGAACCAGCGCTAGAGGAAGCAGAGCCGATGCTTTCTGTATAGCACCGCCTTCTGTCACATAGACAGTGTAAAGGGGGTGGAGCCAATGGTGGCGGAAAAATTTGGTTTTGCCTAGGGTGTCAAAAACCCTTGCACCACCCCTGATTGGACACCATAGCACTCAAACAGATCCTGTGAGTTCAGCATTTTTGTGCTTCTTTGCATATAGTCAGCTTCAGCCTTAACGAGTATGGCTGAGGGCCAACGCAAACCTGAGAGTCAACTACAATAAAACCCATTTCAACCATCAGGAGCGCTGGTGAAGACCAGCAGATCCTTAGACTTTGCACCTTGGTTCACACCCCTACCAAGCGTGCAGGCTGTATGGTGGGTTTACGATCCCACAATGTTTCGCCACTGGAAAGATTCACCCATCTATTTGTCCTGGTGACTACTGTCACCAAGACAGAAAGTGAAGGGAAACCTAAAACGTTGATTTGTTTCCAGAACATGAGGGGAGGGGAAATCCTCCAATTGGGACCCCAGTTCATATGACATATCTAAAACAGGGGTTTCTTTAATTTTGGAGCGATTACCTACTGCTGCTATACTTGTTATATTCCTTGTTGTTGTCTTCCCCTGTGCCCCATATCCTTGGTCATCCTTGGTTGGTTTCCCAGTGCTCCATTATCAGATCACAGTCCATCTCCTCCCCAGTCCATGATTAGACCCCCATTGTCTTTATTCTATTTTCCCATGCATGATCTTTTTCTGCTTCTCTTTCAGTTCCCCTTGTTCTCTATCAGCTCACACTTATGTCTTTCCTCCACAGTCAGCTCCTACACTACCTCTTCCAGTGTTATATGGTCAGTTGTCCTTTCTCCACTTCACCATTTGTCATGCTCAGATTGCTTTAAAGCAGTTGTATACCCGTTTTGTTTTTGTTTTTTTATAAACTACCTGCAAGACAAAGTCATAATGAGCTAGTATGACTAGCATTACTAGCTCATTATGCATCACTTACCTTAGATCGGGGCCCCCCGACGCCGTCCTCTTCTCCCCCTCCAGCCGCAGCCATCGCTCTTCCGGGTATCGCCGCTCCGGCCAATTACAGCGCTGCAGTTCTGAATGGGGATTAATCCTGTAAATGCATGGTTGTCTACGGCGTACATGCGCCGTAGACAATGCTGTAAAACGTTCTGTGCAAATATCTCCTAAACCGTGCAGGTTTAGGAGATATTTCTTGTACCTACAGGTAAGCCTTAATCTAGGCTTACCTGTAGGTACAAGTTGTAATTGAGGGTATACAACCCCTTTAATTCTTTTTTTTTTAATGTTATTTATTTTATTTACATACTTTGTTTATGCAAATGTTTTCATTTTTTTCATTTTTTTCCCGTTAAACTTTATTGCTATCACAAATGATGAACAACATCCCAACATCCCTTATGATAGCACTGGCACTCTTTACCCAAAGACCTGGGATCTATTAGACCCTTGATATTTCTTCTGTCCTTCAAGGCAGCCAATCAAATTGAGATTTGTTGGCATGGCTGACTGTCTGGCCAGTAAACAATTAACCGAAACCGGAAGCGACACAACACACCTCGCTTTTGGCTTCATTTGTCACAGAGTAAGGTGAGGAATGGATGTTCCTCTGCAGTTGGCCCAACCAATTGTTATGGTCCTAGACTCCCTGGGGGAATTGCAGCAGAGGGCCCCTTTCTGCACCCTTTAAAATTGATTGGATAGTTGTAGAGCTGCTCGGATCTGGCCAGTTTGCCACCTGCAAATTTTTGTACCAGGATCATGGCTGCAGCCATGATTCTGGTATAACCACTTGTTTCCAAGGACATACAGGTTTGTCCTTGTGACGGAAAGTGATTAAAGCAGAACTCCAGGCGGATTTAAAAGACACAAAATAAGTTTGGTATTTACTAAAACATTAAATGCTTTTTAATATTTTATTACTACCTTGACTTTGTGTCAGCTTTTTGCAATCCCTGTACAGCAGAACTTTGACTGGGGAAAATGTGAGCCAATCAGGTGTGCTACAGTGCCCATACGCTAACAAGGAGCAAAAATAGAGTGACAGAGAGAGGAGCTCATTAGACTGCTGCTTTTCCTCTCACTGTCCAGTCACAAACTAGAAGAGGGTCAAGACCTGCAGTTAAGTAACACTTACAGAAGTTAAAAATCAGGTCCCCTGCCAGACGCGGCTGCGTCATGTAGCAGAGCTATGAAAATCTCAAGACTGGATGGACAGAAATACAAATCATTAGGTAGCCATAACAGCACTAATATATGCATTTCATATTTGCATTTAGAGGTTTTCCTGTAGTTCAACTTTAAGTAGACCTATAAATGGGTCCTCTGTGAGGCAGGTCTGTTTTCTAGGCCTGATTTCACCTTTAGGACAGCTTTTAGAAACAACCCAGTAAAACAGCTTGGACGACTGGTGACAACTGACAAGCATAACTCTGTGTGGAGCAGATATTTTTACTTATTGTTCTGCTGAACGGACGCCAAGCCATCCATTATTGGCAATGTAACATGAGACAAAAACAGAAATATTAAACGCCCCTTGAAAACAATGACCAAAGGTGTTCCTGGTCCTTTGTGAGCCTAAATCAAATTGCACTTTTTAAATTCACACAGGTGTGGAATGATAATCAACAAGGGAGCACAGCTACACAGGAAAATCACCTAGCTTCTTGTCCTCACATAATAAGCATAAGTGTATATATGAAGCTACAAATCTGACTGCTTCTGTGTAATGATGTGTTAGTCCGGGATGTGTGACAGATTTAGTTATATTTACAAAAGGCAGCCTATTTGTTCATGGGTTATACAGATTTACCTCCCCTTGTGAATGCATCCATTTTAATCCATCCTATAGACTTTGTTGTAACACTAGGCTTTGGATACTGTAATGAATGAAGGAAGTTGGTTTTAGGAAGCACTTGTTGCTTTTTTGGATGTTTCTAATGCATGAAAAAGACCATGGTTGCGTAAAGAGACCCTGTCAAGGCTTTAAAAGAAATTCAAGAGGTAGTATACTCTCACCTATCCAACAGCCAACCTGGCTTACCTCCCTAATGTTCCCCTCCTTCAGTGTCTCCTGCTTGTGTCCCTCGTAGTGCGTTGGTACATTTCTCTAACCCCGACATCACTATAGGATTCAGCAGTGACATGGGGGGCAGAGGAAGAAATTGAGGTGTGTGGCGGGGGACACAGGCATCCAACACTCCCAGCGCCAAAGAGAAAGGCTGCAGCTGTAGCACAGAACAAAGGAGAGGTAAAAGATTCAGTCCAGAGAGGCAAGTATACAACCTCTTGACCTTTGGTTTCTTTAGAGGACCTGACAAGGTCCCTTTAAAGCTCACTTGAACTTACAGAAATATATATTTAGACAAACATTGTTCTAGTAATCTCTATTTTCATAGACATACCTAAACTTTCCTATTACAGCAGTTGTGCAGGGTTTCAAGACATGAAAGTGCAGTCCAACAGGCACCAGGCTTTGGCCATGCTGCCAAGTACACTCTAGCACAACTTAGTAGACCTGGTCAGAAACGTTTCCATCTCTTCTGTAGCTCTACAAGTGTGCACAAGGACACTTGTAATGAAGAATATGTCCTACACTCATCTATGGCAGCATATAGATTTTACACACACACACACACACACACGTTTTTACACACCACATTAGAAGTCATGCTATAATTATGTAATTTGCAAATATGGGTAAAATTTGCAGAGGTCTCCATGCTCTTTGGGGAATCTTTGGCCAGCCATTCTCATGGGATAACCACCCCCTTTTCTGTGTATCACTTCCACTCCTCCAGTCATATTGCTCTCTCTCTATGAGTAGCCACACACGAATCTCCTAAAAACAACAGCTGTGCTTTTCATGGGATGTAGTGCAACTCTAATCAAAATCTTTAATTTGATTTCCCCTTACTTTGTTTCAGTATAGAAAGTGATGGGAAATCTTTCAATCGAGTACACAGATGGGGACAGAATTGAAACTTGTAACAATGTTTTTGTGCCATCTGTTCTTTCTGGTCACTGGGACAACCACCATTTCTTCTTCGGATAAACAAGAAAGAAAGCGAGGAAAAAAATCTCCCCAATGTAACTATCCACCCATGGCTTTGCTTAGGTTATAGATTGTGAAGGGAGAACACATGCAGGAGAATTTCATTTGCTGAAATAGGCTCTTCATCAACATAAGGACATTTCTCGTAGTGAAACACATTTGCATATTGTAGCCTTCACATCTGACGTCATTATCCATCTATAAATTGGAGTTGGAACTTGTTCTGATAAACAAGCAGGGGCGGACTGGGCCAGGGGGGCAAGTGATGTAAAAAGGCCACATCACTTCCACCATAGACATTTCTCAAGGCTTCCTGGTGAAGAGGAGTAAAAAGTCTGTTGGTGTCCTACCAAGTGCGGGATGAGGACAAGGACATATCGCACAACCCCCCCCCCCCCCCCCGGCATGGATGGTGTACACCATGTCTGAGCAGAGGCCAGCTTAATGCCCCACTGGAGCCTCTTCTCCCCCAGCCAGCCCCAACAGAGCACCCCCTGCAGGCCAGTTCGGGAACCCGGAGTTGGTGCAACAGGCGCTGTCCAGCCTGACCCGCCCGGTGAGCAGAGAGTACCTGGAGTGGAGCTTTAGCCTGGTATGGGGCTTGGGAGGACGCAGGGAAGAGGCAGAATCACTGCACCATGGGCCTCTGGGTTGTACTTGGCCCCTGTGCCACAAGTTACCAGTCAGTCCCTGTTAACAAGTTTAAATTTGTCTGTTTAACACCTGGCTTTAACTACCTTCTTTAACTTGACATTTGGACCCCGATCCTGCCAGATTTAATCTTTTGCCTACAATGCTTGGTTTGCCTGCCAATTGGTTTTACCACCAAACACTCTGGAGTGTTTATACAAAAGAAAGTAAGGCGCTTCACACTTTTAACAAAACAAAATGTGCTCATATTCAAAAATGTCATGCACCTCTATAGATTAATACCACCACTAAAAAGCTAACACTTATTTCAATATAGTGTAGCCATGGGCGACCACAGAACTTTTTTCAGGGGGGGTATCATTTTAGGGTCACCCATGCGCCGCCCCTTTTCGACAATGACATTATCATATTGTCATGGTCAGAGACAGCAGGCGTAGTACAGTCCCTAGGATAAGTAATGGATAATGGGAGACAGACCCCCTTACCAGACTCAGCAAAACTACAGCAGTGATCCCTCCGACTGGACGATCGCTCATTCTGGATTCCCCGGGGATTCTAGTCAGTAGTGTAGCATATCTGTACCCTAGCAGTGGCTTAGTCTTTCCCTCTCTGGCGGCGCTGGGTAGCGTGGCTCCCTCTCTGGCGGCGCTGGGTAGCGTGGCTCCCTCTCTGGCGGCGCTGGGTAGCGTGGCTCCCTCTCTGGCGGCGCTGGGTAGCGTGGCTCCCTCTCTGGCGGCGCTGGGTAGCGTGGCTCCCTCTCTGGCGGCGCTGGGTAGCGTGGCTCCCTCTCTGGCGGCACTGGGTAGCGTGGCTCCCTCTGGTGGCGCTGGATAGCGTGGCTCTGTCTGGTGGCGCTGAGCAGTGTGGCTCTCTGGCTTACGCCCAGCACACGCCTCTTTCTTTGTCCTGTAGCACTCACTCCCTCAGCTTTTTTCCAGGCTGCAGTCTCTCAATCTCTCTTGATCGAGCTGTAGCCTCCATCCTGTGGAAAATGGGGCCAACAATCTTCGGGACTACATGTCCCATGATGCTCTCCTCTCCTAGTCTCCTTTGATTGGCCCTCAGTTATGGCCAATGGGGAAGGAATGGAGCGGGCAGGAAGCTGGGCGGGGAATCTGATGAGAGCTGCCGTCTCTTCTTCCTAACAGGAGAAAGGGGGGCGAGTGGGAGAAACCTCTGAAAGCCCGCAGCTCGCCTTTCTCCTGACACAGCACCGCTGAGTTCTCTGCTGGACTGAGCAGGGAAAAGAGCCCACAGTCACACTACACTGATGGGGGGCCTTGACAGCACCTTGATGGCGTCACCCTGCTGGCTGCCTGCATCCCCATAGCGATGCCACTGTGCCGAATGTGCAGATCCGATCCCTGATGGGGGGGGGGGGGCACTTGACACCCCTTGCTCCTACCTGCGGATGCCCATGAGTGTAGCTGTCCCCTTAAGTCTAAAGAAAAAAACAAAACACTTTTAAACAATTATACAGGAAAGGGTGATGCGCTTCACACCACGCAACTCAAATATTAATGCAAATCAATATATCACAAAGGGGCTAATAAACAAAATTTTCTAAATGTCCGTGTATCTATTGAGTCCGTGATACAACTCATGCAATATACTGTATTTCCCCACACACGCCAAAGTGTGGGGACACATATTGTATGATTTATATCACGGACTCAATATATATACACGGACATTTTGAATATTTGCATTATAGTTTGAGCTAGTTAGTGAAGCGCCTCACTCAAGTGTTTTAAGCATAACAGCTACACCACTAGCAGCTCTGATGAAGCCCTATCGCTCAGGGGTTGTGCCATCAAAGTCTAGTTCTACTGATGGCATAGGGGGTTTGTACATTGTCATGGTTAGTTAAGTCGTACATAGCATTAAACAAAACGGACATACACTACACTTCATGGTTCCTTCAAAAGTGTTATTAGAAATAGAAAGGACACTCTTCCCAGGGGCAGATCCAGGGGGGGCAACGGGGCAATTGCCCCCCCCCAGAAAATATTACCAACTCCAAGGCTTTCTCCCTCCGCCACCTCACCATATTTAGGTTTGGAGAGGCATCATCTAAATGCAGCTGCAGGGACATTATTTCTGCTTCCCCCTGCGCTCCTCGTGGCTCCCAGGTGGCCTTAGATATATTCAATGGACCCCATCAGTTAATTTAGCAGCAGAGCGGTGCGAGTGTGCTCAGCATACTCCTGCCTACTCCTGCCTTTCTAAGCAGTTACTTCCCTGTCAGGCGGAGTAATCTCCACCCGACAGGAGCTCCCTAGTCCCGGCAAGCGTGACGTCATGATTCAGAGGCCAGGAGTGCGAGATTGAAGACAAGATGCTGCCAACCTGTAGCCAGAGCCCCTTTGCACTGCAAGTAAGTGATCACTTAACTGTATTAACTCCTTAACACAACACTGTCTTAGCTGTCTAAGCTATGTGAACTCGCTGAAGTGGTTAACACTTTGGGGGGGGGGGGGGGAGGGGGTTAATTCAGTTACAATGGTAATTGTAATATGCAGCATGGAGGGGATTAATGTACTCACTGATGCATTAGTGACCAATGGTAATTAATTAACCCCTTTGTGCTGCATTAGTGGCAGTGGCACCATCAGTGTTAACCCCTTTTATGCTGCAGCATGAAGGGTTTTAAAAAAAACACTGCCACTAATGCAGCACAAAAGGGTTAATTAATTGCCATTGGTCACTAATGCATCAGTGAGTACATTAACCCCCTCCATGCTGCACGTTACAATTAGCAATCATCATAAGCCACAGCACCTGTATTGTGCGATTATCATGATAACAATGATGATATAGAATGACAGTAAAATTCATCTTTAGGCCTCATTCACACAGGGCATGCTGCAGACATGCATCTAACATGCAGGGCTGTCTTTCACTGGCTTGGGGATGCATAAAGTGTTGCAGCAACTACTTGAGCTCCAGAAGGCTTTACCCCTTTCGTGACCAGGCCATTTTTACCAACTGGTAAGTGCGTGCTCATGCAAATCCGTACCCAAAATTAAATTTATGTTTTTTTTCACACAAATAAAGCTTTTTATTTTTGTGGTATTTGATCATCACTGTGTTTATTTTTATGTTTTTATTATATAAATGAAAAAAAAGGACAATTTTTGAAAAAAAAAAAAAAAAATAATAATTTTTTTTACTGCTATACAACATATTCAATAAATAAAAAAAAAAGGCCCTTCAAATTTCTTTATTTAGGCCAAAATGTATTCTGCTACATATCTTTGGTAAAAAAAATAAAAATCCCAATTGATGTATATTGATGGGTTTGTGTGAAAGTTATAGTGCCTACAAACTATGGTATATACACTGGAATTTTTATTTATTTTTCTATAGTAGTAATGGCGGTGATCAGCAACCTATAGTGGGACTGGGATCGTGTGGCGGACAATCTGACACCAAATGACACTGGGTGGGAACTGACTGACACTAATACAGTGATCAGAGATAATATTATACACTGTCACTGTACTAATGACACTGGCTGGGAAGGTGTTAACGTGTCGGGGTATTCAAGGGGTTAAGTGTGTGCCTAACAAATGTTAATATGTGTATTATGTGCTGCACTTTAATAAAAATCTGTTTGTTCCTTTCTCCCCGCATGCCCCATACCCGGAAGAGGTACGTTGCTGTGCCTGTAAGAGCCGCCCGTCCACAGCACAAAAAGGTTAATATTGCACATGTACTGTATGTGGGAGGAGACAAGATCCAAAGAGGAACAGGCACCCCTAGTTTGGCTGCACAGGACATAGGAGCAGTTTCAGTGGAAATTTCAGTTAAGTCAAGAGAATTATTTTCTTTTTTTAATGACAAAAAAATAATCTGATAAAACAAATGCAGCTTGCATTCCATTTGGGATTTTTCTGTTGCCTAGGCCCTGGTCTATGTGGCCTTCACAAAAACCTTAGACTGTTTTATAATACCAACCTAATTGCCCTCTTCGTTCCTCCCAAGACCCTCGGCTCCCTAGTTACCTCGTCACCTCCTCCCATGTATGCCTCCAGGACTTTTCAAGAGCCTCTCTGACCCTATGGAACTCCCTACCCTAATCTGTCCGATTATCTCCCCCTCTTCAGAGAAGCCTATTCTGCCCAAACCTAACAACCATACTTTTATTTCCTCCATCAGCTCTTCCCCCACAATTATTATCTTTTGTATTACTTGACCCTCCCGCCTAGATTGTAAGCTCTAATGAGCAGGGCCCTCCGATTCCTCCTGTATTGAATTGTATTTTAACTGTACTGTCTGCCCTCATTTTGTAAAGCGCTGCGGAAACTGTTGGCGCTATATAAATCCTGTATTGTAATAATAATAATGGAGAACTTTTTAACATCCATCCATGAGCCCCATGCTTATACCCATCTTTAGTCAACATAGTTACTTTGTTGGACGCAGGTCTACAGAAGCTGCCTCTGTAACTCTTGTTAATTTAAAGTATGTTTGAAGGGCTCTTATAGTTCATCATCTGGTTTTAAAAAGGAGTTGGCCTGTCTAATTACTGCTCTGCTTCTTTTCTCTCTAATTGCCTGCCAATGGTCTGAAACACACGTTTCATGCAGCCACTGTTTGAACAGCTCCAGGATTCCGAGAAGCAGGTAATCCCCTGAACAAACTCAGAAGCAGTGCCCAAATGTCAACAGCTCTCAGGCTGCCTCAACATGGTGTTCACTTAGATCTCTTTAAACTGCTTGTATTTACACTATTGTGAGCGAGATCAACATGAGGTTTCTATACTGCTAACCCAAAAGTACATAATTAGTTTTCCAAATAACATTTCATTACATTTTACCAAAAGAGACAATACGTTATTTCATAAAAAGTTAAAAAGCAATTCTAGACAAGAAAAACAAGCCGATGAACTGTTAATTAGCTTTAAAGTGATCTTGCTTTATTCACACAGGACAAAGCAGCAGGTTCACGACGCCAGCTGCAATCACCAGCTGCACCTTTCATTCCCTCCCCAGAGTTCTGTTTGCCTGCCAAGAGTGAAGAGAAGTCGTCCTGGGTAAGCTCTCCAGATAGTGACTCGGAGCTTACACAGGTTTGTGGATGTTCATCCCACCCCCTTGTGACAGCACTGGGTGCCCACACACAGTCACTAACCAGTTCTATCACGTGGAAGGAAGAAAGTCACGTGCTCTCAATGGAAGATTACCAGATTTACCAAATGAAATATGGGAGACACCCTACAGACCATAACCAAGTTTAAGCACACTCATAAAATCATACAAATATTTGTAGTCGCATGCACAAAAATTTCTAAATTTTTAACATGTCCAAAAACAATTGGTCAAAGCTTTTGAAACAAGAAGCAGAAATTGAAGGCATAAAAACAAGGGTTATGATTAAATAAAACCTGAGTCTACTGTGCTACGGGTCAAGAGTGTGTGATGCACAGAGTGCAGGGGTCAGGAGTGTGTGATGCACAGAGTTCAGGGGTCAGGAGTGTGTGATGTACAGAGTGCAGGCACCAGGAGTGTGTGAGGTACAGAGTGCAGGGGTCAAGAGCAAATAAAGCAGAATGCAGAGGTCAGAGGAGTGTATACCACACAGATGGCAGAGGCAAGAGCAAATAAGAATACAGGACTAAGCAATAGGGATGGGCTCGGTTTTCGATTCAAACCCATGTTGGAATCGAACATCGGGCGTTCGCCCGTTCGACGAGCCCAGAACTATTTGGCCGTTCGCATCACATTCGTGTGATGCGAGCGGCCCGTAATGCACTGCGCCAGTCGCAGTGCATTGCTGGCTGATGATGATTGGCCAAGCATGCACTGTGACCCCCGCATGCTTGGCCAATCATAGAGCCAGCGGCGAGGAGAGCTATAATTGGCCACAGGCAGGATGCCTGTGGCCAATTATAGCTCAGGGGGTTTAGTACACGCCCCACACTACAAAAGGCCACCACCCCGGCGGCCTCGTATATTGTGTTTCAGCGTGTCAGTGATATGTGCTGTGATCTATTCTGCAGTGCTGCTGACTGCTGACATTATCTGTGCTGTGATTCTGGGGATTAGTGTGTGCGTGCCGTTAGTATAGCATTGCAGTATCACATTAAAACACCTTCCTTCCTTTCTTCATCCTGTTGTGTCATCTAAGGCAGCATCTGCGGCTAATGAATTGCGGGTTCCCGTAACACAGAGAACAGTCATTCATTGAAAGTCATTGATAAAAAAAAGTCATTGATAAAAAAAAAAAAAAAAAAAAGCGTGGGGGTCCCCTCAAATTCAATTACCAGGCCCTTCAGGTCTGCTATAGATATTAAGGGGAACCCCGGCCAAAAATAAATAAAAAAAATGGCGTGGGGTCCCCCTCAAAATCCATACCAGACCCTTATCCGAGCACGCAACCTGGCAGGCCGCAGGAAAAGAGGGGGGACGAGAGCGCCCCCCCTCCCTCCTGAACCGTACCAGGCCACATGCCATCAACATTGGGAGGGTGCTTTGGGGTCCCCCCCAAAGCACCTTGTCCCCATGTTGATGAGGACAAGGGCCTCTTCCCCACAACCCTGGCCATTGGTTGTGGGGGTCTGCAGACGGGGGCTTATCAGAATCTGGAAGCCCCCTTTAACAAGGGGACCCCCAGATCCCGGCCCCCCCTGTGTGAAATGGTAAGGGGGTACAAAAGTACCCCTACCATTTCACCAAAAAAGTGACAAAAATTGTAAAAATCTTCTTTCTTCTGTCTTCTTCCTTCTTCCTTTCTTCATCCTTCGGTTTCTTCATCTTCTCCTTCTGGCATCTTCTTCTTCCATCTTCTTCTTCCTCCGATCTGCTTCTTCTTGCTTTGGTCTTCTCGTCCGGCATCTTCTTCCACGGCGTCGGTGTCTCTTCTGGGCCGCTCCGCGCAATGGGAGGCTCCCGCTGTGTGAGGCTTCGCTGCGTCTGACAGGTCTTTTATAATGGAGTGCGGGCCACCTGGTGACCCTGCCCCCTCTGACGCACAGGGACGTCATGGGGAATTCCCTATGGCTTTCCCCATGACGTCAGAGAGGGGCGGGGTCACCAGGTGGCCCCGCCCTCTGTTATAAAAGACCTGTCAGACGCAGCGAAGTCTCACACAGCGGGAGCCTCCCATTGCACGGAGCGGCCCAGAAGAGACACCGACGCCGCGGAAGAAGATGCCGGACGAGAAGACCAGAGCAAGAAGAAGCGGATCGGAGTAAGATGGAAGAAGAAGATGATGGAAGAAGAAGATGGAAGAAGATGCCGGAAGGAGAAGATGAGGAAACCGAAGGATGAAGAAAGGAAGAAGGAAGAAGGAAGAAGACCAGAAGAAAGAAGATTTTAACAAAGGAATTGTCAAAGACCGTCTCCTGTCATTTTTCCATTTTTGTCACTTTTTTGGTGAAATGGTAGGGGTACTCCCTTACCATTTCACACAGGGGGGGCGGGATCTGGGGGTCCCCTTATTAAAGGGGGCTTCCAGATTCCGATAAGCCCCCCGCACCGCAGACCCCCACAACCACCAGGGTTGTGGGGACGAGGTCCTCATCAACATGGGGACAAGGTGCTTTTCCCAATGTTGAGGGCATGTGGCCTGGTATGGTTCAGGAGGGAGGGGGGGCCGCTCTTTTTTTTTTATATTATCAATGAATGACTGTTCTCTGTGTTACGGGAGCCGACAATTCATTAGCCGCAAGCTTTTTTTCCTGCAAAAATGAAAGTTTGTGCAGGGACAGTTCTAAGCATGGGAAACATGCGCCCCATTCACAGGCATACTATAGACACCCCCCAGGTACGAAATTTAAAGGAATATTAAACTTTAAGCATTATTAAAATCACTGCTCCTGAAAAAACGACCGTTTAAAAAAAAAAAAAAATTGCATTGATACATGTCCCCTGGGGCAGGACCCAGGTCCCCAAACACTTTTTAAGACAATCACGTGCATATTAGCCTTTAAAATTAGCACTTTTGATTTTGAACGTTCGCGTCCATTGTAATTAATGGGGTTCTTAAGTTCGCACGGACTTTAGGTCCGTTCGCGGGTTCTGGTGCGAACCGAACCCTTTGCGGGTTCTGGTGCGAACCGAACCCGGGGGTGTTCGGCTCATCCCTAGTAAGCAACACACAGAGAAGATGAAGAGCAATGATGCAGAGCTGAGATCAGGGGTAGGTAATGCACAGAAAGCAGGGGTTAGGAGTAAGTAACACAGAGCAGAGGTCAGGAGTAAGTGATGCACAGATTGTATGGGTCAGGACTAAGGTTTCAGGGATTTTGGATAATGCATGATTATAGTTGGGTTATAACTACAAAAGTGGTCCTTCACTAGTTATGAAGCCTCTTAACTCAGCTGGATAAAAATATCCATATACTAAAGAGGAGAAGAAAAAAGAATATAGGTGCAGAATAGGTCCAGAATAGGGTGCAAGGCAACCTTCTTGCAATAAAATTATAAACACTTATAAACTCAAGAGTTGAGCCACATGCCACAAATGGATCTGGCTTCCTCCGTGGACAGCGGAGAGGCTGTGGGGAAGAGGAAAGCCCCTCCTGACTCCTTGCAGAAATGGAGAGAGTGAGACGCGTCCCCTATCCTCCAGGCAGTGTAGTGTAAACATTACACTGTGCAGGCACCCCAGTCACCCCAAAATAGTGCGGCTGGACTTCAAGGATGGATCCTGTGTATAGTTACTCTCACTATCCTTCCTCCATCACAGATACAGATGCATTTTCAACAGGTGTCTTAAACACACAAGTTTTTTTTCTTTTTAAAACGGATGTATGGGTGGGAATGAAGGCTTTCAAGAAGCATGCTTTTGGATTACATGAAGGCCTTCAAGAAGCATGCTTTTGGATTACATGAATCAATTTATTTTCAGGGTTTATTTATCCCCCCCCCCCCCCCCCCCCCCCCCCCCATTAACCACTTAGAGCCCAACTAAATCAGAAATTTCAGCATAGAGGAAGGGGTAGTTCCTGCAGCATAATGGCTTGTCGCCTTTAATATCTTCCGCCTTCTTTCTTTAACTTTGGTGTGGCACTCTTAAGCTGCTCATACATTAATAATTTCAAAAACCAGCAGAAAAATTACCCAATTACCCAATTCCCCCATCAACATACTCAATGTGAATGGGGGAATCACTCCCACTTTACTATTGCACTGAACACACTCATCAGTGAATGTTCGGAAAAAAAACATCATCTTCTGTACAACCAACCTGCTCATACATGGAACAAAATTTGTCTGGTCCCTGTTGAACTTGCTGAACTTCAATTCATGTATGGCCAGTTTTATTCTCCTTGTACCCTTTATTTTTCACTAAAGGACCCTTTGGGGCCTCTCCATGTTGGATAACTGCCAAATTATGCTTTACTGTGCTTCACTGTACAGACTCCTGTTCACAGTTTGGAACAAAATAGATTTTGAGTCCAGCGCCTCTCATCTACATCTTCTGAATTTAGTTTGCCGAAGCACTGTGTATCAAACAATTGTGTAGTTTTCTTCATAAAATACATTTGTTTACCTTTTTGCATCTCAGTGCTCTAGATCTCCTCCAACAGCTTTTAGCCATGTTCACTCCAGCTTCTGATGCACATTGTTTTTGACTGGCTTCCTAATAGTGATAACAGTGGACCATATTTGTGTTATATGTGTCAGCATGGTCATCATAGGAACATGTGACAGCCAGGGTGACAACACAGGAACACAACTAGGAGACCATTAACAGAAGTGGCACAACAAAAATCTTCATTACAGGGTCTCCAAGCAATTATTAATTAAAAGATACAGATTTAAGTTGATTAAAAAACAGAATTTGCATTGAAATTTTAAATGTTTATGAGATTTTAGTGATTGGGTTAAGATCTGAAAACAAGTACTTTCTTTGCAAATAATCTTTTTTATTTTGCACTTGCCTACTGAATAAGCCCATGTGCATTTTTCACACCAAGTTATATTTTTTGGATATAAGGTTATATTATACTACCAGCTTAGATCGAAAACAGAGTTTAGGAGGGTTTTTGTTTAAATAGAAATTCTTCCCAAATATCAGAGGTCTTTTCTTGATGATCGAGCGGTTAATTGCAGGAACTACATTAATTTACAGTAAATGGATTATTGCCTCATAGAAGGTTTTTAAACACAGCTTCAAAAAAGCAGTATTTGCAAAAGCAAACCCATTATTGACAGCTCTACCTGGAAAAATGTTAATGTGCAGGAGAGAAAAATATGTAAATGGTTTCCAAGTCTTGGAGGGTAGATCTCTTAAGAATGCTTTCTTTGGACTAAGCTGTGTTATTTCATTGGCGTTCATGCTGTGGTCAGCGCGATCCTCAGAATATTCAGCAGAGGCAGAAAGACTTGCGCATTTCCTATGGATTTCCCAGAGGAAGACCTCCCCACCCTTGGCTCTGCCTTCTACACACTACATGTTCAACTCAGGATTTTTCCGCTGACTTCAAATATGCTGCTACTTTTTCTCCAAATATATTCATCCATATGGTTCTGATCAGTCTGGATTCTCCATGCACGAACCATCTGCATCTTCTGCTGGCTCTTATGCTGACTCAATTAGATGGCCATTGATAACATGTCATAAATGTATTCGTGATAAATTAATGAATTCGCTAAACTAACAGAAAAATAACTGGCGGCATCTTAACTGGGCTAGGAAAAGCAATATTATGAAAGGGAAATTTCACATAAAATATAGGCTGGCTTTAAGATACATAGGTTTAAATATACAGCGGGGTCTTCTTTACCAAAACATGAGACTGAAACTATAGAACTGGGGACCTAAATGTGACATGCATTGCTCTATGTGACATATATAGGCAATTTTAAAGAATTTAAGACAGAGGTTACAGAGGCAAGGGACCCATAAATGATTTTGCTATGGATTCTATCACACATACAGTATCTCACAAAAGTGAGTACACCCCTCGCATTTTTTGTAAATATCCTATTAAATATTTTCATGTGACAACACTGAAGAAATGACACTTTGCTACAATGTAAAGTAGTGAGTGTACACGCTTCAGTATGTCACAGTACATGTTGGCATTCATGGTTCCCTCAATGAACTGTAGCTCCCCAGTGCAGACAGCACACATGCAGCCCCAGACCATGACACTCCCACAACCATGCTTGACTGTAGACAAGACACACTTGTCTTTGTTTTCCTCACCTGGTTGCCACCACACGCTTGACACCATCTGAACCAAATAAGTTTATCTTGGTCTCATCAGACCACAGGACATGGATCCAGTAATCCATGTCCTTAGTGTGCTTGTCTTCAGCAAACTGTTTGCAGGCTTTCCTGTGCATCATCTTTAGAAGAGGCCTCCTTCTAGGACGACAGCCATGCAGACCACTTTGATGCCGTGTGCAGTGTGTGGTTTGAGCACTGACAGGCTGACCCCCCACTCCTTCAACCTCTGCAGCAATGCTGGCAGCACTCGTACGTCTATTTCCCAAAGACAACCTTTGGATATGATGCTGAGCACGTGCACGCAACTTCTTTGGTCGACCATGGCAAGGCCTGTTCTGAGTGGAACCTGTCCTGTTAAACCGCTGTCTTGGCGACCATGCTGCAGCTCAGTTTTAGGGTCTTGGCAATCTTCTTATCGCCTAAGCCATCTTTATGTAGAGCAACAATTCCTTTTTTCAGATCCTCAGAGAGTGCTTTGCCATGAGGTGCCACGTTGAGCTTCCAGTGACCAGTATGAGAGAGTGAGATAATACCAAATTTAACACACTTGCTCCCCATTCACACCTGAGACCTTGTGACACTAATGAGTCACACGACACCGTGGAGGTAAAATGGACATTTTCACTTAGGGGTGTACTCACTTTTTTTGCCAGTGGTTTACACATCATTGGCTGTGTGTGGAGTTATTTTGAGGGGACAGCAAATTTACACTGTTATACAAGCTGTACACTCACTACTTTACATTGTAGAAAAGTGTATTTTTTTCAGTGTTGTCACATGAAAACATATAATAAAATATTTACAAAAATGTGAATGAGTGTACTCACTTTTGTGAGATACTGTACATACAGCACTAAGTCGCTTTCAAAATGTTATAGTCTGTGGACCACTTTAAACCAAGTTACAGCTTTGGTGGACTACAAATGGACTACAAATGGTCAAGCTCCCATCTTACATTGTAAACTTTTTAGATGTAAAATTTGAAAGTGGAGATTTGCCATCTTTTAGGAAACAGAAAATGTCAATTGTGCCTAAAAAGTGCCCATTTGTCTTCAATTCCCGGTGGACCTCAGTATGAGAAATGCTACTTTGTATAGTAGGGATTCTAGTCAGTGACATAAGAAATCACAGGGACGCATATTATTTGTCTTGGACCAATATTAGTGGATGTGCTCTATAATTCAGCCCAATTAACACTTCCCTAACATTGGTGGTTGAAGACAGGTGGTCTCCCGCACCCCATTGTTTTCTGTACATTGATATATGTATATATGTGTAGAGTTTGGTTTCCAACCAGGAAATGCATTTTCAGATCTTGATGGCCCACATCAGACTTTCCCAAGCAGGAAAAATAAATGAAGCTTAGCCTCCTGGATTACTACGGCAGCATTGCTGCATAGGGTTCAGACTCTGGTAGGGTAACTTACATCTTTTAGCTCTATACAGCGGGTTTCTGTGTCTGTGATGTCTCTCCTCCTCCTGGCTAAATTTCAGTTCTTTGACTTCCTGTTTCTTTCCTTTTCTAGTCCTGATACTACATGTCTCATGATCCTTCGACCTCTGTAGCTTCAGGGCGAGCTATGGCAGTCACTTGTAGCAGTTCTGGGAGTTGATGTGGGTGAGTCCTAGGGTTATTGTGGATGTTTCTGGGGCTTCAGGTGGGTTTTGAAAGGTGTAAATGTGTCATGCCTGTCTTACAGCATGCCAAAGTATAATGGCTTACAGCAAGACTACAGAGGAAGGGTCATGGGAGGTTAATTTGAAGGCGTTTCCTTCAGATGTATGTAGCGGGTGTCTCCCCCTATAACCCACAACCCTGCCAAGCTGGCAGGAACAATGTACACAGGCTTTCCAACTTGAGTTAGGGAGAGCTGCCTGCCAGCAGCTGCAAGGGGGATTTTCACCCCCCACTCTCCTTCTCCCTGTCCACTGACTGAGTTTGTTGTAATATGAGTTGACACACACAGAGCTGTGCATTCAGTAGCCTCTCTTGTGCCCCTATTGGCAGGAAGAAATAATCCAATTAAAAGGCACAGTTACAGCAGCCAGAGAGAGACTGTACCAAGCTGAGCTAACAGGGGGGTTACAGGCAGCCTCCCGCACAACGCTGGGCTCTGTGCTGATCAACTTTTAGCTTTGAAGGGGTTTTCTTCTTGAATAATGCTGTGATCTGTGAGACGGGCCTGTAGGTGTGACTAGGTGTGATTGAATTCTAATTAGGATGTATTCAATCCCACCCACCATCAGAGCTGTAAAGGAAGTTACATTATTTGCAGAGTCTGAAAGACTACAAAGGGGATTGTACAGACTCTAGCTGCTGCAAGAAGTAGCTGTGGAAGGGACAGAGTCTATCAGCAGGATATACAGTGTCACATGGTACAAAGCCACAACTAAACCCAGAATATCAGGGAATGTGCAGACAACAGAACATCATGGTACAGAGGTATGATCTAGGTTGTGATTGATCATTCCATTCAGTCCTAGTGAAAAGAAAGTTTGAATTCAGCTTTAACATCCCTTCTTAGATAACCGTTACTAGAAGAGGGTTCCTGTTTGAACATTTCTGGATGATCCTGTGGCAACTCTAAAATTTTTAATTTTGGCAACCATTGTCACTCTGTCTCAGTGACAATGGTTGCCAGGACAAATAGAGAGGGTGAATCTACCAAGCAGAGATACCGAAAGCAATAGGACAGGTTTTAATTATCCTTTTATTCACTCTATCCAAAACAGTAAAACAGTCTTGGCTTTACATACACTTTAAAATATAAACGCTTTCTACCTTGTGTAAACTATAAATAAGCCTTTTAGCTAACTAGATTACATTGATTGATATTCAAAGATCATTGCAGCCCATAATTATGGATCGTTGAGTCTATAACATCTAAATAACTCCCAACGGCTAGCTGACATGTCTGCTTCTTACTATGGCATTTTAATCTGTTTCATGGGACTAACTAGTCCCCACTTTTCACCTTTAGGGCACATACCATACCATTTGTAGCTTTAATCACTTTTCATTTTTTACTGAAGTCTATGCAGAGGTAAACATCTGGGAAACCAATCAGATGGGTGTTCTACAGCCTGTGTCAGCTAGGGTTCTTCAAAGAGTCAGAAATTATCCGTTGCTTTTCCTTTCCAAGATAGCCGACTTCTTTGGTATTGTGAAGGAATAGGGGATGGGTTATAATTAATATAATGTGGGTTTGCATTCAATGTACATGGATTTGTGTGCAATTTCATTTTTATGGTTGCACAGGCCTCACACACAGGGTACCTGGCAAGAGATTCAGGAAATTCAAGGATCTAGCAATACCACCAAACTCATCGACATTGGTAAGGCTGGCCATAGACAGAGATTTTCTTTCCTGCTACCAAGGGTCTACTCCCACGGTGGAGCCGTCCCCGCCAGGAGAACACAGCGATTATTGCTAGCGGCTATAACAGCCTCTAGCAATAATCACATCTAAAATCTGACAGGCTGGTTGTACCCAAGTTGAACGATCGATTAATGATAACAATGAATTTGGTTTTGGAGAAAGCTACAGTCACAGACCATGCAGCCACCTCAAGTCACACAATAGTCTCAACAGAACATATACAAACTACTGATGGAAAGACATGGTAACCTAAAAATGTAAATAGGTAAAGCGAGTGATCCAGCCTGCATGAACACATTTAGACATGGTGCAATGCTGGACCACCCAATAGAGCAGCCTCTCAACTCAGTCAAGGTAACCCAACTGCCAAGTTAGTGCCATTGAATAAAACACTGTGTAGATCAAAAAAGTGTGCAAAGATGGGAAATGGAGAAAAAGGTAGTAGTAGTAGTAGTAGTAGTAGAGAGAGAGAGAAAGGGTGGGGTATGGGGGAAGAAGGGACAGTGTGCAGTCGTTTCTAGTTTAAAAAAAAAAAAATGTTGTTCTTTTTCTATCTTTCTTACTATTGCTAAAAAATCTTTATTTTACAAATACACATTTAGTCAAGAGTGCATCTATGACACAGAATTCACAGAGCACGATAGGCTTCCTAAAGCCACTTACCTTCAGATTCGCTCTGATGGAAACCATATACCATATTTTTCTGTGTATAAGATGCCCCCATGTATAAGACGCCCCCACTTTTTCAACTTAAATCAATACCCCACCTCCAGCTCCAGCTGATGTCAGTAACTGAGCCGTGATTGAAGGAAGCCGTTTGACAAGCTATGGTCAGCGACACTCCTGCGCGGCTGTCTCCCAGGCTGACTGACCGTGTATAAGACGCGGCTCGATTTTCAGGCTATTATTTTAGGAAAAAATAGCATCTTATACACGGAAAAATACGGTACCACCTCTGAACAGAACTTGCAAGAAGAGGGGGAGAAGTCATTCCTCTTATTCATACAGTTTTAAGCGTAAACATGAGAACTTGAGCTACTGAGCTTTATTAACCACTTGCCATCTAGCGAAGTAGCTTTTTTGACTTTTTCAGACTAAAGAAAATGCATGAATGACCCACTGGCTAGGCTGGAAATGTCAATCTATGTATGGTCCAAAAGACCACCGAGGAAGACGAGCTTGTGCCTCGACAAAACATCGGAATAAAATTTTCACTGTGCGTTAACCTCTCAAGGCCCCGTAGTCTCTCTTTTGGACTATCTGTACTACAGACTTTGTGTATATATAATGGGCCCGGGTGCCCAGCAAACACACACACACAAACACACAAACACACAAACACACAAACACAGGGGGGCTGATTTACTAAGACCGGAAAGCGCAAAATCGGGTGCAGCTCTGCATAGAAACCAATAGACGTGTGCACTGCTGAAAAATTTGTTCGTTTTCGTTTCAGTCGATTTTGTTTTGTTTTTTGGATCATTTTGTTATGAGCGAAATTAGTAAATTAGAAAATTCGTAAAAAAATTGTCAAATCATAAATTAGAAGATCCGGAAATTCTTAATTCGGAAAATCGAAAATTATCCAAAATAACGAATGCTGCATCTAAACAAATGAAATTGTTTAGGTGGGCAAGTAGGTGGGACAACAAATGGTCTATCGCATCCCAGAATTGTATAACAGTTTTAATAGTAGGCCATAATGTGCATAAGGTAAAGGCCAATACCCCTGGGGGATGCTTGGAGTAAAGATAGACACTTTAAAACGATGTATGCATGTGAGAAGGTAAACGTTTATTCAAAAATGTACACAGTGAACAAGGGAATGCTCAGAAGGCATGGTATGTTTGCAATGAGGATACAATCAGTTGATACAGTTTATAACATGTCAAAAGAGCAGAAACATACAAAGCATTATGACAGAGGTATAAACTTGCTTGGTGCATAAGGTAAGGAAGATGCCAACATGTTTCGGACTGTGGTCCTTTGTCAAGGCAATTTGTATCCTTAGAAACTCATCTGAATAGATGAAAGGTCATATAATTAGTCTCAATATATCAATACATTATATTTGCACTGGAGAAAATCTATATTGCTGGAGGAGATTTATCTCAAAAAGAGGAAAAAACACAATGAGGTACTCACATGTCCTGCCAAAGCTCAATTGTTTATCATATGGAAAAGCCACTGAGCGTGGAATCCAGGGAATCAAGGGTGTGTGTAGTAAAAACAGAGTGTACCTATACACTGGGGTATAGGAAACCTGCTGAGAACCCCCTCAGAATACAAGGTCCAACATACAGGGTTTAGGGCTAAGAGCCCAAGTCCTGTATTAAACACAGTGGGTCAGCGAGTGTGTCACTGTAAAAATAAAGTAAAATGGGAATAATCAGAAACTAGAAAAACAAAGTAAGAGTATCTGGCTACAAAGAAGTAGACCTAGTATTTACCTGAGTATAATTTGTGAGTAGAGGATAGGAGGTCAACTCTGGTCAGTCAGCAGCATGAGACTGAAGCCAAAGTGTGGAGAGTTTATATGTGGTCAGATAATGGACAACAGCTGTGGGTAGGTGTGTAACAACTAACCTGAGGCCGCAGTGCTGATTGGCTGCTGTGTTGTTGGGAGGCGGGCGCCAGAAAGCGCTGTAGTAACCTCCCAGTGTGGACCTCTGACGGGGCGGTGCCGGGCGCGGCCGCGTCATGACGGCGCGGCCGCGTCCGGCGTCGTGACGTCACCGACGCGGGACAGACGGTCGCCGACTTCCTGGTGCGCTCCACGGTGGAGCGCAAACAGGAAGTAGACCAGGAAGTTGGTCTAGATGGAAGGCGAAGGGGTGGTGCGTGCGCAGTGAGGGAGATGCGCACGCGCACCTGGTCTTACCCGCGCCGGGTATTCAAAGTAGAGGGGGAAAAGAAAAATGCAGGTGAAATGTTAGTAGGTTGGTCCATAAAGGACAGATGATCACAAATGAGCGATGGGGGACATGCAGGTTTAGTACAATAGACAACCTAGTAATGTATATGGCCTGTAAGCCTTCCCTCCAATGGCTTACAGGCCATATACATTACTAGGTTGTCTATTGTACTAAACCTGCATGTCCCCCATCGCTCATTTGTGATCATCTGTCCTTTATGGACCAACCTACAAACATTTCACCTGCATTTTTCTTTTCCCCCTCTACTTTGAATACCCGGCGCGGGTAAGACCAGGTGCGCGTGCGCATCTCCCTCACTGCGCACGCACCACCCCTTCGCCTTCCATCTAGACCAACTTCCTGGTCTACTTCCTGTTTGCGCTCCACCGTGGAGCGCACCAGGAAGTCGGCGACCGTCTGTCCCGCGTCGGTGACGTCACGACGCCGGACGCGGCCGCGCCGTCATGACGCGGCCGCGCCCGGCACCGCCCCGTCAGAGGTCCACACTAGGAGGTTACTACAGCGCTTTCTGGCGCCCGCCTCCCAACAACACAGCAGCCAATCAGCACTGCGGCCTCAGGTTAGTTGTTACACACCTACCCACAGCTGTTGTCCATTATCTGACCACATATAAACTCTCCACACTTTGGCTTCAGTCTCATGCTGCTGACTGACCAGAGTTGACCTCCTATCCTCTACTCACAAATTATACTCAGGTAAATACTAGGTCTACTCCTTTGTAGCCAGATACTCTTACTTTGTTTTTCCTAGTTTCTGATTATTCCCATTTTACTTTATTTTTACAGTGACACACTCGCTGACCCACTGTGTTTAATACAGGACTTGGGCTCTTAGCCCTAAACCCTGTATGTTGGACCTTGTATTCTGAGGGGGTTCTCAGCAGGTTTCCTATACCCCAGTGTATAGGTACACTCTGTTTTTACTACACACACCCTTGATTCCCTGGATTCCACGCTCAGTGGCTTTTCCATATGACAAACAATTGAGCTTTGGCAGGACATGTGAGTACCTCATTGTGTTTTTTCCTCTTTTTGAGATAAATCTCCTCCAGCAATATAGATTTTCTCCAGTGCAAATATAATGTATTGATATATTGAGACTAATTATATGACCTTTCATCTATTCAGATGAGTTTCTAAGGATACAAATTGCCTTGACAAAGGACCACAGTCCGAAACATGTTGGCATCTTCCTTACCTTATGCACCAAGCAAGTTTATACCTCTGTCATAATGCTTTGTATGTTTCTGCTCTTTTGACATGTTATAAACTGTATCAACTGATTGTATCCTCATTGCAAACATACCATGCCTTCTGAGCATTCCCTTGTTCACTGTGTACATTTTTGAATAAACGTTTACCTTCTCACATGCATACATCGTTTTAAAGTGTCTATCTTTACTCCAAGCATCCCCCAGGGGTATTGGCCTTTACCTTATGCACATTAATTTCAGATTTTCGAATTTCTAAATTTTTATTGTTAGTTTTTCATTATACTTATTGGTTTTAGCACAGGAATTCACAGTGTTTTATCACTCATCATTCGGAAAAATTCATCAAAAGGCGTTTTCGTTAATTCGGATATTTCTGAATCAGCAAATTTGTCGAAATTAGTTAAAAAAACTAAAACAAATGTCTAGACACCAATCAGCTTCCAGATTTTATTGTCAAAGCTTAATTGAACAAGCACAAGTTTTAGTAAATCAACCCCAGTATATATATAAAAAAAAAAGTATACAAAAACATTGTGCATTACCTTTAAACTAACTGCAAAAATTGCAGCGGCTGGGGAGCAAAGAAGCAGTGGCATTTCAACTGGAAAGGGAAGTAAATTCCCTGGTCTTTAGCATTCAGCTTTTGTATACAACTGACCCTGTGCTGACATTGGGGTTAGCCAGATTAAGGCCCCATTTCCTACCGCTGAACAAAGGAAAATACCTTGCTGACCCCTAGATAAAAAAAAGGGGAAAGTTCTAATTTTCTTCAATTTTTACACAGAGTTGATGCACCAGAGAAAATAACTCTATTTTTACTATTGGCACCTTAAATAGGCCCCAGTACAATGATCAAAGGCATATTCAGTGGCCACAACATTTGTCAGGATGCCAGAACATGTATCCTGTTCCACTGTTATAAGGAATGAAGTAAAAGTGAGACTTTTGTAATATTTTGTGATTACAATAGCAATCTATTCTAAAGAAAGACATATGCAAGAATCAAAATACTTTGTCCCAAATTATAATTTTTTTACAATATCTTGTGATTTCAGTGCAACTTGCATTGAAACCTATTGAATATAGTTGCACAGATATCAGCAAGCTGCACTGAAATCGCACTGCTTTGAAGTTGCGCGACATCAAAACCACACTGGTGTGAACCAGGGCTAAGACTTTAGGAATGCAAACAACTTCATTGCTCTATATTGCTTCAATATTGTTATGCACAATCAGAAGCGGGGTTATAATATTATTATTGATTACAGGTACTTATATAGTGCCATCAATTTATGCAGTGCTTTACATATAGGTTATACATTCACAACAGTCTCTGCCCTCATGGATCTTACAATCTAAGATCCCTAACACACTGTACACATACTAGAGACAATTTAGACAGGAGCCAATTAGCCTACCAGTATGTCTTTAGAGTGTGGGAGGAAACCAGAGTAACCCCACGCAGTCACAGGGAGAACATGCAAACTTCAAGCAGGTAGTGCCATGGTTGGAATTCGAACTGATGACCCGAGTGATGCTAGGCGGAATTGCTAACCACTTAGCCCCTTATGCTGCACAAATTTTAAGTAAAAAAAAAATACACTAAAATACAGTCAATTTTAGAGAACAAAAACACAATATAAATATAATTTTTCTGGTAAAATATAAAAGATGAGGTTGTGAGGAGTAGATAGATACCAAACATGTCAAGCCTTAAAATTGCATCCCAGTGAAACAGGGATAAACTTTGGCAGCCCAAACTGCCCATAGGCGTTGCATTCACAGCAATATGTGCAACAAAATCTTTACTTTGGTAAGTAGGTGCATTGGAGGCATGCTTTTAGGTGTGTGTGTGTGTGTGTGTGTGCAGAGCAGGGCACTTTAAAACACTTTTGTGTTATGCGTTTTTCTGGTAACATGATATAACGTAATGATAGGGAGTCTATAAGACCAGGCGGAAGTGCTAACCACTTAGCTGCCTGTTCTTGAGGGGCAGCACAGTGGCTAACAGGGCAGCAAGTGTCTTAATTAAAGTGACCTTTGGCCTCTGATACTCAGTAGAGCTGAACGATTAATCGTTAAGAATCGAGATTGCGATTATTTCCCCCTCGCAATCTTAACAAAAGCATTTTCCCGATTCTATGCAGTGTTCTCTGCTCAAGCTGACATCGGGCAAAAAAACAAAAAACAAGAAAAACAGGCAGTCTGCCAAGTTTCACAACATTCCTCAGCCGCTGAGCTAACTATAACAATTGTAACGTTTTGTTCTGAATGATCTTCGGTCTGTAAATAGGGAAGTTTAACCACTTAAAGACTTAACCCCTGGAAGATTTGGCTGCTCAATGACCAGGCCATTTTTTGCGATTCGGCACCGCGTCACTTTAACTGAAAATTGCGCAGTTGTGCGATGCTGTACCCAAAATTGAGGTCCTTTTTTCCCCACAAATAGAGCTTTCTTTTGGTGGTATTTGATCGCCACAGCGGTTTTAATTTTTTGCGCTATAAACAAAAGAAGAGCGACAATTTTGAAAAAAAAAAAAAACACAATATCTTTTACTTTTTGCTATAACAAATATCCCACATTTTTTATCAAAAAAAAGCGAGAGAGAGAGAGCGAGAGAGAGCGAGAGCGAGAAAAGAGAGAGAGAGAGAGAGCGTGAGCGAGAGAGAGCGAGAAAGATAGAGAGAGCGCAAGAGAGAGAGAGCGAGAGAGAGAGAAAGAGAGAGAGAGCGCAAGAGAGAGAGAGAGAGCGAGCGAGAGCGAGAGAGCGAGAGCGAGAGAGCGAGAGCAGGAGACACAAGGCAATGTAGTTTCACCCAGGCGTGCCATTCTAAAAATGCGGCGGCTGGTCGGCAAGCGGTTAAAGACTAAACCTTTTTCTGACATTTGTTGGTTTCGGCGCAGGAAGGGCTCCCTCCTGTCAGTCATCTGGGACACGTGACAGGTCCCAGATGACTGTGCGGGGGATCGGGGGACAAGCAGAGCTTCGACCCCCCGCATCGCTAGACCTTGGAACAGGTAAGTGTCCGATTATTAACCACTTCAATACCGCCCGCCGTCATATGACGCCCACAAGGTGGATCTACCATCCTGGGTGGGCGTCATATGACGTCCTCGGATTCCCCGGCCGCCTGGGGGGCGCGCGCGTGCCGCCGGCGGCGCGCGCGCCCGCTGCATCGCTCGGGACCCGGTGCGAGTGCCCGGCGGCCGCGATGTCCGCCGGGCACCCGCGATTGCCCGTTAAAACAACGGGACCGGGCGGGAACGTGGAGCTGTGTGTGTAAACACACAGCTCCACGTCCTGTCAGTGCAGAGGAGACCGATCATGTGATCCCATTACAGAGTATCACATGATCGGTCTCCTCCCCTTAAGTCCCCTCCCCCTACAGTTAGAATCACGTCTATTAGGGAACACATTAACCCCTGCAGCGCCCTCTAGTGTTAACCCCTTCCCTGCCAGTCACATTTACACAGTAATCACTGCAATTTTATAGCAACGATCGCTGTGTAAATGTGAATGGTTCCAAAAATGTGTCAAAAGTGTCCGAAGTGTCCGCCGCAATGTCGCAGTCACGAAAAAAAAATCGCAGATCCCCGCCATTACTAGTAAAAAAAAAAAAAAAAAATTCAATAAATCTATCCCCTATTTTGTAGACGCTATAACTTTTGCGCAAACCGATCAATATACGCTTATTGCGATTTTTTTAACAAAAATATGTAGAAGAATACGTATCGGCCTAAACTGAGGAAAAAAATAGTTTTTTTTAAAAAAAATGGGATATTTATTATAGCAAAAAGTAAAAAATATTGTGTTTTTTTTCAAAATTGTCGCTCTTCTTTTGTTCATAGCGCAAAAAATAAAAACCGCAGGGGCGATCAAATACCACCAAAAGAAAGCTCTATTTGTGGGAAAAAAAGGACGTCAATTTTGTTTGGGTGTAACGTCGCACGACCGCGCAATTGTTAGTTAAAGCGACGCAGTGCCGAATCGCAAAAAGTGCTCTGGTAAGGAAGGGTGTTTAAAAGCCCTGTATTGAAGCGGTTAAAAGTCAGCAGCTGCACTATTTGTAGCTGCTGACTTTTTTTTTTTTTTTTTTTTTTTTTTTTTTTTTTAGGGATACTTTATTGTGAATTGTGATCTTTATTCTAAGCCAAAAAAATTGTCATTCTCATTTTTCCCAGAGACATACAGCTTTAATACTCAGGCTGAAGAGTCAGGTGAAGTAAGCAAAAGTAGGATTGTGAATCTTTAAGTATACTTGCACAGTTACAATAATGACTAAATATTCAGATTCTTAAAATAAGCCCAACTCTGGTTGATTTCCTTTAAAAACGAGATCCTGCTTTTTTTATTAGAATTCTTTAAAATGTGTGAAGTGGGCTGGCTGTTTAATATTAGGAAACTGGAAAGCCAATATGGCACACGCATATTTTAACACTACTTGACTAATTACTTGCAATTATTTTCATTTTTCTATTTGTACTAGTAGACATATTTTAGTAGTAAATCTCGGTGGTCGTTTTCCACTAATGCATAACGTGTGTAACTTTTTAGGCAAGAAAAACTTTGGCATTCAGCAGACCCATCCACGGATCTGACTCACACATAGCGTGATTGGTTACACCGGATCTATAGCTTTATTTGCTTTGGCTGGCCGTGTTTCTTTAGGAAGAGAAATCATCAAACTAAAGTACTTCCTCTGTGTATTGTCACAGGAAACACTACTTCTGTGCTTTTTCAAATACTGTAGTCTATTTTTTTTTTTTTTTCTCCAACAGACGCAGCCTTACAATTAAGTGCTAGACTCCCGATAGACCCCATATAACCCAAAACTTAAATCCATTGTTAGAGGTTAAGGCAATGAATTGATATGAGAAATGCTGTAAGGCTAGTTATTTTCCTGTATGAAGATATAATTTGTGTATGAGCCTTGAAAAAAATAAAATGCATTTATTTAAAACAGCTGTAAATGTTTGAATGCGGTGCTGGCGAGGTCAAAGGTCGACTTTAACACTGCTCTCAGTGGAACTTTGAAGCTGACATTTTGCAGATTATATGTGTCTCTGAACACACTGGGCATGGCATATAAATTGAACTAAGAGGCCCCCTTATTTGTTCTCTGTTTTTTTTATGAGCCAATAGAGATCTTCTTTGAAGCCGCATACGCAAGGGAAGAAAAGTCATTTTAATGTTCTAGGGCCATTGGCAATAAATCATGTTAACATCGTCATTCCCATTCCACAAGGGTGTACATTGAGGATTTTTTTTTAAATGGTGTTGGGGTAAGATTTTACTAAAATGTTATTTGATACTGGCAAAAAAAAAAGCCTGGTGTCACATGGTTTGAATGATTACACAGAGAATACCATATCCTAAAATGTCTATATTCAAGTTTAATACATTATTGAAGAAGGAATAGAGATTGGGTAGCAATCAAGATAAAAAAAATTTTTTTCGAGGCATGCAGTCCTATATTATAATCTGCAGTAATAAAACCTACATTTTTTTATTACTCTTTTTAATTGGGTGAAAATAAACTAAACTATTCAATATGAATATTTTATGTTGACCATTATCAGGTAACAGGTTCTCCAAAGCCGCGTACACACGATCGGAAATGCCGCCAGTCAAACTCTGATGAGAGCTTTTTGTGGCGGAATTCCAGCCAGCAAAAGATTGAGAGCAAGTTCTCTATTTTTCGGTCGGGAAAAGTTCCTATCCGAAAATGCGATAATCTGTATGCAATTCGGACACGCAAAAAATCACGCATGCTCGGAAACAATTCGACGCATGCTCGGAAGCATTGAACTTCATTTTCTTGGCTCGTCGTAGTGTTGTACGTCAGCATGTTCTTGATGTTCGAAAGTTCAGAGAACTTTTGTGTGACCGTGTGTATGCAAGCCAAGCTTGAGCGGAATTCCATCGGAAAAACCATCCAAGATTTTTCAGACGGAAAATTTGCTTGTGTGTATGCGGCATAAGGGTCCTTTCACATGGGTTTTCCGATCAGGTCCGCCTGTCATTTTTTCTCGTGGACCTGATCGGACCAGTCTTCTTTATGAAGCAGTGGATGTCAGCAGACACACGTCTGCGGAGACCCGCTGCCACCCGATCCAATCCTACCCGCAAAATCCAGATAGATGGTGGTCTTATTTTCCATAAATAAAAGTATAACTGGAGCACTCAAAACAATATAAGCAATCTTCAAATAAAGCTTTCAAAGTATGAAGTGCAAGTGCAATATAAGAACAAATCCCCCAAAAATTTATATAAATTCAAGTTCAACAGAGAAATGGTTGATTAATAATTAATAAAAGTGCAAAAAAAGTGCAAAAAAGAGCGATGTGCAGATAATACACAATGGACTTTAATGTCCAAATGACAGATGTGCAAATATCAACTGCAGTATTCCAAAACAGTAAAAGGTGAACTTCATTTAGTATTGTATAACAGCTCCACCACCAGCATCCGTGATCCCCCACAGGTGTGCCCCAGCCTCTCACCTCAAAGAGAGACCCCAATGGGTCTTATGGTGCTTCAGGTCACTACAGACCATTAAGAAATCCTCTTCTTGAAGTATCACATAAGGTTGCGGTATATAAAAATGGCAATGGATGAAGATACAATACATGTCTTCTGGATAACCGAATTCTCCTTAGACTCCTCCACTCTCCTCCATTAAACACTCATAAGAAAAGCAAACAAGATCTCCATAGTGTAGTACAGGTGGTCCCCAGGTTACAAACAAGATAGGGTCTGTAGGTTTGTTCTTAAGTTGAATCTGTTTGCAAGTCAGGACAGGTACATTTTTTAAGTGTAGCTCCAGCCAAAAAAAAACTATTTTTAAGCTTTTTGGATAGCATAGAGAAGGGTTGACACCCCTGTAATGTTTGTTTTGCTGTGTGTGACCCTGTTCAGAAGATTTCACCTAATTTTCTGTGCCTATGACAATTGGATTTTGGAAATTTTGGGTTGTTGTGGGAACAAGGATAGGTGATAAAGCATCAGTGGAAACACCTTTTTCCCCACAACAACTCCGCAGGAGTGAATTTCCCTTCCTAGGGGTAGATTTCCTCTCAATTCCTGTTGTCTCCCTCCGTTTGTAAGTAGGAGTCGTTTGTAATTTAAATAAAACACATTTAATCATAAGTAGTAACGCACATAAAATTTCACAGCGGTGGTGGATCACGGATGCTGGTGTAGGAGACGTTAACCATAAATTACTGAATTGAAGTTCACTCTTTACTGTTTTGGAATACTGCACTTGATATTTGCATGTTTGTCATTTGGACATTGAAGTCATTCTGTATTAGCTGTACATCGCTCTTTTATTCATTTTTAATCAACCATTTCTCTGCTGAACTTGAATTTATATGAACTTTTTGGACCATTTTATTTGGATTTGTTCTTATATTCCACTTTGCACTTTATACTTTAAAGGCTTTATTTGAAGATTCCTTATATTGTTTTAAGTGTGCACCGCTTATACATTTATTTATACTCATCATTGTGGGGACACACTTTAAGTTGGCTGTCACTCTAAATTTATTTTAACGGATTGATTTGCACATCAGGTTACTTATATTCAATGGTCTTATTTTCCATCTGTCTGGTGGATTGGATGAGACGAAAACAGACAGGCGGTCTGTTTCCACCCAACTTCCCCATAGAGGACAGCGGGGATGTGTCTGCTCTGCACAGTGAGCGGACATGGACCGGTCACACATGTCTGCTGACACCTACCGCCATCCGATCCAGTCCACCAAAAACAGATGGATGGTGGTCATATTCCCCATCCGTCTGGTGGATCAGATTGGATGGGATCACATGAAAACAGACAGGTGGTCTGTTTCCATCCGATTGCCCAATAGAGGAGAGCCGGACTGTGTCCGTGGCTGCTCTGCATAGCGCAACTGACACGGATCTGTCATTCGCCTGCTCAGGGTGGATCAGCGGAGAGAGGTCCCCGCTGAACAAGCAAATTCCACTTAGCAGAGGCACGCGTATGAAAGGGGCCTTAGTCATATTTTCACTACCAAGTATGCAGGTGGTGCTTGAATTCCTTATTAGAAATCCTTGGCAAACAAAGTCATGGATGTGCCTTGTAATAAATGTATTCAATAACATTTTTATGCAAATAATAGCGTTACTGTGGGGCAAAGGTATACGGGCAATTTTAGTCTCTTGCTACTAGAACATCTTTACCACTTGCTAGTAGTCACTTGAATTGGCTAGAGCCACACAAGAGCATATAGTAGTTCAATCCTGCTACTAAAATAATTAGCAATTGATCATTAGTTAGCAAAACACAACTAAACAAAATAAACAATTATTTCTCTATTGAGCAATTTATAGAAGTAGTATCTTGTAGCATCTTGTAGTGATCAATCTCGCATGACTGAAGCATTGAGGTAGATTTACTAAAACTGGAGAGTGTAAAATCTGGTGCAGCTGTGCAGAGAAACCAATCAGCTTCCAGCTTTTTTCTCAAAGCTTAATTGAACAAGCTGAAGATTTAGCATGCTCCAGTTTTAGTTAAATCAACCCCATTCCTTGCAAGATTGCTCACTACTACATGCTACTCATGTAGCTTAAGCTGGCCATAGATAGATCATAAGTGGATTCCTTCATCCACACAATCAAGGTGGATGCGGGTATCCTTTCTGCTGAGACATTGTATTCTGACTGAGAGTGGGGACTCGCCGCTGTCAGACTATACTGCTTGTAAAAGCAGTCTAGAGGCTAATTACCCGCTAGAATTGCTTTTACATGAAAGCCGATCACTGGCTGAAAAGAATGATACCAAGATGATACCTAAACCTGCAGGCATCATTCTGGTATAACCATTCAAAGTCCAGCAACATACTGGACATATATTGTAATCTTTTTTTTTTTCATGCAGCCTCTTGGCTGAACGAAAAAAAGAGATTGATTGGTGGGTATGCCCACCATTAGAATACCTCCCTTCATCCACCCACTTCTAATGATGGCATACATGCACCATTTATATATGCCGATGCATGGGGCATCCTCCGCAAAAGTTATGCCGTGTACACACGGTCGGAATTTCGACCGTATGTACGTGGCATTAGGAGCCAATCGCTCCTCCGCCCCCCCCTGCTTACGGACAGTGGCTTCTGTTAGCGACTGAATCAAAACGCTACCACAAAAAAAATGTTAGCGATCGCAGGGATCAGGCCTGACTCTGCGAACGCTGCAGTTATGTGTGCTTAGTGTTTTGTAAGTGACAGTGATCGATCGATACTGCACTTGGGTGGGCTGGGCTGGGCTGGGCGGAGGGGGGAAAACGCAGGTGCTAGCAGGTATCTGGGCTGATCCCGCTAACAATGCGTTTTTTGGAACCCTAAACTGCTGGGACGCTAGTATAGATCTGATCAGATCAGATATTGATCTGGGGCAATCAGGGGGTTAAAACCTTTATTTAGGTTGTAATATGGGGGTACCTGACCTATAAACCTATTTATGAACCTATATAAACTTGGCGGTTAACCTAAAAAAAAACTGGTTACCTAGCGACACTAATGCAGCGATCAGAAAAACGATCGCTTAGTGACACTGGCAAAAGGGGGTGAAAGGGTTAACTAGGGGCAATCAGGGGTTTAAACCTTATTAGGTAATATATGGGGGTACCTGACGCTATATAAAAACCTGACGGGGAACCTAAATAACGGAAATAACTAACTGGCTAACCAGGTCACCAGACCACACCTACATTCGAGAATATTAATTTGTTAATACTAGGGGCAATCAGGGGGTTAGCGACACAAAAATCAGAAAAACATCGCTTATTAGGGGTGGGTTAACTAGGGGCAAATCAGGGGGTTAAACCTTTAGTTAGGTAATATATTGGGGGTACCTATATAAAAACCTGACGGGAACCTCCTAATAACGGAAATAACTAACTGTCACCTGACAGTTATAGTTACTGGTTAACAGTCACCTTTATTTAGGTTTGTAATATGGGGGTACTGACACTAAATGAACCTAGTAAATCATGGCGGTTAAAATAAAAAAAAAAATGGTATAGCGACACTGCAGAAAAACGATTAGTGACAAAAGGGGTGAAGGGGTTAACTGTGTTAAACTTTATTAGGGGGGGGGAGGGGTGATCTAGGACCTAAAACTAACTGCCCTGACAGGTCACACTGACACTAAATCAGGTGATCATAATTAAAAAATGATCACTGGTGACACTGTGACAGGGTGATCTGGGGGGTGATCTGGGGGACAGGGGTGGATTTGTGTGCCTATGTGTACTGGTGTCAGTGTACTGTTTGTGCACTAACCTTTACATCTTCTCTGCTCGGCGTTCCGGTCACATAGACCGGCGCACCGAGCGTGACATCACTTCCGCCTTCCTGTCTATACAATAGACAGGAAGGGGAAGCTTTTCATTCGCCAGGAGCGATCGCGAGGGGGTGGCCAGAAACCACTGGCCGTCCCCTCGTCCCGGATCGCTCCTGAAGCGATGCCGACCGTCCCCGCCGGCGGAGGGGGGTCCGATCGGACCCCCCAACCGCCTGAAGAATGGCACGTACAGGTACGTGGTTCTGCCTGTACGTGCCATTCTGCCGACGTATATCTACATGGGGCGGTCGGCAAGTGGTTAAATAGCATTGATTGCTGTATAAATGACAAATGTCACAAAAATGTGTCAAAAATGTCCGATGTGTCCGCCAAAATGTCGCAGTCACACTAAAAATCGCTGATCGCCGCCATTACTAATAAAAAAAAAAAATATTAATAAAAATGCTATAAAACTATCCCCTATTTTGTAAACGCTATAACTTTTGCGCAAACTAATCAATAATCGCTAATTGCGATTTTTTTTTTTCAAAAATATGTAGAAGAATACGTATCGGCCTGAACTGAGGTAAAAAAAAAAATGTTTTTTTATATATTTTTTGGGGATATTTATTATAGCAAAAAGTAAAAAAATATTGCATTTTTTTCAAATTGTCGCTCTATTTTTGTTTATAGCGCAAAAAATAAAAACCGCAGGGTCGATCAAATACCACCAAAAGAAAGCTCTATTTGTGGGAAAAAAAGGACGCCAATTTTGTTTGGGAGCCACGTCGCACGACCGTGCAATTGTCAGTTAAAGCGACGCAGTGCCGAATCGCAAAAAGGGGCCTGGTCCTTTGGCTGCCAATTGGTCCGGGGCTGAAGTGGTTAAACATGATTTTTTTTTTTTTTTTTTAATTTTCCATCTTTTTTTGTTTGTTTTGCAAAAAATAAAAACCCCAGCTGTGATTAAATACCACCAAAAGAAAGCTCTATTTGTGGGGAAAAAATGGTAATAATTTAATTTGGGTACAGTGTTGTATTGTCATTCAAAGTGCGTCAGCGCCGAAAGCTGAAAATTGGTCTGGTCACGAGGGGGGTTTAAGTGCAAAGTAATCAGGTGGTTAATTGAACAAGCTGAAGATTTAGCATGCTCCAGTTTTAGTAAATCAACCCCATTCCTTGCAAGATTGCTCACTACTACATTCTACTCATGTAGCTTAAAGCAGAAGTAAACCCATTGATTTAACAGTTTCACACAACTGGGTGGGCTCCAGGCGCAGTTCTCTGCGCCCCGAGCCCACCCTTTTTTAAGCCAATTAGAGCCTCAGGCTCTAATCATGTGCTTTTAAAAAAACATTTAAATCACTGTGTCCAGTGCCTTGCATGGAGATTAGGGGCCGAGCGCATAGATTAGGAGGGTGGTGCTCCTTTACCTTGGAGACAAGATGCTGCACGAGCAGCATGTGTGGATGGAGAGACACTAGGAAAGTGTCTAGCATGGCCTCAAGGAGTGGTGGCCAGATCTGACCAGGCTGTGGCCTGAAAGTGAGTGTGTGACTGGGCAGGAGCCTGTGCAGCCCAAAGTAGACAGAGTTGTGATAGCCAGGAGGCTGAGAGATTTATGTTCTGTCACTGAAAACCCCTGCAAAAGGTAACTTTTTTTTTTTTAAACTTGACTTTTTTTTTTTTATATGAATGGGTCAAAATCCATGAAAATGGACTTTCTTTGCAGGTGTGAAGTTGATGAAAAGCTCTACATCCGAGTGAAACCCTTACACAATGAAAGAAAAGTTAGGTAAATGCAGGGTGGCAGTTAGGCTAACATGTTGCTTTTCCCTGTTAGGCAAAGCACAGGTATACTTTAAAGTATATCTAAACCCAAAAACAAAAAAGTTAATATATTGCAGCTTCCAAGTTCCTACTCTTCAGATGTAGTGGTTTTTAACCACTTCCTCCCCGGCATATAGCAAACTGATGGCCGGGAAGTGGTTCAGTTATCCTGACTGGGCGTCATATGATGTACAGCAGGATAAGCCGCGATCACGCGCCCGTGACACACCGCATCACCGATCTCGGTAAAGAGCCTCTGACGGAGGCTCTTTACCACGTGATGTAAACAGAAAGAGCCATTTATCAGCTTTTCCTCACTCGCGTCTGACAGGTTATAAAAAAAATCCCAAGCTTTAAACATTTCAAAGTCGACCTATCATTGGCTACAGCAGAATAAAGTGAAGGTTCTGGAGTGGCCATCTCAGTCTCCTGACCTCAATAGCAGCCAAGAATTTAGAGGAACTGGGAGGCTTTTGCCAAGAGGAATTGGAAGCTTTACCATCTGAGAAGATAAAGTGCCTCATCCACAAATACCATAAAAGACTTGAAGCTGTCATTGATGTTAAAAGAGGCAATACACGGTATTAAGAACTGGGGTATGTAAACTTTTGATCAGGGTCAGTTGGGTAGGTCTGTTGCGATTATAATTTAAAAAGAGTAAACACACAGTTGATTGATAATGAATGGCTTCAGCCAAACACCAACCATGAGTGAAAGAAATGTTTTTATATTCTCACTCATATTCTCTGAAAAATGACCAAGAAATCACAAATCCTGCCATGGTATGTAAAATGTTGAGCACAACTGTAATTATATATATATATATATATATATATATATATATATATATATATTTTTTTTTTTGGTGGGAATTTATTTTTGCGACGGAGTCACTTTAAGTTATCATCTGTGCATAGTAGAAATTAGTTCTGCCATTTCATTAAAAACATATATATTTATAATCAATTAAATAAATACTGCTTGTTCATCGCACAGCTGCACGGTTAAAAGAAAAATTAAAAAAATATATATATTTATATATATTTATATGAGAGGGCAATATTAATGGCAATAAAAAAGGCTTTAAGGTAATCTTTCATTAAAAACATATTACCTTATAAATCTTTGAAAACAGCCGTAAGCGTAAAATTTTATGTTTGTGACTGTTGTAATGGAGGAGTCAAGTTCCATATATCAAGAATTACTCTTTCTGCATCACTCTCTCACTTCTAAGCCTTCAAGCCCTCCACAACTGATTACATAAACTTTATAAGATATACTCTACATTTTTAAATTGCATGCTAGTCATCCAAGAGTTAAATTGGGACTAAAAGCAATTTTGGCTTATAAAATATACCAGGCCACAATTATGTATGACCAAAGTTTGCTAAGCCCAGTGGACTAATTATAGAAATGGATTGGTCTGTGATACAGGACAGAGCCAGCAGTGGTGCCAAGTGTGACTATGTATAGGCTACATTTAACTAAACTTTTATTAAAATGAGTCGGGAAAGTAGCCCGAAAATATACAAGCCCTTTTGGTAAATGGCAGCGTTTTCAGCTTTTTGGCTGGGCTACCACCATCTCCAACTTGCAGAAAATGAGGGCCTTATCTTTTAAATGCTGAAGCTACTAAAAACATTTTTAGATTTTATTTAGAGTTTTTAAAACTGCCTTCTCTCTATATATCCTAAAGCCTCATACACACGATCGGATTTTCGTCCGGGAATTGTGTGATGACAGACTGTTTGCCTAAAATCTGACTGTTGGTACGCTCCATCAGACAATTGTTGGCCAATTTTCCGCCAACAAATGATGGATGGCAGGCTAGTAAATTTTCGGCGGACGATTTTCGTATCGTGTGTACACAAGTCCGTCACACAAAAGTCGAACGTACAAACACGCATGCTCGGAATCAATGCTCACCAAACACGACATTAGCAGAAGGGTGGCACTCAAGAGCTGAAATTCCACATAGAACGTCACTACGTTTGTGTTTGTTGGCCAACAAACACACCATTTGTATGCAAGACAAGTTCACGGTACAAGCCCTTCAAAAGTCTGATGCGTGTGTTTGAGGCTTTAGGCTGTCTGTGGACCTATGAAGGCACCAAATGGTTTAATACGATGGGGATCTGGCAGAAGGTCCATGAACAGATATTTGGCAGGTTTTCCAAGCTTCCCAAATTGATGTTCCCAGACAATGATTGCTAGGTTGGGTTTGAGCTTTTCATACAGGTGAAATAGTTGACAAATATAGTTGAAAATGTTCAGGTTGAACAAAAGATATCTCATATCTATAAGTAGATAGAAGTGTTAAAACCCTAAAAATAAATATTTCCGATGAGCTCCCTTTTTTTGTTAAATACGTCTTTAAAAGCATTTTGTTATATCTAGTCAATAAGTGCCAAAAAAAATTAAATAATACCACCTGTGGATTGTGCTAAAAACTAATAACATAAATCTCAGACAGTGTTATCAGATCTGCCCAGCTCTCTGTGGACTACAAGAAAATCCCCCCTAGGTTTTTGACATGACAATAGTGAGGGTGTTCTGCAATCACAACGCAATCACAACACACTTCATGTTTTAGGGTGACAACGCTACTCCCCCCATAGATACAGAGCAGGAAGCATATTACTGTCAGGATTAATAGGTGAAAAATAAATTAACAAAATAATGCAGCCACCACACTAAGGCTAGGTTTCCACTAGTGCGACTTTTCATGCGATTTGGGACTCGTGCCCCATGATTTCCAATGAGTACCGTTCATATCTGTGCAACTTCAAAGTAGTCCCTGTACTACTTTGGTCCCACTTTGATGCGACTTGAGGTCCATAGACCTCAAGAATATATACAGGCATTGCTTCAAGTCGCACTGGAGAAGATTATGTCATTAAAGGTAGATCAGAAACTAATTTTCAAGGAACATTCTACCATTCTTTTAAAAGTGCAGGGGGCATTGGTCAAGCCAAATGGCATCTAATTAAACTCATAGAACCACAGAGGGATGATCAAAGCAGTCCTTTCACAATTCCCTTCATTTACAGGGACCTGTATTATCCACTAGCCAGATCCAGTGTGGAAGAGTATTGGGCCTGTCCCAAGGCCATCAAGGCTCCTATAGCTGCCATAGAGGGTCAGGACCCACATGACCCCAGAAGTACAAGTGTATTTGTTTCTGTTTACCGGCACACTAATTTTATCAAGGCTCACGATTCTTTTAACAAATTGTAAGTCATTTTTTGGCTTTATATAATAAAGGAGTTTATACAATATCCTGCTATTGGAGCTCTTTTCTATATACCCACCTCATCTGGCCACGGCTGATCGGGACATCCCAACGTGAGTCTGACACCATTGGAGGAATTCCCCTGTCACCAGCGTGTTCCATGGATTTATAGGAGACCTCAAAACTTATTTTACCCTACAGAGGTTTATCTGTCAGCGTATTTGACCACTCTAAAAATAGATGGTCAACTTTATCTGTTAAGCGTCGTCACTAATAGAGTGATGGGTGTCACAGAAGGACTTTTTTGATCTTTGGTGGCAAAACCACTTTAAAGCATTTCTCCTTTTTGGAGCCTTCCATATACATCACTGTAATCCATATACATCACTGGATTAACTCAATGTACACCTTTTAGAACCGATTTCCTTTCACACAGATTTTACATGGACATTTTGACTTTGATGTTTTATCATTGTGTGAGATTGCAGATAACGATTTACACTGTGGTATAATTTTTTCATTTTTATTCAATTTGGTTTCTAATTTTTGATATTTCATTTATTGATTAGCGCAACTTTTGTTTATTATGTTTTACTATGATTATATCACATGGCTAGCCACTGCTGTCATTTACTGTTATTTTGTTTTTTACTTTAGCACGGTATACCACTTAGAATTTAAATTTGTACGATTTAGCTGTTGAGTTGGCATCTGCGCACTACAAGAGTTATGCTATGCTCTCGAGTGCCCAAGTACAGAGCTGAGGATGCCCGCAATTGTCTACCTGTTTGACCTCAAAAGAGGAAGAGGGTGATGAATAGACACTAGACTTTCACGTTGGGGAAACCAGGCGCAACCAGCGAGCCAGCACCAGGCGAAAAATGACAAGATACTTTTGTGGCAGGATCACAGAGCTGTAAAAAGTCAAAATGAGTTAACCTTTACCCATAAAGAAAAGGGCAATCTTGAATTGACGTACCGTTTAACATAACCTTGTCAGGACGTAAACAAATTTCCAAAGGCACTAACCTGAGAAGAAAAGCAGTATTATAAACACCTGCCTGTCAGCCTGCTAGCTAAAACTCAGCTCTTAGCACCAATCCTATCCCACACTTATAGGTGCAATAGTGTGTGCCCTACTGGCCATTGTGGTTCCTCCAGCCGACCCCTATGTCACTTCTGTCTCCTGAATTGACTAGGGGTCAGCAGGATAAACCAGTGTGACCCGTAAGGGGAACCTTCTATTCAACCAGCCTGAGGAGTAAAAATTGGATTGGTGCCAGGAACTTTGCTACATAGCATAGTTTTAGCAAAGGAGCTGACAGGTATGCATAAAATTGCTTTTTTATCTCAGGTTAGTGCCTTCGTAACTTTGTTGACCCTCTCACATAGAGACTTTAAAATAAAAATGTGTTGAGGAAAAAATTAAAAATAGTATTTCAGATCAGTTTTATACAGTACATTACTAGGAATTTGGCATTAATTGTTAAATCTTAACTGCTCCTGCTCTCTGGATACCAAGCTAACCCATTTCAGTAACTTCCTAAAACTGAAGAAATGGGGCATTTCTAAAGTGGCAGGGTCTGCCTGCTATGGATCTATATATGGAGGACAAGTGGATGATTGATAGGTCTGTCCTCTCTATTTATAGATCCAGTTTAATTCATAGAAACTGTAGTACAGCTTCTATGAATTGAACAGCAGGTGGTTTGAATTGAGGTGGTGAGCATAGTTGGGCTCTCTTGATGACAGCCTGTGACAGCCTCTTAGTTCTATTAACACTGTCGCACCGGAAGATTACAGCAGTGGGGGTGGGGCATTGACAGAGGAGGATTTCAACCAAAAGAAGAGGTATCATTCATGCCTAGGGACACATCCTACTGCCTGTAAAATTAAAGTGATTGTTAAAGATCACCTTGTAAAACAACCCATTCAGTTTAAGATTGAAATGAAAGGCAACACATTTGGGTATAGAGATTATATATATATATATATATATATATATACACACACATACACACACAATTTATATATATATATATATATATATATATATATATATATATATAGTGTATATATATATATGAATAACACACACACACACACACACACCCACACACACACACACACACACACACACACACACACCCACACACACACACTATAAAATACCATTTTGACTCCCCTTTTCTAAAAGTGATCACATTTCCTTTGGTCTCAGTGTCGGGTCACCTGAGTCCAGGTGACAGATGCACCCAGTTGGGTTCTGGAGTGCACCGCAAGGTAGTGGACCCTACGGCTGACTGCTGCGGATGGAACTCTAGGTGATACAGGAAATCCGGTACTCTGTAGTACCAACACAGATAGTATTGGGAGCTAGAGAGGCCCCTAGTGGTGGGGATGGATTAAGCTGCAGTCTGGCTCCAGGTCGCAACCTCTAGGGCCTCCCAGCTCATGCTCACAGTAGACTACAAGGAGGTAGAGAGGAAGTAGCAGACTGCAACAACAAAGGATAGTCAGGAGATAACCAAAGGTCGGGGGAAACAAGCAGGTAAGGATAGTCAAGAACAAGTCAAGATCGGTAACTTGAATCAGATGTAGAACACTGAGCAAGTAGCACACAGAAGATAAAAACAATATTGATCAGCAGGGCTGGCTTGTAGTGCACAGGTTTACAGGGAAACTTCAGATGAAACCCCAACAGATGAGGAACAAAAACCTCAGATGCAGTGATCCAACACCTCTCCTCAGGACCAAACCCTTTCCAATGCACAAGGTACTGAAGAATGCCTCTACAGAGCTAAGAATCCAGACTAACCTCGTACTCCTGATTATCCTCAGAGACCGAGGCTGCTGTAGGGAGAGGACGAGAGAACTTATTGGAGGACTAAAGGCTTCAGAGGGCAACATGGAAGGAGTTAGAGATTTTGAGGCCTTTAGGAATCTGGAGTTTGAAACAAGCCGGATTCAGTTTAGAGGTTATAGTGTACGGACCAATGAATCTTGGGGCAAACATCAGAGAAGGAACTCGGAGCTTGATGTTCCTGGTGGAGAGCCAGACTTTGTCCCCTGGCTGTAAAGAAGGTGGTTTACGTCTGCGGCGGTCGGCAAAGCCTTTGAATTTGTCAGCAGCTGCCCAGAGGGAATCATGAACGTCACCCAAAATGGAATTGAAAGACTCCTGAGCCGTAGCCAAAGCTGGAATATCTGGAGAAAAGGTCATGGGAAGAGGGAGTTGAGGATGTTTTCCATAAACCGTGAAAAGGGGTGTTTTCTGAGAACTGGTATTTACATGATTGTTGTGAGAGAATTCTGCCCACGGGAGTAAAGACGACAAATCGTCATGATGAGCAGAGACTAAGGTGTGAAGAAAGACCTCTAACTTCCGATTAACCCTCTCAGTCTGTCCATCGGATTGAGGGTGGTAAGAAGAGGAAAAATCCAAGAGAGTATTGAGGGATTTGCAAAAGGCTCTCCAAAAATGAGGACGTAAATTGAACACCCCTGTCGAAAACAATATGAGAAGGAACCCCATGGAGGCGGAAAATTTCTAAAACAAAAATGGGAACGAAGGCAGGAGCAGAAAGAAGAGCAGAAAGAGGAACAAAATTAGCAATCTTGGAGAACCGATCGATTACCACCCAAATGATCGTATTATTCTCTGACAGTGGGAGATCGGTGATAAAAACCATGGCAATATGAGACCAGGAATGGACAAGGGCATGAGAAGACCAGCATGGAGTTGTGTGGAGCATTTAGACTGAGCACAGACATGACAAGCCTTAAATGTAGTCTTTGACATCCGAGCAGAGATTAGGCCACCAGTAGTGATGACTGATGAGCAGGAATGATCAGAGGAACCCAGCATGACCTGCCACCTTGGACTCATGTTCCCAATGAAGGATCTTAGCTCAGTGAGGACGAAGGTCTTGCCAGGAGGAATTTTTGACTCCAGGGTGGTAGAACGGGCAACAATGCACGAGGTCGGAACATGCATGAGTCGGAAAGATTGGACGAGGAATCCACCCCCGAACCAAAGTGACAAATGCACTCTCTAGGTTATCAGCCTACAGGAACCAGGTTTGTACGTAATCGTGAAATTAAAACGGGAAAAGAAAAAAAAGACTCCACCTGGCCTGTCTGGGATTCAGACGTTTAGCATTCTGTAAGTACTGTAGATTCTTGTGAGCAGTAAAAATCGTTATGAAGTGAGGGGAACCCTCCAAGAGATGACGCCACTCATTTAATTGCAAGAAGTTCCCGATCACCGAGCATTATTTCTCTCTGCCTGAGATTTTTTTTTTCGAGAAGAACGCACATGGTTGAGGTCTCTTCTTAAAGTATTGAAGACGCACAGCTCCCACCCCCATTGAAGAAGTGTTCACTTCAATAAAAATAAAAATGGATCCCCAGGATTAGGTCTCCTCAAGAGAGGTCCAGAAACAAAGGCCTGTTTCAGGTCGTGAAATGCAGAGACAGCTTCAGGGGGGCCAGTCCTTGGAATTTGCACCCTTCTTGGTCAAAGCGATAATAGGCGCAGCAATGGAAGAGTAAATCCTTATGAACTGCCTATAATAAATTTGTGAACCAAAGAAAGCGCTGTGTGACCTTGAGGCTAGCAAGAAGAGGCCAGTTGGTAATGGCCAAGACCTTTCCAGGATCCATACAAAGACCCAAAC